>VZZY01013313.1:0-51270 GCA_013400335.1 Eurystomus gularis | reverse complement strand
GGCTTTATTGTATTTTCTCCCCTGCAATTGGCAGTCAGGTAGGGTGAGCATCAGCCATAAAGAACAAAAGTAGTCAGGAGACCCTATAGTCGTGGCAAATCCTAATGAGACCTCTCTGTTGCTATGGTGAATCTCTCATTTTTAAGGGTGAGTGTGCTGTAGTGGCTATGAACAAGCCAAGCACAGAGGGTGTGAAATGACCACCCAGGCTATGTACAGTAAGAACCTTTGCTTGTGTACTTTGAACAATGGTTACTATGCAAGTTAGTTTATTAGCAGGAAACTGTCCTGATACTGAAGCTTCCTTCAGCCTGAGTAATTTTCATCCTGCAGCTGTTGCTGACAAAAAAAAAAAAAAAAGCAAGCCTCTTTCAGCACTTTCTTCCCTCTCCAAGGAGCTGTCCAGGTGCCAATATTAAAGCAGAGTGTCCACTAGGGAATACTTAAAGAACTTTTTGGGGCAATTGCTACTGCATTATTCATCTTGGCAAACAAGTCTTTGCAAAGTACTGTTATCTGCATCATATTCCAGGCTCAGTGGTGCTTTCGTTGGTATGTAACGCCTTGACTGAATCATAGGGACTGAAACATCCTATATTGCATCATCACATGTCAGCTGGTGCACCACTTCCCTCAGCAAAGGACACAGCATTGCTTTTTCTTCCTGATGGAGGCACCATCTGTACAAAGTCTAAATTTCTCCCCCCTGTAGCAGGCTGAGAAGCAGAGAGCTCTATACATCTTTAGTTGGGATTCTTGTTTGAGAATTGAGGGTGCAAAAAATCCTATCAATCTAAATGTAAAACTAATATCTAGAGACACTCTTAGGATAGGTAAGGAGAGCTAATCAACTCTTGGTGGATTCCAGACCTGCATGCATGGTAGATTTTCCCATAGAGTGATCTCTAAAAGCAGCACCCCAGCAAAATTCCTGAAAACTGTAAGTATTAAAGCTTCTTTATCTTTATTAGTATTCTCACTCCAAAACCATACTTTTACACAACCTTCAGATTTTTATATTTTGTGGAGAAGACATATATATCCCACAGACAGGTTTTAGTGTTCTACTGAAAGCAAGCATGTGCCCTAGGACTACTTTTGTTCTGAGTCCCTGGTTCCCGAGACCTATCTTGCTTTTTCTCTGCAGCTGGAGAAAATAGAAGCTGAAGTTTTACATACAATAAATATAAAAGAAGGTTTACAAATTACAGTATATAAGTGCTATATAACTGGAAGGAATACTGATATTCCTTCCCCTTTTTTCTTTTCCCTTTTGCTTGAAAAGCTCCTCAAAACTGGAGTTAGTCAAATAATCTCTTAAATGATGGGAGTAGAGTTGCTGTTGAGAGTTAAAATGTTAATTTAGTCAGCATTTCCTGGGGTATTTTATTCCAATGAAAGCATAGAAAATGAACAAATTTGCCCAGGTTTTGTGTGTTGAAAAACAGCTTTGTTCATTTGGCTTTTTGTATTTGAGTTTTAAAACAGAAACTTTTCAGCAGAAAATATCTTGCCAACTGCAAAACCTTTCTGCTTAACTTTTTGTGGAAAAGTCAGTTTCTGAGAAAGAATGATGATTTTTTGCCTGGCCATTCTTAGCATTGATCTTCCCTTGCCCATGTGGAACATGTTGTCAGTGAACTACCACACAGAAAAAAATTAGTTACTTTCCTCACTGTAGCAGTCAGTAGGCCATCTTGTCTCAAACAATATGAAGCATGCCATTTATTTTAGACTCAAACTGATCTAAGTCCACAGCAAGGCTGATGAATATACTCTTGACAACAGCAACACTGAAACTGAGAAAAACAACAACTTACATGCACTGAAGAAATTCAAGTCTACTGCTGCTTGAAATACATCTTTTACTTTGAGGTTATGTGCAAGTCCCATGTGAAACACTGGAAATGTTGGACATTCAAGCCTGAAAGAGTTGAATGAACTGAATTATGGTCATCCATTTAAAATCTGGTTCATGGCTCATAATGAAAAGGAAATACTGTAACACTGCTCATTTAGCTCCCATTAGTAAAACTGTCATCTGACCATTTCATGACTCTATCAGGTCATGTCACAGCCCCATCACTTCAGATCTGCCCAGTTAAACTAATACTTTACTGCAGCCCAGACCTTTGCAGTGTTATTGTCCCACCAATCGTATGCACCTAAGCTCTAGTCAGCCAATACGTATTAGTAGTAATTTGATACAACTGGACTATTTGCCAAGAGAAAGAAGAATCACATCTAAAGCCCTGAATTACTATAGGTTGTATTAAGGGATCTGAAAATAAATCTGCACTGTATGCTTATCACTTGTTTTCCCCACAAAAGCAGCTGTGTAAGGTCAGGGTAAAACCTTGGCTCTGCCTCCCCAAGACACTGAGCAGTGCAGCTGAAAGAGGCACAGTTGGTGTTTTTCTGCTGATTTATTGCAAAATTTGATCCTGCCATATAACAGCATGAAGGGATTTGACTCAGCTTCTTAGTGCTCCTAAGGTGCTCTGCAGTGATGGGAGTAATACAACACTTCAAAAAAAAAGATAGATAAAGGAAAAACATGTATACCATAATATCCTGTGCATTGTCCTATTCGAAAGCATTCTTCAGTCATGAAAATAGGTTGCAAACAAACAACAAAGAAGTGGCTATGTGTTGTTTAGTTAAGAGTCAGTAAAGACCTAACCTTCACCATTACCTGCCCATGATGGGTGATGGGCTCAGAGCCAGATGTGCACACATCTGCCTTTGCTGATAGTAAACTATGACTGATTAGAAGTTAGCTGCTAATGTCTTCAGCAGGGTATTTAGAGGCACACTGTAGGACTGGAAGAGTAGCTGTGGAGGATAGTAACAAATGAGAATCTGGTTGCAATACAGAGATTAATGTATACATTTTAGGAAGAGCTGAAGTTTCTACTCTGTTTGAGCAAAACTTCTAAGCTCTTCTGAGCCTCCTAACACTTCTTTTAATACTGGAGAAGTAAAACAGAAGTCATCTGTACTGAACAGCCAGCATGCTGCTGCAAACACTTCGTCCCAACAAAATCCACACAGGAACACGGAAGTTAGCCAAGAGAGGAGACACTGAAATCCCTTTATCCAATTGCAGTGTTTCAGGTATCATGGGCAACACCTGCAGAGAGGCTACAGAATCTCATTCCTCCAAAATACCAGCCTCAAAGGAGTTACACAGCGACCCTGTGCTCTAATACAGCGGGATGGAAATGTCACCTCATCAGTCATTCCACATTCTGCTCACTCAGAGCCCCAACCGTTAGTCTGGTGTAGGTGACGCTGATTTCCCCTTTGCAAGGAAAGAGAGCTTCAACCCTTAAACACAGACTGGATGGGACAAAAGAGACTCTGCAATGATCCTTCCCTGCTGGTGTTATTGAACCATCTTGTGCTTTGTGTGCTATCGGGGCAAAAAAAAGCCTCACCCAGAGGTGTGTTTAACATGAACAAATATGCCTAAGCTTGAAATAAGGTAGAACAGCTGGCTTATGACAGTCAGTTATTTGATTCGTTATTCTAAGATTTGGTTTTGCTGGCTGGTGCAGCAGACAAAATAGTAAAAATGCACGTTTGACTACTATTTCCCCTTTAGTAATCTGCAGCTTAATTGTAACATCTGGTTCTTAGCAACCTTAATAAGACTTAAAATCAGAGAAAAGGATGTGACAGAACAGGATGAAGAAGATAAAACTGTGAAAGTTCATAGCGGATGAAGCCATGGAAAGTAAATGGACGTGTTCATGATGGCAGAGGTAGCCTAAGTCTCTCCCAGGAAAACACAGGAATTAAGGCTTAACATATAACATTTATACTGAGAAATAGAAAATGCAAAAGATTAAATAAAAACAGGCAATGCTGCTTGACAAGAAGTATTTTGAAGTTTAAAGCATATCCTAGAGATAAGCAAAGTGGTAGGAGCTAGTGGACAGAAAGGCGCTCCCTGATTGCCTGGCCCCATCTCAGCAGACAGCCAAGGCTTACTTTTTTTCTGGCACACAGCAGCTGTTTGAATTGCTGACCCACTTGGATGGCACAATTTGCCAAGAAGACTCTGTCCCACAAGCCAGCATCTGTATCCTGTGATTTAGCCAAACAAACCTTCGGTTCTGCCTGAAGCAAGATTCATCCAAGCTGTAGCAGAAGACTTAGCACAAGCAGTCTAGAGAGGTGCTCTGATTTATGTGCAGTGTAGGCTATGACAGGGAGACCCTCTTAATCGCTTTACTGCCTTGAAACAGAACAAGGAACAAGCTTACTTAGTCCTGGCCACCATCCTATGAGGCAAAGGGCTGCAGAACCATAAAAATGGTTCAATACAGGAAAACAGGTCTAGGAGGCACCTCAAGAGATTATCTAATTCACATCCTACCTCTAGCACTACACTGCTTGTGGCCACCAAAAATGTGGCTGTGAGGAAGAGAAAACTGTGAACCCAAGTGTGTACATACCTGCTCACAACAACGGTGAAGGAATGGGAGACTGTATCTCCTTTGCTACATATTTATTTTTGCCTTAGACTGTGCAGCTTTTGTAAGTCCAGTCTAAAAATAAAGTCAGAATGTTGGCTGATATTACAAAGAACTTGATGAAAGGACTACAGACCACTGTTGAAGAAAGAGTGATAAAATGATCCTTTTTTCCCTACCGAGATTTCCACTCTGTTCTTAAACTCTCTTTCTTTCCCTTCTCTGAAAAGTTTTAATTACTGGAAAGGCACTTTTGAAGGAGAAGATGAAAAATTCCATGTGTTTCCAATTATTTCAAACGGTTTCTGGGCAATTTCCTTTATATCTAGGTGTGGAAACAGCACAGCCTTAGGACAAAGATCCCTCAGAAAATTAATACCTAGGTTTTGTCTTGTTTGTTTCTTTCTTTTTTTTTCCTGTCTTCTCAAATGTACTTTTTCCAAATGCAATGTTGTAAACTTTCACCAGTATTTTTCTTCATTATTGCCTTATTTTCACAAATTACTTCAGTCTGAAGAACAAAAATAATTTTTAGGAAGCAAGGACACACTGTATCAGAGTATGAAAGCATGCAGATCTCTAAAAAAAAGATCTCTAAGAAGCTAGAAAGAGAGCTAGAAGCTAGAAGAAGCTAGAAACTAATCACTGTTTTTTGGAGAACTCCAAAGTGATTAAATGAAGTTTTGTACATTTGCACCATTTTTCTGGTGTTCAGTTCAAAGCTNATTTATTAATCAGATACCCACTGTTGTTTTCTCTGGAAGCCTCTGTAAGCATGGATAAGACAGAGGCTCATGCCATGTATCTTTTAGATGTTTTCTTTTTCTTGCAGAGCTGAGCTACTTGAACTAAAAACTTTTTTTGTTTGTGAAGAGTCTGCTGCTAGGTCTCTTTCATTTTTCCCTAAAAATAGATCTTCCAGAGCTGAGTCATAGGTCATGCTCTGATGTAAACAGGGACCATAAAGCACGGACCAGCACACAGCATGGCAAGAGTAGAAAATGTTTCAGCAATACATCTTGGAAAAGATGCTCACACTACAGCCTCTATGAGTCACAAAACTTTCAGGATTACTCTTCTATGTGTCTTCCAGCACAACATTCATAATACTGGCACATTCAGTCAGTATTGAAGGAGCTGTAGGCTGATATCTGTATCAGCTCAGAGCTATTTTGCACTAACAAGTCATGGGGTTTCCTGCAGCTTGAGCAAAGGGACGTTTTTTTAAAACAAGTGGTAAACTATTAGCCTCATCATCAATAACATCAGGATGCCTCCAATGATCAACATCAGTCAAGAAACTTTGTGTAAATATATTTTTCATCTTAAGCACTGACAGAAGAAACACGGCTAACTTACTGTTTTTATAGCTGCTGCCCAACTCAACTTAGTTTGGAATCCAAAGCCAGTTGCATTAGTCATTGACTACACCAGTCAACCTTTTGTTTAAAAGAGCAACCTATCAGCTTTGTCTGAACATAAGACTGTAGTGCAGAGGAGACCTGATATAGACTCCTACGCATGACCTGGAGACCTGCTGCCCACTCAGACACAGTGGCTGCCTACATAACAAGGCAGTGGCATGTCATGATATGGTTTGTAAGGCTAGCCCCCAGGTATGCAGCGCAGCCATATCCTCATTTCAGAAGGACATATAGTAATACAACCAATATAACTAGTTCTTTGGAGGCAGAATGGGGAGAAGATCATACTCTTTGAAGATCTGAATCTATGAACAATAGCTGAAAAACTTGCATGTGAAAAACTCACTCTGGTCCTTCAGTGCCAAGATGAGCAAATGAGAGCAGTACCAATCCTCCAGCTACAGTTCATTACTGCTTTCCAAAGCACGGCAACCCAAGTAAGTACATGCCCACTGCCACTTTGTTGGTGGAAAGTCAACTGCTAGTGCTAGCAGTGCTGGAGATCTACGAGACAGTCAGCTGGGGAAATACTTAGTTTGAAGGAAGCTCAAGAAATACCTGCATTATATAGCTGATAAGGGAAAAATAGGTAGGAGTTTATTTTCCCACTGTGTCCATATGTTGTTCTAGAAAGGCTACCATAGAAAATCTGCTACTCTCTGATTCTTCTGTCATTCTAAATAATGGCTATACTGAGATACAGTCTAACCAAACAGCAGGAATTCTAAATAATCAGGAGAATCTTGAAAAATAATTTCCATATACCAGATGCCTCTACACAAATAATCATTGCAAATTTGTGTCAAATTTCACCATGGACCAAAGGGCAAGTTGAAGAATTAGCTATGGCTATGCAGCTGTGCATGGCAGCAGGAAGTTTTGACAAGCCTATGTTTTTTCAAAATAACTTTTGTCCCAGATCTACAACACAAGAATTGCTAACATTCTCAAACACTTGACTCAGTCCATCAAGGTACTTAATGACATTAAACCCCTTTTATTCAACACTGTCACCAAGGAAATGTAAGTGCACTGGCTAAGTGGCACATCCTGTGTTCAGGTGTTAGCCATCCTAAATGTAATTTTTTATGAACTGATTAAACTTTTGGATGAAAAACATTACATTCTAAAGAGTTATTTTCAAAATTGTATTCTACATTTTTGAGAGGGCACAGAAAATATGACTCAATATACGAGGTATACTTTTTTCCCCACCATGAATTATTTTTTGCTGAATTTACATCGAAACCACCATAATATGGTGTCTGATGAAAACTGGAAGATGGAAATTGCAAATATACTATCAGAATATGGAAAATGGATTCACAGGGAGATTTGTATAACATTGTCTTGAAGTTATAAGAAAAAGTAGCATACTGAATTTCTTCTGATTTGTGGTTATGAGTGCTTAGTCATATATGCGTGTATGGTACTAACAACATGTGGCTATGAGTGCATAAAATGGCATTTGCTTTGATATCACCAGTTAAGAAAATCAAGTCCACAATTAGGACAGAAATAGATTTTAATTACAAATGAAGGTTATGTAAGTGTAAGTGCAGATGGAATAATTAGAGCCTTTTTAGTGAAAACCTGAATGCTTATTCATTAAGCCATAGACAGTTATAGCAACATCTGGTTCAAAAAAAGAATAGAATATTCTTTTCATGCATTAAGTACCTGATAATATGAAAAGGAAATATGGCTCTGAACGAAACACGTGTGAAGTGCACACACTGCAGTGTTCACTTCAGAAAATCATACAACATATTGTTTACTGATGCATGACTGTTCTGAAGTAAGGCCCTGATAAGCAGTGCATAAAGTAGTAAATTAATTAATTTCATCTTTCAAAGTGTGTCTCACGTTGTCCAGGCAGTTCTGTTGCAATAAAGTGGCATCTGGATGAAAAACAGCAGCCAGCACAAAGATGGAGACCATCCCTTTACAAACACTGCACTAAAGGGTGTCCTTTAGAAGACCTGTTCACTTTTTTTTGCTGTTTGTGATATTACTGTAAGAAGACATACCGCAGTTCCTCTTTAGCCTCCACTTATAACTACAACAATCTTCCAACATTTTTTTTATAAGAAAGGCCACATTAATTCAGTTCACAGCTCCAGTGATGCTTTGATTACAAGGTAAAATCCTAATGTTACACAGTCCATGACAAATAAACTTATAGGATTTTTGCTGTTAAAGGAAGAAATGCCTGTAATCAGAAAAATGGTAACACTTATGGTGTCATTGCACTGACCTCAATTAGAAATACCCCCAGAATGTCTGTGCCCCAGAAGTACTTGCTAAATATCTCATGGAAGGAACAAGGAAATATAAACTGACATTAAAATTCTCTCTTTGTATTTTTTTCAACTGTAAAATTAATTTGAAATGTGATTGTGAATGAAATATACCCAGGACGTCTAGGAAGATAAGCTGTTTTTAGAGCTTGGTTTGGTCAAGAGCACTCAGAGTAAAGGCGTTTTCCATTATTCTCTCTAGTTGTTGCTTTTTGTGCGTCTCCCCAAACACAGGTAGCAGTGTTTTCATTTTGAGATAATAAAAAAGAAATGCTGTATCTCAGTTTTGACTTGGAAACTGAAGACTTGGATTCCCTGAGGAAACAAAAGTCTATTCCACAGAGTGATCTTTTTCAGGCTGTAAATACATTAACAGACAATCTTTAAACCTCATAGAATCATAGAATGTTCTATGGAACCTCTAGAGGGACCTCTAGAGGTCATCTAGTCCAACCTCCCTACAGAAGTAGGGACATCTACCTAGGTCAGGTTAGTCAGAGACTCATTGAGCCTGACCTTGAATGACTGCAGGGATGGGGCCTCCACCACCTCCCTGGGCAGCCCGCTCCAGTGCTCTATGACCCTCATGTTAAAGAACTTTTTCCTAATATCCAACCTAAATCTAGCTTTTCCTAGCTTAAAACCATTGCTCCTTGTCCTATCACTACAAACCCTTGTGAATAGACCTTCCCCTGCCTTCCTGTAGGCCCCCTTCAGGTGCTGGCAGGTCAGTATAAGGTCCTCTCTTCTCCAGGCTGAACAGCCCCAACTCTCTCAGCCTGTCTTTGTAGGAGAGATGCTCCATTCCCCTGATAATTCTGGTGGCTCTCCTCTGGACACGCTCCAATACGTCCACATGTTTCTTGTCCTGGGGGCTCCAGAACTGGACGCAATACTCCAGGTGAGGTCTCACCAGGGCAGAGTAGAGGGGCAGAATCGCCTCTCTTCGTCTGCTGGCCGCAGTTCTCTTGATGCAGCCTAGGATGTGATTGGCCTTCTGGGCTGCCTTTGCACATGGGTGGCTCATATCCAGTTTTTCATCCACCAGCACTCCCAAGTCCCTTTCCACGGGGCTGCTCTCCAGTATGTCCTCTCCCAGCCTATATTGATAATGCTGGTTGCCCTGGCCCAGGTGCAGGACCCTGCACTTGGCCTTGTTGAGCCTCAGGATGTTCATCTGGGCCCACCTTTCCAGCCTGTCCAGGTCCCTCTGGATGGCATCCCATCCCTCAGTTGTATCAAGTGCACCCCTGAGCTTGGTATCATCAGCAAACTTGCTGAGGGTGCCCTCAATGTCACTGTCAATATCACTAATGAAGATATTAAACAACACTGGTCCCAGCACAGACCCCTGGGGGACACCACTCATACTCATGTATGCACTTCATTCATACACCCTCCATATGTACTTCCTTAAAAAACACCTTATGAAAAAAATGTTACATTGACCCCAGCAACGGGTAAATATAAAGTATTGGGAGGCTCATGTTAAAAATCACAATAGTTAGCAGGAAGAAACACTACACTGGAGTACTACTCTTCTAAGCAATTTTTTTCTATAATCCTTTTATCTTCTTTCCTTTTCCTTTTTCATTCTCACTTTTTTTTTACTTACAAAGTTATTTGAGAGCTGTTATTTAATAATTAAATATACTTCTTGCTGCTTTTTTTCTGTAGCTCAAAGACCCCAAGGGTCTCTGCAGGTGAAAGTGATACCACCTAAATGCAGCTAAAGATAATTGGTTTCACACTACTTCATACTAAGTCAGCTTAGTTAAGGAAAGCAGATAGATCCTCCTAAATCTCCTGTGCAACTGTACAGAAATTCTAGGTTAAATTGAGACAAAGCCATCATAAGACTTCTCAGCAGTGTAGGTAAAACTGAATTTTGCCAACTGGCTGTGGGGCAGAGCCACTCTGTGTCCAGGACACAGACTGAGAGTGAGAAAGCCAAGAACTCTCTGGTTGCCTTGGCTTGCTGAAGCAGGGCTGGTGGTCATCACAGGGGCTACAGCATTGCTTCTGCACATCAGCACTCAGCAGCGGATCCTTCCTGAGCCCTGTCACAGATTATGCAGCAGGGCCCTGTGCATTCAGCTTCCCCACACAAATTATCTTCTTCTTTACATCTATGCCTGTAGCAGGCTCTGAAACACCACTTCACGTGTAAACACAGCATACCCATAGGCACAGCAGCTTGTTAGATTGATCTGGATAAATTTAAACCCACAACCATTTCTAAGTCACAGGGAAAACTTGTTCCAGATAAAATGGTCCCAGAGCCGCTATTCAAGAGATGATGAGGAAGTTGTGAATGGGAGAGATATTAGGAAACACTTCTTGGACAGACGAGTTTTGTTTGTTTTACTGTTCTGAGACATCGGGTATCATTTCCTTCCGAGCAGCAGGCTACCTGCATTTGGGGATCCATTTGGAAAGCTCAAGCTAGAAAAAAGCATCCACATTTTCTCCACACTGGAGCTTTATTGACTAAAAATGTTTCATGAGTTACATGCTTCAATTGAAGAGATCAATCTTAGTAAAGGCATAAAAGCAGCGTAACAGCAAGAAAGAGCAAACTGAGATACGATTAAATTACTCTGATGCTTGGTAACCTTGTTTCAGCAAAGAAAAGGAGCCCTGAGTTTGAATCTAGGATTCCTTGTTCCCTTTATGGGCAGCAGTTATTACATTTTATAAAGACATAGTTTGACTGCACACCCATGCACATAAAAAGGAAAGGGGAGGAAGAAAAAAAAAAAAAGGAAAGCAACAGAGAAGAAGCCGAAGCCGTAGAAGTTGCAGAAAAGACTCAGAAATTCTACAGATTTCTAACTGATTCTAACTGAAGTAGCTACATTCTCTGGCATACCTGTTCTGGATGTTTTGATTCACTTTAATGATAACAATGTGTTTGGTTTTTTTGCATTACATAAGAACAGATTGACAGTGAAAGATCCCCTATTACCAATTTCCGGAGCCCAACAGCTCTTTAAGTGTATCTGTTTTTTCTGCCTTCTGCCAAATAACAACAACTGTTTTTATCATCCAGACCATCTAATGTATTTCATTATATACCTCCAAAGTATTAAAAATGTAAATGACCATAAGAGTCTCTTTCTCAGTCTCTGTCCTGTTTTTCACAGGATAAGTAAGGACTAGCTTGACTATTTCACTCTGTGCTTAGCATACTGACTATGTTTGTCTGAGCTGTGGTTCTGAATCTGAAAAATCATTTTACGGGAAGCAAAATAAACACTTTTACATTCGTTTGAGGAAACCTGGACCATCTTTGTTTCAGAAATGGGTAATCTAGTACCTGTTCAACTGCTACAGAAGTTCTGCCTTCGTTACTTTTACCCTCTATTTTGTTGATCAAGCAGACTGCAGTTGCTGCAAAACCCCTCTGTCAAAGGCCACTTCTTTTTCTTGCAGCAAAGAAGGCAGGCTGTTGCATTTCATACTTGCTGGAGCTTTATCAAAGTCCATAATGTTATTACTGGATATAACAGCCAACTGTCTTCTCCCGTACACTAGTTTTGCATTTGTTGCATTATGTTCAGTGGAATTCACTCCCAATTCATCATGGTCTGAGATGACAGCCAGGGACAATAAGAAGCCATAACAAGTGCTCTAGAGACAATAAATACGTCTTGTGATAACAGGAGCCACATCTGCCATCAAATGAATAGGAGGTGGGCATTGTTTTCATTCCTGATTTTTTTTCTTAAGTAATCAGAGGGTAGGTATGACTAATAATGTGAGAAATTATTTGTGCCATAAATTCAAAATGTTTCTGACACCACTGCCTTTGTTTGGACTGAATTGAAAATTGAAAATGGAGAGAATATATTTTATCCTTGCTAGACCTACATATTACTTGTATTACTATTTACTTACCTTGGCACAGTAGCTCTCCCAACCTACCTGTAGCGACCATGATCTCCACAATAGACTCCATGACTGAGGACTCAGCATTCAGAATTGAAAGGAGATAGCATAGTTTTGCATGTTTGTTTATTCTTGCCCCCACTCAAATGCAAAGACCTATGCTACTCTAGCACTTTAACTGTGTCCTACAGTCTCCTGGAAATGGAAAAGGACTAAGGAATACGCTTGCCATATGTAAAGGAGACCCAAAATACTCTCTTTTTTTCTATAGAAATACAAAAATCATATGAAAGAGCTGTTTCTGTATCTTTGTCTCATTTGAACTCTGCCAGGGATCCAAAATGTTAGCAGCTATGAGTAGTGACAGACCACTTCTCTTAGCTTCTTTTTAGCTTGCTTACAAAACTCAAAATGTTGTTGCATCACTTGTATCCATAGTGTTTTAGGGGAAAAGGTGGATTCCCTTCATGACAATGGATTTCTAGCTCCTACAGGGATATTAGATGCTGGCTGCTTTTCCTAATAATCTGGAAAGGAAAGTATTTGGGAGTGAAAATAGTTCCCCAGTTGCTAACAGGGTTTTTGTTGTGTCTAGGTCTGCTTCTTGGAAGACGGTTATTTTACTTCTGTACTTACTGTTAGTTGATTGTACCAGAGGTAGACAATGTCATTTTCCCATTGAAAGTAGTTCCTCACAGATTCTTAATGTGTTTCAGTTTATAGAAAATCTTCTTGTTTAGAGAAGTTTAAAAGGAAGGTGGAGCAACATTACTGAAGCTATAAAGGACAGCTCAGTCACAGAATCAAAGAATCACACAATCACACAATCACAAAATCACACAATGGTAGGGGTTGGGAAATCGTCTAGTCCAACCCCCCTGCAAAAGTAGCTTCACTAGGGCAGGTTGCACAGGAACCCATCCTCGAAGATTTTGAAACTCTCCAGAGAAAGAGACTCTCTGGGCAGCCTGTTCCAGTGCTCTGCCACCATCACAGTAAAAAAGCTTTTCCTGAGGTTGAGGTGGAACTTCCTGTTGTTGCAGCTTGTGCCCAGTGCCCCTTGTCCTACCACTGGGCACCACTGAAAAGAGACTGGCCCCATCCTCTTGATACCTGCCCTTTAGATATTTATAAACGTTGGTAAGATCCCCTCTCAGCCTTCTCTTCTCCAGCCTAAACAGTCCTAGGTCTCGCAGCCTTTCCTTGTAAGAGAGATTTTCCAGTCCCCTAATCATCCTTGCAGCCCTCCATTGGAATATCTCCAGCAGTTCCCTGCCTCTCTTGAACTGAGGAGCCCAGAACTGGACCCAGTACTCCAAATGTGGCCTCACCAGGGCAGAGTAGATGGAGAAAAGAACCTCCCTCAACCTGCTGGCCACACTCTTCTTAATGCACTCCTGTCATCCTTAATGCACTTCAAACATCCTGTCTCAGTGCTATGCTAAAATACAGATAAGACTTTTTTGCTGATAAGCCTCTTTTATAACAAACTGAATGGTAAATAATATTTTCATTTATTATGATCACTTATAAAGTCACCAATCTTAATAACACTCATAATGAACACACTATACATCTCAATGTTTGGTAAAGTATTGACATATTTATGCCATCCTTCTCTGGAAAGATTATGGCATTTTTGTTCAAAACATAAGACTTACAATTTGTGTTGGTAGGACTTTAATTTTATAGATATTATAAAAATCTAAAAATACATAAACTTACTGATACAAAGAAGAACTTATTCTGGAGCTGTAGCAAGACAGTTTTCTGTTTATGCACTTCACTGATGATGAATTCTCATGGAAAAGGAAAGCATCAGTTGTACCTGAGGTTTCAAAGGGCATCTAAAGTCCCCAAACTGGATTGAACCATCCATAGGGATGACACAGAGACCCGTGTGCTATATTTAATCCCAAAGAATAAGTGTAGAATTTCTGAACATTGGCTTCATAAACCAACTGCGATATTCTTTATTCCAGAACCATGAAAGGCTTCTCTATAAGCATAGATGGATAGAACAGAAGGGGAAAAAATGCTATAGCAATGCATTTAGAGATAATTAATTGCTCTGGCTTCCTGTCACATGCCAAGCTTTGCTCTTAGTTTTGATGTTACCATAGCACCCCTTTCATCTTCCTCCAACAGTAGTAGAATGATGAAACTTCTTGGAGCTGTGTGGAAAGTGTATAAAGTTACTATTTGTTTCACCCACAGTTAGTTACAGACATGGCTGTTAAACAAATTGTTCTTGTCTGTCCTAGAGCAAGCTTAGATGTGTTTGTCTTGTTTAAAAAGTTTTGTTTAAAAGTTTTAGTCTCTCCAGCAGAAGCAGTTTCAGCATCCAGATCTTCTAAGCCATGGATTTTTTTTCTTTTCCCTTCATGCTTATGCCACTGCTACAGTTTGTCCTGTCACCACTGGTGTCCTAGATGATTGCAGTCACATAAATATAGCTACTTCTGAACTGTAGCAGCACAGTTTGTCAGGAGTCCTCAGAGATATAATGTGAATGCAAATGAAAGAGGATAGTCCTCAGTGGAGTTGTTGCCCACACTGATGGTGAAGATCTTCTCAAGCGATAATATCAGTGTCTCCTGAAATTCTGATGTGGCCTCCAAGACATGCTCGAGAATTCATCTAGTGTAAGTATTTCGGCTAAGCAGTTGTAACAGAAAAAAACAAGCATGTTTCTTGTCAGGTAAGTAAGTTAAATTTTATGCTTTTTCAAACCACTTAGCTGGAGTTCCCTGAAAACAAACTGCATTCTTACGCCAAAGTGCTTTTTTTTTTAATTAAAATTGTTGCCACAGAAGCAAACAAACATGAAAAGGTAGTTTAGATCATTTTTAATAGCCTCATAGCCAAAAATGATGATGCCTTTACTCCACTGGATAAGCATGAGAATTTATCTGAAGATGATGAGATACAATGAGTGTGTCATTGCTGTAATATCACAAGTACTGGTTCAGCACCATAGTCAAGAAAAAGCCTGAGTTCAACAGAAGAAAAATTAATGCTTTAAAACACAATGTTTGTGGCTTTATCTCAACAGTTCTATAATTTATAGGCTGAAAAACTAGTAATGACCCGGCTAAGGAAGCCTCAAATGCAGCTTGCTCTGAAGACATTAGAAGATACAAATACAAACAGGAATAGATTGAGTTAAGTTTTACTTACGGGGTTAATGGAGGAGAGAGGTTTCATTGATCAGAAAGAATGCAACTCTATGTGAGAAGACCTGAGAAATTAAGTACAAGTTTTAAAGGGACAAGTTGATGGTCTCAAGCACAGTTTTCAGGCCAAACTTCCCCCCTCAAGGAAAATTGTTGGCAAAATCAAAAGCATGCTGGATACATTTGTAAGACAACTAGTCCTTGAAGAAATTAGGCTTGATAAACAGAAACTAAAATAGAAGATTTAATGAAAATGCCACTATAGCAAAATAACTCTTCCGGCAGCTATGAGACAGATACTCATGAAAGCTGTAATAAGTTTGATGAGTAACTTGAGTTTAATCAGCCAGCTTTTGCATGATGACTTTTTAAAATATGCAATTTGGTAATAATACAAGCAAAATTTTTTAAGTAGCAGCTGGAGAATATGGCAGGAAACCTGAGGTAACAGAGACTTCAAAAATACTACTTGTTTGCATATTAGTCAGTTACTAGGTGGTTTGGTTTCTCTGTATCTTGATTACATATTAAATAATGTGTTAAATGCCACATTTGTTCAGATCACCAAATGAAGTTTTGCCAATAATTTAGCACTTTTAACAAAAAAGCCTAAGAGACTGTTAGGGTGCAGTTCCTCCTAGGTCCAGAGGCACAGTACTCATGACACTAAATGCCTTCACAGTCTGTTCTTGCTTTGCTGGAAATTAACATTCTTATGCATTTACTCAAATTTGAGGCATTTCTCATCATTGAATGCAATATCACAGTCAAGGAGTGTCCACTTTTTTCTCTGTTCAGATTGAATTTCTGGGCAGCTCTGTCTAGAAACTACAACTGAGCAGCTCTTGTGTATGTTATTGTCTCTGTTTAAGGTAATCATGTTTGGGCACTGGTCTGTGCAGGAGAAGTGTGTTCTCAGGCATCCCTGGGACCAGGATCTCAGGAGGCTTAGGCACACTGGTTCCTTCAAAAATCCAAAACAGTTGTAGGTACAAGCGGGGCATCAAGTTCCTTTGCCGTGAAGAGTCTAAGGTTCCTCTGTACCTCTAGAGAGGGGAAGAACTCCAGGGTAGTAGGCTACAATAGTCACAGCAGTCAGAGACCAACAGGAAGGCTTATAAAAGTGCAAAATTGGATTTGAGTGCCTACATTTTTTCCCTAGCTACACAACAGTGACCTTATCTTTTGCAGGATTTTTGGACTGAAGAATAATTACTAAAGATTCATTATAAATTCTGATAAACAAATGAACTGAATAGCCTTATGTTCTGGCCTTCCTACCAAGAATATCTATGAAGTAGTTTTTCTGGTCCCAAGTCTTGGGACCTAGCAGCTTTCAAGCTTCCTGAGTCTCACCAGATTCTTGCCTGACCTCTCTTGCCTCTAATGTGACTGTCTCTTAATGACTGTCCAGGTCTTGTGCTTCCTTTTCTCTAGTCTTGCATTCTGGACTTTGTTGTCCCCTCTGACAGGTGGTATCTAAGTAGATTATGTCTTAGACTGCTCTCTGGAAATCCAGATGTGGAAATTTTTTCATTTGCACTACAGCCAGCTCAAGGTTCCATTGCCTTTCCATGGGAATGAGAGATCACCTATGCTGAAAAGGCATGATACTATCCCTACTTAACCCTTAGACGAAACAAGTAATTTTCCTGATGATTTCTCCTTCCCGTTCAAAAAGAAAGATGTAGCGACAAAAAGAGTTATTCTAGACAGGCTAAATGTTATAGAGGTAAGGTAATACTCACAAAATATAAAGGTATATACAAATCACCAGAGAAGTATGCAGATGTACATTAATGCCTCCCCAGTTTGTTAGCCAGATCATACTTTCCAATCCAGCAGTTTATAATTTGACTAGGTCCTCTTTCAGACCACATACCCTGCAATGTAATGCAGTCATGCAGGCAACAACATATTCTTCTGTCAGACTTCTTACACAGAAATGTCTTCCTTTATAATCAATTTTCTCTCTTGTTTACCAATAGCATCCCAGTGTTCACCTGCATCCCAAATCAAGACTGAACCATATTACACTAGATAATGGAATAACGCAGAACAGCAGGCAGTCTTTGTCCAGGGGTGCTTGTCATGTATTTCAAGCAAGTCACAAGCAGGGAGAACTGGGAGAGAAGACAAGAAAGCCGTGGGTAGGATTGTGCAGTTGCAGTGACTCAGCCTGTGTAATTAGGATTAGGCTTTCATGTCATTACTCTATGTAAGGGGGAGTGCACAGCAGAAGCAGCAAGGAAAGTTTGCTTCAAGAAGCTGTAGTCTTTCATGGGAATCTTTGTGCCCACAGGAATGAGTAATTCACTCATGCACTCTTCCCAGTTCATTCCCCAGGACACAGCTTTCAGCACCCTTTCCACAGTACTCATTCAAAGCAAGACGGGCTGGCATTCCCATGCTGGAGAGCTTGCTGGGCTGCATGAAGAGGAAGGAATTACCCATCTAAATTCTGGCTCTGAGTATAAGTCTGTCTTTCATTTATACATACACTCAAATATTACCTTGTTTCAGTAAATGAAAGAGTACAATGAGTGTTGGTGTGCATGTGATAGAGATGACAATTAACTGCAATACTTCAATGCAGTCAAGGCTAAATAGAGGTAAAAAAGGTTTATCTGCTTCTAGTTTCAGCAAGAACAACTTTATCTAGTTCTCATAAATATCACACAATCAATTCCCCCCTTTTAAAATTTATTTACTTCTTCAACACTAATGTAATGATAGCTAAAAAATCTATTTGTGAAAGAAATTCACAAAGATAGCTGACAGTATAGTCAAGTTTTAGAAAAATGTGTTTGAGAGTTTAATTTAGAAGATTTACTGTTTCCAAATAGATACTGAAATGTGTCTATCATTTTGGTGATAATAGTTTTCTTAATGTTTTTTTACCGATGAATACATCTTGAACAGAATGATCTCTGATATTTTAAAGGACTGAAGTCACGCCTTAACATCAGATTATGTACCACTTCTTTTTAAGTGTACACTTTTTATTTGACTCAATCTCAACTAGCTTAGTGATAGGTCATAATAAATCCTGGCATGTTAAATTGTGAAACACAGCTGATTAAATACTATATTTTCTGAAAAGAAGAAGTCTTCTTTTCATTCATTAACAAGACTCCAAATCCAGGATTATATTCAGGAAACAAAAATAAGTCATACCCAATAAGATATAATGGCTTGAATTTGGAAACTGGGTAACCAGCAGCAACTGGTTCATCTTTTCTTTCAGTGGTGATGTAGCAATTCTTGTCCCTTGAAATGACTGCTTGAAAAGGAATTAAAGAATACAAGTATTGCAAAAGAAATCAAGCACAGTAGAATAAAATCTTACCCTAAGAATTAGATGATAAACCTTTAAGAAATCCAAAAGCATCAAGTGCATTTCCCTACATGCCATTCCTACTGCAGAAGCATAAATATCTGTAGTTCAACAGTAAAAGGTTTCTTTATGACAAAATAGCTGAATTTACATTGATCTCAATTCTCAAGTCATGATCTTAAAAAGCAGCTTTAATACTGACAGCAAGGAGACTTAACAAATGCAAATTTATTTTGCTTTATGACAGGCATAGTAATGTTTGAGGCACTGCAAGATAATAGAGTATTGTAGTTGATAACTTTATGCTTGATATCTGCAGCCTTTTAGCCTCTACTGAAGGAAAATCCCCAGAGACAAAATACCAACTTGCTTACCTTCTTTACAAATAGGGTACTACTACAGCAAATTGTATTTTCCTTTAAAGCATAATGACAATGTTCATTTTTGCTTCATCTTACCTAGATCAGTAGAAATATTTGTTTATGTATTTTGAAAAAAACTTGATTTTATACAAAACCAGAAATACTATTACATACAATACTGAAGCAGTCACTGAAATGAGAAGTGTTAGACAATATTTTTTCTTGAGGGATTCTTCATGCTATGTTGATAGTTTCTGAAATGACAGTAGTCATGATTCCTACCACTACATACAAATCAGTCATTTGAGACATTTCGCTGTACTTCACAGTGCCAAATAAAAGAACACAGCCCTAAATTTGTTGACGTACACAACTGATTGCAGTGGAAAGGAGACATGTACAAGCTGGGGTGGAGGTAACAAATGTACAGGTTACAGATACAAATGGGGAGGTAGGAGATGGGGGAAATGCAGCTGCCTTTGGGTAGAAAAATGTTCAGGAGAACATGGGACAGGAGGTGAGAGATGGGAATGGAGCTACTTAGGGGACAGGCAAAAAAAGCCTAGAAGTGAAAACTAGGTCTGTAAAACTAGGACTGCAAGATACAGGTGCCCAGCTCCATAGGTTCCAAAGAACAGGGCTTCCTATTGGTTATCATATGCCCAGTTCTGGAGGAGACCATATAACATGGAGTTTTGTCCTCCTTCCTATGCCCAGCCTATACTGTTTTCCTTGACTGCTCTTATCTCCTCTCCTTCCCAGCTCAGGCCTCTCTTTGTCCCTCCCTGTCTCTTCTGGTCTATTACTCTTTCTGTCAATGTATTCGTTCTCCCTGCTTTTGATCACCATCTCCCCCCCTTATATTCTCCCATCCCCCACCACTCATGACTTCTTACTTTCTTCTCTTGCTTCCCTAGTGCCTGCTTTGGGTGCCCTTTGTCTGCAGGCAGGTGGGTGGCTGTCTGCCAGAGGGGCTCCTTTGCCCACCGCCCCAGCAGACAGCTGGTGCAGCCATGCTCCACTCACTGCACAGCAGCTGTGGCTGGACAGAGCATCTTCCACGCTTAAAAGCCAACAGCCAGACTGTGAGAAGTCCCACTGCACTCCTGAGAACGGACTTCTTTTTTCAGATTTATCATGTCTCTAAAATACATTTTGCAGTGATGGCAAAAGGCACATTTTGGTTGTAAGCACCCACCCTTCCTGCCAAATTTTACAGTGTTGTTTCCAGGCATGGGCGTGCAAAGCTTCAACTGCATGAGTGTATAGCTTATAATAACATGGAGGGGAACATGAGTATTTTTGCCTCATATCGTTCTCAGATAGAGCTGAACTTTCCAAAACGTTTAAGTCTGAATATTAAATGATACATTAATGAACACAGGGTTTTAGAAGGCATCATGCTAGGCAAAAATAAAGATAGGCTTCAACAACTTGCCATGTTTAAAGTACCATGGTCTGATAGGAGCAAAGATACAGTTGAAAAGCTTAAATACAAAAGCTGAGAGGAAGTGTTTAGAAGAGATAAGCAAGTATAATGAAATAAAATTAAGATATGGAAATTCTATAGTGGGAAAAAGTCCTCCCAGCATTGAAATTTGATTAGCCATAGAATAGTGTTCCTTTGGGGATTCTGTAAGCCCCATGATTCATCACCTAGCCTATAAAAATAAATTAGACAAAATATTAGAAACGTATGTCCTGCTGAATAACCTTGTGCTCTCAGAAGGATGAGCCAGATGATCAAATATGACTTTTCCATCTGCAACATCCATGGATCCAAGATAATTTCTGTATTACTCTGCCATGGTATTTAAGACTCTTCTGGAGCAAAACAGAAACCTTAAAGATTTTGGTTTTGTCATCAATGCTCACGCAGTTAGCACCTTTCTCCACAGGAGCCTTTCCTCCTCTGAATTCTCCCCGAAATTGTATTCCAAGGGAAGAAGTTCATGGAAGAGAAGAAAATAAATATGAAGCTCTTTCTGTATCAATCCAGAAAATGTCTGAATTTCTTCTTTGGACAAATGGGATGAAAATGGTAGAAGAGGAAAGGAAGAAGCTAGCCCATGATCTGCTAGAAACATGACTGGAAAATGATGGCTAGTCACTCAGGTCAGTACCCCATCCTGCAGCACTGTTGTCTCCTTCCCCTGAGCAGCACTACTGGCTCAGAGGCATTATTGTACCTCTTACTCACTACCAAATGGACACCCTCTCTCTCATCAGTGGAACAATCTTTGTAAAATGCTTTAATGATGATTCAAGAAGCAGAATTCATTTACAGTTTAAACGGCCACACAAAGTGCTGTCCTTAGAAGCACTCCTTATTGGCATGAGTAACCTGCACTGTAAGAAAGGTCAAATACAAAGTTGCTATGGAAAGCTCCCTGCACAGCAGAAGCATATTGCTCAGTAAAACAAAAGGCAAAAGTAAGGCAAAACAGAGGGTGATAAGAATTTTCATATTGTGCCATGAAAGTGCAAATGCTATACTTCTTACAAAGAGGGCCACATGTCTCACTGCAGTAGAATTGACATGAGAGAATTTTCAAAGCAATAAACTGCATGAGGTTCAATAAAAGGAGTGCAAAAATTTGGATTAGTTGGTAGGCAGAATCCAGTTTAACAAATGGATCTGTTGCACATGCTGCTTTTATTAAGCATTTGTGTAATTTTTCACTTGAAACCAATCGTGCAGGTGAATTCCAACACTTAATAGGAAAAAAAAAAAGGTATTTCAGTTGCCTTCCAAGAGTGATCATTTTTTTATTATCATCTGGTTTAAAACTCAGAACCAGCATTATGAGGGCTGACTCTTTACATTACCATTTTGAAGTTACTTTCAAAGCACAGGGACCAAACAAGACAGAGATGATAAGCTTGTGGTAAAAGCATTGTTTCTGGAACACCAATTTCTGTGCAACCTAATAGGCAACCTCTGTCATCCACATTCAGCAGGGACTGTGCAGTGTTCTGTGACTGGTAGCTATGGCTGTCTGTCAGAAGCCAAGCATGGGCATGCCTCCCTAAAATCTGAACTTTATTTGGTGCTTAAATAGCAGAAGTTGGAACTTCTTGAAAACTGTAGACTATCCAGTTCATACTCTTTTGAGTCTTGTTAATTTAATGGATACAAATGTTCACATTTGACAACATCGAGATATTACTGATGACCAAAACTGCTGTTTCTCAAAAAATGGCAGTGTCCTGTGTAGAGGAAAATTTCCCTAGCAATGGGGTGTATTGACCAGTACTAGCTAGCTGAGAATCTTCCTGAATCCACCCTCCTCCTTTTGTTCCCCTGCAGTATAATATTGGATCAGATGCTAATAACTGACATTTGCATACCATCCCATATATTTGCTTTTAAATTTGCAGAAGCTGCCGACTAATTATANTTGCATTTAAAGCAGGAATACAGCCACTTTTGTTATGCATGAGGAATGAACCATAAATTTCATAATTATGACATTCATTCTCCATTTATGAAACACAGCTAGTAAAGCAAAGAGCATAAAAGGAAGGTTGCAGGATATCATTCTTTCTTTTTTAAGGCCAATGAAAAGGGAGAAGTTGCAGTGATAGAGAGAAATGGAGATGACCTAAGGCTTGGAATGACAAAAAAAGAGCCGGTGCAGAGGCAGAGGGATATCCTCTGTCTCTGCAGGGGTATCTGGCACAAACCATTACTGTGAGTGGTTTGGCCTAAGGTAACAAATTATGAAACCCGAGACTTAAATAAAGCTGGACAGAGTAACAGAGTTCAGTAGAGATTTGTCATCATGATGGAGCAGAGAATGAGTAGGTAACTGAAGGCTGAGAGGTACCTGCTAGAGAAGAGGAACAGAAGAATACTCTGGCTTGGATGGATCACCTCTGGAAAACGTAGGGAGAGCAGAAAGAAAGAAGAAAACTAAAAGAGGAAGGATATAATTGAGAAGGAGATAGGCTCCACTAAGGAGAAACAGAAAATGAGAACTATGAGGCAGCTCTTCCCAAAAGAGGCTGGAAAAGGAGAAGTAAAAATAGGCAAGGGATGAAACAGAAGGTGGCATAAGGCTGATAGACAGAAAATCACAAGAAAGAGGGCCAAATACAGAATGATACGCAAACAGCAAGAAGAAAACGTACAGGAGGAATTTCCTATGAACAGCAGAAGAAGCAGGTTTACATGACTCCTTAGGAGAAATTGATGGTCTGAACCCAAAGCAGATTCAGAGAATGGGAGAATGGGATATCTGCCAGAATGCAAAAAGGTGGGCATGTCTCTGAAAAGGATCATCACAAGAGAGGAAGAGAAGGCAATGGGATGCATGACACCACCAGATTCTTACTGGAATGCCTCAAAAACACATGCACAACTCTAGAGGACTGGGAAAGAGATGGGGGACTCAGTGTCCAGTGCAATTCTTCCAGTCCCAGAAGAGAAAAAAAGGTGGGCAAGATGTCAAAAAAAAAAAAAAAAGTACAAAAAGGTATTCAGAGAGAGAAAAAAATACCACAAACCCTTAAGAATAAATGCTACTTCATGAAAGAATTTTTCTGACTTCCTTCTGTTTCTCCTGTATCCAGAGGCACAAAACTTGAATACTTTGTTTTAATAAAAGAAAAGTCTCAAAGTGTGTAACTTACCAAAAGCATGTCTCTTGCTAGCATCAGGCCTCAGGATTCCACTCACCAGCTAAACACCTGTGTTGAAACAGGAACAGCAAATTAACACTAGCTATGGGGACTCCTCAAAAATAGCTAACTCCACTTAGGCAGTTCATACTGATGAATGATGCCATGAGTGCAAATAAAAAGTCTGTGAGTCTACATCTGTCTTTCAGGCCACTGTCTGAAGTCAACTCTCCCAAGCCTCACTTTTAAGACAGTCATTCTTCTCAAGTATGTTGTATTTTGGTATTGTTTAAAGAAAATAATGAAACTGTCATATGTAAAATATTTATTTTGCAAAAAAAATAAGGAATCCATGTATGCTTCTGTATATGTTTTCCAGGCTCTTTCTCCATCTTTAGAAAACACAAGATCTGTTCTCAACTTCCAGAATAGATTGAGAAAATCAAGATCATGGGTCTGATTAATGTTTCTGAGTAATTTCTAAATTGGCAAATGGGAAAATTCATCTTGTGATAAGTTTAATCACTTACAGGTTTTAATCACTATTAAATGCTAGTAACGGACACTGGCATTAAAATATCCACTCTAAACTTACCTTACCTGAGGGGAATAGAAACTGTTTTTGTAAACTCAAAGTATTTTTGTCTGATACTACACAAAATATGCTAGATTTGGCAGTGGGAGAAAGAGATTGTTTTCAATGCTGATGATAAATGAAGAAAGACAACCCATTTGTAAAATAAATGTATTGTATATTGTTGAAAACAGAAGTCATCTTCTCAAATAATCCAATGATCCTTTTAAACCTTTGAAAGCTCTTTGGGAAAATATCGCCTCTGCAAGTTGACCTGAAATTGAAATCCTACTTATTTTAATATAGATCTTACAGCATTTACTTCCCTTGCTCCTGTTAGCATAGCCCACATTTTGGGAAACCTAGGTTTTCATGCAAAAGATGAAAATCTTTTGTCCAAAGGGTAAGTCATGATCCTCTATAGTAATGGATATTAATGGCAAACCAAAAAGATAAGGAATTATTTTCATTTTCATACATATGCATAAGCCCTTAGTATTTACCCCACTCAAGCAGAAGAAGATTATTAACACTGTTAATACTATTAACTTTCCTCTAAATAAGCCAGCAATTCAGTGTAGGTAAAAACACTTATCAGAATGACAAAATATGTTTGTGTGTTGTTAATATTATGTACGCAGAGAGAGAGAGACACAGAGATATTTCCATTCTGAAATGTTTAGCCTCAGAGATGGACATCTGCTACTGTGATGTTTTAAAACTTAACAGTTTAAGACAGAAGAGTGACTTTCATCTACGTGTGAAAAATCACTTTAGATGTTCCTTCTTCAGCTTTCCCAGCCCATCTGCAGTTGCTGGTTACCAACACTCAAGGAGGTGTCTTGCCAAAGCACAGAACCACTTGGAAAGAATTATAATATCCTACTAATTCACATATGTATTTTTCCTTGGAGACTATATTTGGAAATATTATTTGCTGTTTGCGAATGTCAGTCATACTCTTAGACAATTTTAGTTTCCTGGGGTAAATTAAGGATTTGTAGAAGAATTCAGAGAGTGTAAACCAAGTCCAAATGTTCATTTCCATTTTCAAACATTATCAGAAACATTAGTATAATTTAATTGGGAGATTAATTACTTCAGTGCTTTTCCCTTCAATCTTTTGTGACCTCCATGTATAGCAATACATGTCAATAAATGAAAATGTCACCTCTTCAGAACTGAAATTTTTAATGAAGCTAACATTTTCTACACAAGGACTCTCAAATCAGGTTTAAACTCACTTTTCCATGTCACTTTGTTTTTAATATCCATTCTTACCCATCAGGAAGCAAAGCACACAAAATTGTAGGTAAGCTTCCTCAGGTCCAAAGCATACTATGCTACCTACCAGGCCCAGCTTCTCTTCACTTTTTTTTCAACCAATTAAACAAAACACATTTTGTTGCTTTGAGGACTAGAACAACATCTTAGAATTTGTAGTTCAGGCCAGGAGAACCGGGATTAGAGAGTTGATGTTTCCACCTCCACCCCTTCCACACTAGCAGTGGCTTTTATCTGCCTTTGCTGAAAACTGGCTTGGCCAGGCACCAGTTGTGGTTACAATGTGCTACAAGCCCATATATCCAAGGCATCATTCACAGAACAAAAAGTGCTAGGTTGAAGTGCCACTTAGGCCAGGTCTGCTCTACCCAGTTCTGCTAGCACAGCCATTATGACCACGTGCCTTGAGTCTGCAAGTGAGGAACAGCAGTAAATACAAATAGCTTCCTCAGGAGAGATGACACATTACTAGCAATCAGAGCACTTAAGACAGTAAAAGGTCTTTGCTCCTATTTTCCCTAGACAAACAGAGTACTGACTACCTCTGTACTGCTAAATAAATTGGTGTGGAGCTCTTCCTCTCCTTTTATCCTCTTTTTTTCCTTTAAAAAGCCCAGCCTCAGCACAGTACATTGGAACAATTCTTAGACTGCACTCCTGAACTGCTCCCAGAAGTCAAGGAAAGCCAGTGTTTACCAATATTGTGTTATGGAATCTCCTAACAGTTAGCAGCATGGGCAACTGCAGTCCAGCAAGAGACAAAGACTTGGCCCTTGCTAGTATAAAAAGAGCTAGCTTGCCTTGGATATATCATTTATCATGGCCTTGGATATGATGTGCTCTGCAGACACTTCTCATTTCCACCATTCTTCAGAGGTTTGCAAAAGAGCTTTGTTTTAGCTCACAACCTGGATTTCTCCTTCCCTGTACATGCCATGGTGCAGAACTCAGCACGCAGGTAACATTTTCACAAAAGTGCCATGGCTAGTAAGTGATGAGACAGACTACTATAAACAGCCAAGGGTTCATTCTAGCAGGCAATTATATAGCAACCAATGCAACAGCAAATGAATGATGAATCATATTATAGTCATGAAATATTGTAGGCAGCTCCTCTTCACAATGTGATGTAATCCGTGGCAGGAATTTTCTAGAAAATTTGAAATTGATTAGGTGAAAGTACTAATGAACAATGAATCAGCATGAACAAAACACTTCAGAACACAATTTGAACCCAAGGTCATACCCAAGGATGGGTATTTGCTACAAAACTAGGAAGAAGTATGTCCCAGGGAGGTATGACACGAGCAAATTACCTCCAAGTGCAGTTATTATGAGTAAAAATCCAGTGGTCATCTAGGTTTACATTACAAGGAATTTGCTTGCAAAGAATACAAAGGTATGAAGATTATGAAGCCCTACCCAACACAGCTATACTGACAAAAGTACCTTACAGGAAAGGCAACATTTCTCCTCAAGAACAGCTTGTTTCCCCTGGGGGCAGGTGAGTGGGAGGCCACAGGGGCTTTACTGTATGTAGAAATTGCAAATCCTTGCTTTCATAGCCCTAGTGCTAATATACAACATCTATGTCTTTTCATTCTGGTGAAGCACTCCTTATGCAAACACAGGTTAAAGGTTAATCTTTTCTTTATAACGTAAAAGTCTAGAGAATTTAACAAAACTACCTTTCAGATAAAATTGGATAGTCTGTGCACATTTCTGAAGCTGTCATCCAAACAAAATTCTGTTTGGCCAAGCCATGACCTTTTAAAAGCAATACTAAAGAATAACCATATCTGTTTCATTCTCATTCAAATGCAAGTAGGATATATATTATTTACTGCATAAAAAACGCTAACATATAAGCAACTTGAACACGTTGCTTGTTCATGTTAGTAACCTTTGCAGTAAAAATTAAGGAAGCAAAACTATAAGAAACTGATTGACTGTGTTCTCTGATAGTTAACAGGACTAATTTCCATCTCTTGGAAGAGTTTGATAGTTGTCATATATCTGCATATAAAAATAGTCCCAGTGCTGGCATACCCCACTGCCGACAGTGTCTGTAACTGCTGATTCAGCATTTTCCTCCTCTGGTAAGCATGCTAGCCTACCTGCACAAGCCTGCCATTTAAGCTTAAACAAGTTACTCCCTGGGTTCTTCGTCAGGGTACTTTGAGCATGTTATTTAAAATGCAAAAATATTTTTTTCTGATGACTTACCAAAAATGTTCCTTATAGAAGATTAGGCATAACAGGAACAAGATTTATTCTGGCTAAGTTTTTGTCTTTAGCATCATGCAGAAGGCTGGACAGCTATTGTCTTATCGGGACTCTGAATGGTGACCAAGTTTACCTAGCAATTGCCTTCAATCACCTGCCAAACATGAAGCCAGACAGAAATGTCTCCAAAGTCTTGAAACAAAACTGCAAGGGAAAGGGTTGAAAGAGAACTGCAATGAGGAAGCAATTAGGCAGAAC
Organism: Eurystomus gularis; assembly: GCA_013400335.1. NCBI lineage: Eukaryota > Metazoa > Chordata > Aves > Coraciiformes > Coraciidae > Eurystomus > Eurystomus gularis. The sequence continues at coordinate 23,334 of VZZY01013313.1, read as the reverse complement.
TGCAAGGGTTGTGCAATATAGCCAGGCATGTGTTCTTTTATATAGCTGGGTTCATAAATGAAGACTACAAGAGAAGCCAAATTGTAAAGAACAAATTGTACCTCTTTAGTACTTAAGTTCCACAAATATGCAATTCTGGATATACTAGAAACACTGATCCTGGGCCAAGATAGAGTCAGTCAGAACGCTATAACAAAAAAGGAGAAAAACAAAAATGAAGTATAAATAATATATTTCCATACCACAAACAGCTGTAGATCATCTTAAGCAATTTTGATCATGTGGGCTTTTCATATTAGATTCCGATTTCTTCCACTATATTACTTACAGGACAGAAAAAAACTCTCCAGGATTTTAAGTATCCTTCATGAAGAACACGGTATTTTAAAATGAAATTCTGCCTATATTTTTATATATTTTCTACAAATAAGGTATATCTGTGCAAAAAGCAGACCTCTGCTGCGCTGTGGCAAAAGCTCTTCCCTTTCATCTGCAGGCATAAAGGATATATCTATCTTGCATTTGTAAAGGATGCCCCAAGGCAAGGTTCAAGACCAAATGCACAGTTCATACAGACAGAAACTACAGCCCTAGGTGCAGCCAGAGGCCACTTTATGAAGCACACCACATACTCAGACATGTCCAAGAGCCTGGTGAGCTGAACATTTTAATCTGCACCTTAGAGCAGAGAGGATCCCTGTGGTCTGCCTGTAGGCAGCCAGTGCAGCAGTCGTGTAGACTAGGAAGACAAGTGCATCTTAATGCTGTTCAGAGTGTTTTCTGACACCAGTTGCAAAGCATGACATAGATAAAGCCATAGAATTCAAGATTCACATGATTGCAATTCCACTATGCAAAGAAGAGCAAGATGTAGAAAGTTTCACCTGTTCTTTCCACTTTGGCTCCTTCTACCCAAAGTACACTAGTTCAGAACAATGAAACACAAGGAGTGGGTCTTTCAAATGAAGCCACAAGTGAGGCAACCACCATAAAGACAGGGGGAAGCTACTAGCTGGTGCTCACAGGCATGACGACAAACAGAATACTCTACACTGCAATTGGCAGTTGTGCTGCTAATTCTCCGATTACACAGGCCAGTGCTGAACTCAGCAACATCCCCTCAGAGGCATCACATCCCTTTGCTCTTCTCTATCTCGAGTCCTCTGTGTTTCTGCAGGAAACCTGGTAGCAGCAGCCACCACAAGAGCCAACGAGGAACACACCACTGAGAGAGATAGCACTCAGCAAGCTACAACCAGCCCCAGCAGGAAGCTACTCACAGACTAATCAGCTGGTGGTTGATGTAGTCCTGGCCTCGCCCACACCCCAGCCTCGACCACCTGGGGGAAGGCGGGGCCGCACACGGGTGGGCCAGCCTCTGCCTCTGGGGCCGGGAGCCAACTGGAGAACAAACCACTCTGCTAGGTTGTGACTCATCTACAGATCAACTCCTGCTAGGGGCCCACAACCCAGGCCCCAGTGCTTCAGCAGTGCACTATCCACCACTTGGATATTGGATAAAGGAGTCCCTTTCTTTCTGACCAGTCCAAAAGTGTCTTGTGAACATCCTCTTGTACAGACTGTTTAAATCTAAGTGTTTTTTCTCTTTTTCTTGTGTTATTCCACCACATGCTTTTTCAGGTACATGCTATAGCCTGATCTGCAGCACACTGGCCAGATCTTTGGTGTTACAAAGCAATTCCAAAATAGTAGATGTTATATGATCTGTGTTTCTCCATGTATACCTTTTCTCTTACTTGCTTCATTAGGTTCTACGTTATCATTTTTCCTGTTACCACATGTTCAAAGACGAGTAAAGCCATCTACTTTGGCTAGTCCATTTTCTTACCTGAAGATAGGTGTTGAGAAGCATTAGGTTGTCATTCTTAATACAACATTAAGATCAATGACTCATAAATGCCACGTTTCCATTTGTGTAAATTTGAGAGTAAATGTCACCGCCTAAACAACAACAACAAAATGAACAGCAGAATACAGAGTGGGTCACAAATCTCTGACTAATTTCTCCATATTCCTTGTTTCAAATGTATAAAATTATTGCTTTTTTATTTATTATTTATTTGATTTATACTTATGGCATTTAATTCCTCCTCCAGTTCACTAGAAATAGCCTGCTTTCCTTGTTTAACACAGGGGAGATGTTGGTCTTGGCTCACTTTAGAAAATACATAATGCCAGTGTTCAGTATCACAGACCTTGTGAGTTCCCACTCTCTGTGGGCCAAATTTATTTTTATGGGAGAGAAGGATATGCCCCAATTCTGTGCATCATTTTAGTCCACAGAACAAGGTCTACTGGGAGCTACTGCGAAGCTGATATGTCAGAGACTGACAAGTCATCTACTAGTTTAAAGTCATGAATCTGATTATGAGTGTCATCCCATAAAGATGCAGCAGTCTGCTCACAATTTTCTTGTTTCAGATCCACGTCTATGACTCAGACCCAATAAAAGGATTTAGATCTCTGAAGTATGGCTTAAGCAGAACTTCAGTCAAAACATGCAAGACTCATGACCTCTATCTAAACACACTGTTAAGTTAATCTTAAAGACACCTAAGATTTGAGGCAAGTGGTTTAAGGGGTGCTTCTGGTTCAGTTCATCATCTGTGCAGACATGACTCAGAAACATCACTGCTGAATTCACTGCCTGGCCCCTTCCAGTGAGGTCCATCAAGACTCATGGATGGTCCGTACCTCAGTCTCAAGGTTCTCTGATTAGCAGGCCTGTTCAAATCATACCCAACACATCCCAACAGCATCAGGCTCCACATCAAGCACAAAAGCAAAAATTATGACTGTGTTCAAAAATATGGTCAGCCAAGAGAAAGCTGGTAACAGCGTACATATCTAACAAGGAACAACTAAATACTCAGTAGGTGTCTACTTGCATATCTTGATGCTGCTTGCCAAGATTAGGATACATAGCTCCTAAAATGTGTAGTTTACAATACTCTTTTACAATACACTAAATTATTTTGGTTGGTTCCAGAAGGGGTAGAAAGTGCTCTGGCACCTTGAGGGCCAGCCATAAGTTTTGTCTTTCAAAATTAAATTCTGAAAGAAATCACAGATCTGGTTCTCCAAAAATTAAACTTTGGTTTTCTAACCTGTACGTGGCCTATTACAAATTCTCACCAACCTGAATGCTTCCTCCTGTCTCTCAAATTTCTATCAGCAGTCACAGCTTTTTATGGAAAACCATTATCTTCCCTCAACCCCACATAAAAATTACACATACAAATTAGTTAACTAAAAAGTGAGATGAGGAATATTCACTAATAGTCATCAAGGACAGTTTTACAGACAGATATCTCAAAGGCACTGTAAAAAAGAGTAGCAGAAAAAAAAAGAATGCCATATATGTCGTGAAACGCTCAACACCTGCTTCAGGCTAGTAAAGACTGAGATGTTATTATGTAGACAATTTTAAAAAATAATTTTGTAGGTATTTTAGTGACATTAATTACAATTATCTTCTACCTAGAAAGGTCTCTTGCACCTGATAATAATGCTGCCTGAGTGATACAAAATAAAAAATATTACTCTTTTTTAAAATCTTCAACAAATTTTAAATTGTCTCTCAGTGAAGAATGTGGCATATACAATCTAAATAATGATGAGGTGTGTATTACTGGCTGCAGTGACATATTTACAGTGTGATCTTATGAACTTAGTCTTGAGGCCATCCCAAACAAGTTCACAGGCTAATACAAACTTACACCGTTTAGCATACATCACCATCATACATCACCATGAAATTATCCACATTTTTTGGCAACAATGATCAAAGTGATCAGCATTTCAAATATCACAGGAATCGTCAATGCAATTAGTCACTAAGGAATGACTAGTACACATCACAGAGTGTACTGAATAACTAATGTTCTACAGTACTGATGAAAACCACAGCTATACCTTATCTTGTGATTAATATAACAATTAGTTCAGACCCCAGGCCTTCACTCATACTAAAATCAGGACTGTTAAATCAGAAACTACAGGTCAGTTCTCCACATCAGCTAATCTGAGGAACTGTATAATTATAACTGATGGTATAATTTGATCCAATGAATCAAAATCTTTTTTGGATTCAATTAATTTGTATGTTCCCAAGAAAAGCAGAAAACATGAGATCATCTACCTGTTACTATTAGCCCTTTCTAAGAACTCTCGTGTCTTTATGTACCAACCTGAGGCCCTCTACTCAGTCACTAATTTTGTATACTACAAGATATATCTCTTTACAACAGAATTTTCTTTCTTACCTTTGGAAGTATCCTATAACATGTTTACATTTTAATGGTTATGTGTCCTATAGATTGTAAATTTATATGTAATTAGTAGCATAATTTAAATTATTTTTCCCTTTAATGAAATTTGTTCATATTATGTTAATGTTTGGTCATTTCATGAGCATCTTGTGTACTGCACCACTAAATGAAGTGGTACAGATTTTAAATTTTGACTATATTTTCAGTGCATCAAGTTTGGATGGATTAAGAAGACCTCAAAAAAAAAAAAAATCTTTAACAGTATCCAAGGTTAGGCAGCCAAAGATTTAATCCACAACTCAGGTTCACCAGTCACTTTTGGAAAACTACACTATCTTCTTTTTATCACCATGTCTGCTATTTTATTTGATATTCAGTATAGTTTAAAATCAATTTTTTTTTCAGCACTTTCTACTGGATGAAAACTGTGATCTACTGGTGTTATCTACCCAGTTCTGTATTTCCAATAGACAGCAATACCCACCCCACATTTTTGCTTTCATGCCAGCCATTGAAGTTGGAGCTCTCAGCTTCCAAGCCCTGTCTCAGTGATTTCACCAGAATCTTGAATCTGACCGTCATCTAATACAGAATTCAGATCACCTTTTTCAACAGAATATTACTGTTCTTTATTGCAATAAAGAAATGTATACATTTATTGAAAAAATGCCATTAAACTCAATTGAAATAAGCATACAGGAGTAGGTACATCCACAACTGTGAATTGTTAATGTGGATATTTCCGATGTAGCAATGCAAAGCAGATCTCCAAGGGCTTATTTGATGTTGATTCAAACCAAGAATTTGGGTGAAAAGCACCCTTGTAGGCAGAGAACAAGGCAGTACATCTCATAACTCTTTCAGTGCTCAAAAGTAAAAGTCATCCTACATCTGAACTGTACAATGTGGCCTATTAGGAAACCTTTCCAAAGCTTACCGTTCTAACTGGAGATTCTTCCATGTGCACAAGGGTAGATCAGGAGAACAGGGCAAGCGTTCTTCAATTTCTCACTGTATTTTTAAGGGAATCTGTAATCCTCTTAAAATTCCATGTTCAATTATGAGCTGAGTTTAGGAATTAAAATGAGAGACAGTCTTTCAAAACTTCTTAGCTTCCATAATTGACAATAGATTTTCAGAAAAGTCATGTTTATCTAGCAGAAAGCTATTGGAAACCTAGTCATTAGTATCAGAACAGAAACTGCAAAACAATGAGCATTTAAAAAAAAAAAAAGTCCTAAACTGGTAATTGCAATAGGAATTGAATGCACTTAGCATTGCATACTTTACACTTTCTTCAAAAGATCAGGCACATAATACTCAGGAGTCAACATTTTCTTTTGCTTTAGCAAGGATCATGATTCTTTGACTCACAGTCCTTAAGGTTATAAATCAGGAATGGGGTGGAAATGAACTTGTAAAAAATCTCAAGATGCAGGATGATGTTTGAATCACTTCCCCAAATCTGTAGTGCTTCGAAGATGGTTAGTGTAAAGAAACAATATATTTCTGATCAGTCCTTTTAAATATTTACTTGATGTCAATATTCCATTTATTCCACATTTATTCTACTTAAACAAATCCACAGATGCAGTTACACTCTAAATTATTCATTGGCTTAAAAGTTGTACTTTAAAATGCTATTTTAAAACTGCTTTTTCCTCTACAACTTCCCAGTGGTCTCTGGGAACTGCTATATACAGTTCTGGCAAGCACAGGCTTCACAGCTGCTATGAGTTATTTGTTTATTTATTCACCATCCTACTTGGCACAATGGGTTTGATTTTGTTAAAGGCAGAGTGAATGGGCACAAATCAGGATTTTCACATAAATTCATTATTATCAACTGTTAATGTTAGTCATTGAAAGCCATTGCTCAGACACAGAAGGGCAAAAGTCATAGAGGTTGCTTGGCCTTCCTCTATCAAATGTAACTTGGTCTTCAAGCTGGAAGGACAATCTCTAGCATCTCAGGCTCTGGGACAACAAATACCTGACCAGAAAAACCTTACAGAAATGATCTCTGTGGAAATATTTGGATCAGGAAACATTTTCAGGACCAAAGCCTTCACTTTTGGTCTCACATCTATCATTTCTAAGCAGGCAGTTGACAAACCACTAAGTATGGATCGTATAGCATGAAATACCTCTCACTGGGAAGGGGCTGAAACTCATCTTTTTTTAGATCACCCAGTAGCTGCCAGATTCTTTGGGGTTTTCTCTCACTGGTGACCTCAACTGTATTTGAAGCTGTAATTTCAATCCAGTGAAGTCACGTCACAGCATGTTCATGGGCTATTTCGGGGCAGATGGGGTATTGTTCAGTGGTCACTGATGGGGGAACTGCGTAAAGCTTCTTGCCGATGCCATGTAAGCGGAGTATCCCAGTGTTGCCTGATGAGGCAAATTACGATACCAGCCTGTACTTTGCACTGGTCAGCTGTCTAGGTCTTATGATCTGTATCAGAAAAATTTATCCAGCAGATCACAGAATCACATAATAGCAGGGGTTGGAAAGGACCTCTGGAGATCATCTAGTCCAATCTCCCTGCTAAACCAGGTTCACCTAGAGCAGATTGCACAGGATGACATTCAGGTGGGTTTTGATATCTCTAGAGAATGAGACTCCACAGCCTCTCTGGGCAGCCCATTCCAGTGCTCTCTGACCCTCATAGTAAGAAAGTTTTTCTGTGTTTCACTGCCTGTTGCTCCTTGTCCTGTTGCTGGGCACTGCTGAAATAAGATGACATACCTTTGCTGCCCATCCTGATCGCAAATACTGACTGCTTCTGCAGACTCCTGGGAGAAGTGGCTGGAAGGCAAGGCAGGACATTTGCTGCTGGAACTGGCATTTGTTGTGAAAAGCAGGATGAAGTATCCATCCCTGCATGCTGTAATCAAGCTATCATGTTGTCTAACACTGATCATTACTACAGTTACAGGACCTGATCTATTTTGGGCATAAAATGCCAAAAAAATTAAGAACTTCATCTGTTTGTAGGCTGGTCAGATAGTACGGTCATACAAGTATTAAAAATGTGTGTGGTAAATCAAGTAACTAAACAGTGGTAGGCACATAGATATGTGGATTTTGAAATGCAAAACATTACACATGTGTTTTGGTTAAATGACACATCCTTCAGCATAGGATCTGACATGCTTATGTGTAAAGCACCATATGCATTTATGGTACTGTGTAAGTAACACACTTCAGGCAATAACAACTAACGAAGTGAAATAAAGAAAAATAACACAAAAATTATGGCATAAGTACTGTTTTATTTAAAAAAAAAAAAATTTAAACCCAGAAGATAGAAGATCCTGTACAAATTGTGGAATAACATCTCTGTATATTTCATTTTTGTTGTTGTTGGTAGCATTACAGAGTGTACTATAGTGTACTGATTGGAATTCTTAACAAATACAATCAGTCTGATCACATTAAATGGGAAGGTTCCTGTAAAAACTGTCTTGTCCATGAAATGGAAAGCTATGCTGTTAATAATTTAAATATCATCTACCAATACTGTAGCGTCCCACTGAATAATTCAGAAGTATATTAGGTTCATGCTGTGAGATTTCAAAATTAATATTTGCATTTTGCAACCACCCTTTCCAATCAAGTTTTCATAACCAATCTGATGAAGATAAATGAATCCTTAATTTGATGTTTTGTGCTGATAAGTAAGCACTAGTTTGCAGGCTAAATTACAGTTTGGGTCATTTCTAAATAACCACTGCTTCAGTCAAATCTTTTGAATCAGCTGCTCACACTGCTATTGAAAGCTGAACCATTTTTGAGACCAGGAGTGTGGGATCTTTACACAAGCAAAATAGTAAAAAAGCTTCCCTAAGCAAGATGATAAAGATTGTCATTCCCTGGAGAATCAAAGTGGTACCCACATTGGGCTCATCAATTCCAGCAGAGGGACCTGGCAAAGGGAGATAAGAGAGCATATCTGAAGACTGCTGTCTCCCAGTGGTTTGGGATAGCAGAAGAGTCCTCAAGGAGCCCCTGCTATCAACCTACCCACCTTGCACACCAGGAGCTTCCAATGCTAGGGATTCAGAAACAGCTGAAAAGACAGTTCTCCCTTCTCCTTCCTTGATTTTCCCCACAGTATCAGACAGGCCAGGATTCTGGTCCACACATCACTCACTCCTAAGACCAAAATCAGATCAGTTTAGCCCACAAAAAGTATTTACACACAGCCACATTCTGTTTCGGTTACAGAAACACTGATGAGAGGCTTGCCAAGACCACCCCACTTTTTGGCTGGCACATGTCAGACTCACAGGGACAACCAGAGACAAGGCAGCCTGACTGTTCTTCTGCTCTGTATTGGTCATAAAACTGATGCTGTTAACCTCAGTGGCTCACTCACGAGCTACATGCCCAGGCTTCCTACTGGTAGATTGTTTACCACCTGTTTTCACTTTGTGGTTTTGATTCTTCCCCAAGTAATGCAGTGCTTGTTTGGTGTCACTTCTCCACTGCCTCACCATACTTGTGCCACTTTGCCTTCTTATTCCTCTTCCTCCTAATGGCTTGCACTATCTTTTGTCTTCTTTCTTTTTGTCTTTTATCTTTTCCATTTTTCCTCCCCACTTCATGTCTGTTCTAATTCCTTGTCTTTCTCATAGTGCTGTTTCCACATCTCTGCTGCTCTTCCTATCTATTCAAAGCTAGCTTTTTTTGCTTCCTCCTTGCCATTTGTCTTGCTTAACCTTGGTATTGCTTCCTAGCTCATTATCACCGCTGCTCTTCCCGTTTCCCACTCAATCCTCTCTTCTATATTCATGCTTCTCTTCCTCCTTCTTCATATAACATTTCACCCGCTTTCAGAAATCTCCTACAGTGTCTAGATATCTCTCTTGTCTCCAGATCACTGCCTTCAATACAACAACATTTTTATATTGGCCTTCCCTCTTCACCCTCACTTTGGCCATTGACATTCTTAAGAAAAAGTAGCCGGAGCACCAGGTTTCTCTTTTCTTGTTCAGTTCATGTCTAGCTGTTCCTTCATGCTCTTATACATCATATACAAACCATGACCTCCTCACTGGCTCTTCTGTGTCAAAAATCTTGTGCTGTGCATCTCTCAAACAGTTATTAAAACATACCTTCTACTAAGACTTTGCCCTGTTCCCTGCCCCGGTCTTTTTAATTCCAGCTGGACACATCTGATGTGAGCAGATCGAATTTGATTGTGAAGTCCTGAGGGATGTTCCTGACATGCTCTGGTTTTATTTACTGTCTTGTATACTTAGGTTTCAGTACTGCCTGGCACTTAACATGTACTTCTAAATGACAAAGAATAAATACAAATAATAAGATTCAGTTCCACTGAAGTCTGCAAGTATACTGCTAATTTATCGAATGCTGATTAGAAACCAGAACACAAGCTTAACTGTGGATAGTCCTCTTCTTCTGTTTCTCTTGTTACAACTACCTCTTCCAGCAGCTAGTCTGAGAAATGACAAAAGCAGAGAGAGCTGGGGAATCCCAAACAGGAATAAATTTTTAAAAAACCACCAAATGCAGAAAGGAAAGCATGGGTGCACTTGCAAGTTTGTGGCCGTATTCAACCAAGTTCAAAGACTCATGCTTACTGCATTCACTGTATATGTATCTTGCATATTCACAAAGCTCAAATCAAAACCCTGGGCCCATTACAGCGACAAGCTGAGGAGTCAGAACTTTAGCCAATTTCTGAAAATTTGTCCTCACTGTCCAAAAGACAACGTTTAACTCAGTGTGACTCATGGGAGCCTCTTTTCTAGTTAAAATTCAACAGAACTCACAAAAGTTTAAGTCCCCCTGATGGCAATGTACCTCCTGCCCAACTTCTGAGACCTTGAGACAAATGAAACAAAACTTAAGGAGCATTTCTGATTAGCATTTCATGAATTATAGAAAACTTATCCTATTTTTTCCCCATTATGTGTTGGCCGATACAGGAGAAAGAGTATCTTCTCTCTGAAGACACTTCATTTGGTATGAAAGGAAGCAACATATTTGAAAAAAAATTCTAGGAAATGAATCAAGTACCTGGAATTTTTGTTTGACAAGGTTTCCTAAAAGCCGTGGTTTCCTTACCTCTTAACTGGGCCATAGCAAATGACAATATATCTCCTCCTGGTCCACTCTTTCCTGATTCACCATTGTACTTGGACTAGAGCACAAGATTCTGTTATGATGTACACTATCTGTCCTTGAACCTTACTGCACATGGTAAATCCATAGCTGTGTAAGATGACCTTGCTTGGGGAGATTTAGATAATCAGAATAGCAGAGGACAATATTTAATCTAAGAAGAGAGAATACTGGAAGATTTCTCCTATTACATACCACTGCAGCCAATAAAAAATCAGTGGTTTCTACTTTGCCATTTATGGTTTTGCTGATGTTGCCTAGACTGTCACAGGTTATTGCTTCCACAAAGTATCTAATCTACACCTGCATTACTCATTTGTTCTTGCTGGCTGTACAGAAGTTTATTTCACAGACACTTAGAGATGTGGGCAAATGTGGCCCTGCATTACCATTGTAATATCGATCAGAAGGCCTTTTAAGTACCACTCAGCATGTACTCTACTAAGTTGGCAGCAGCAGTCTGTGCACAAAGTGCATCTCACAGCCTACTTTCAACAATCCCACTCTTGCCAACAGCTTTCCTAGTGGAGAGTAAACATCTGCAGGCATATTTGTGTACCTATAGAACCACAGGCACAAGATAGATCTGTTTCTGTCCCTCTTGCAAATGTAGCTGGCAGTGATTATTGCTCATCTCAAATTGGTGGGGCTTGGAAACATTTCTGTTCTTAATATATATTTTTTTATTAATGTGCATCTGTTGCTTTGAGACCCTCTACAATCCTTGCTGCTGTCTAAGTGTGGAAAAAGGAGTAAGACCATGTTCATTTCTGTGGCTCACAGAAGTATCAGAACAGCCCACACTATGGCCACAGGATGATCACACCTGCAGCTTTCTATAATGTGCAAATAATTTTCCTAAGGAATAAATTTTTCATTTTTCTTCCTCTTCACTGCATCTCAATCATTCTTTTAATCTGCATTTTGCATGCAGTACCTACAACACCATTTTGAAAGAGAAAGTATTTACCACCAAGAAAGGAAATAATTGCAGGTTTGGGGGTGTACTGAAAAATGTGATTATCTGTAAGGGAGGTATGTATGCTTCACTGTTGCTTGAGATGGAAGCAGCTAGAATTACAGAAACTACAAGGCAAACAGGCTAGTGTGACCTTTTGAGAACCATGTGTAAAGTTACACTATCAGGCAAGAATATAATGTTTATAAACAAATGGAAAAATAAACCTACCACGGCCTGTTGGTGAGACAGTTGCCAAACAGGCTGGGTAAAATTTGCCCACAGAAAAAGCATGAGATAATGTAGCCACAGGTTAGCCTGAATGACTGTATCACAATTAAATCATAATTATATGAGGGACGTTACAGCAAAAGCAATATACTAAGAATTGCCTTGGTACAGCACGAGCTTGTTGCTAATACAGCTCACATTCCAAATCCACTTCAGCACGTGGCATACAGCCAAGGGGAAGAGTATTTGCTGTGAGCTCATGGTCCTGGAGCAAAGAAGGTAGGCTGCAGGAAGCAAGTTGTATTGAACAGTGAGTGCTGTCCAGGTGAGCCTTCTTCTCACTCAGCTGGTCGTTTCCAGTGATTTAAGATCTGCTGCCATCTCCAGTGATGTCTACGCAGAGGTGTTTACGAAAGTGTTTGCAATCACATTCTGCCTCTAGCTTTCTTTCACTCATCTCTTTTTCTTTATGGAACTAACTCTTCTGAGACTACTCAGTGTTTTAATCATCCTTCATACTACTGTCTTGCAGTGGCCATGATCATGTATTATTTATTAATCTCAGAGTATCTAGAAGTGCTTCTGGGGCAGCTAATTCTTAATTGCCCAAGGCTTTTCTCTTTCCATCCTTCACAGTGTCTTCTGAACTCAAGAAACGCACACTTCTCTACACCTCAGCACAGACACTCCACTGAGACAAATGAGAGATCTATTTGTTTATACCAGTCAGCTGCAAAGGGATGTGTGTACAGCTTCAGTTTGCAGGGCGTTGCAACTGAGGAAGCCTTTGTATTTGTAAAGTTGTCTCCTCTTTTTTTCCACCTTGTTCACCTGTCACTGACTACACAGTAATCTCAAAAATAACTGATTTCTTTCAGCTGAAAGTGAAATCCCCTTCCCTTTAAAGTTTTTTTTTTTTTTTTTTTTTTTTTTGTGATGTGCTGCAGAATATTGCACCACTGCTTACTGCAGTATTAATCATTCTTGTCCCTAGGCAGCATATCCTGAAAGATCTGTCTCATGCCACATGGTTGCTGAGGCGATTACAGTTATTTCAATGTGCAAAGCTTGGCATCTAGGTCCAAGAGCCTATCCAGAGTGTTAGCTCCCACTGAATCCCCTAGGAGTCCTGAGCAAACCTTATAAGTGTTGAGACCATGGAGCAAGTGAGGTGATACCTTATGCTTGAGCTGAAAAATACTGGTACAATCTAAAATGTAGACAAATTCTCACGTCATTCCTGTGAGGCTGCATTTTGTGGCTTTTGCTAAAACTTTGGGTTTAGGCAAGTTCTTATTTTGCCTGATTTATGAATGTAACTGTGACTTCAGCTACTGTTTGAACTTCTGTGAATAATACCCTACTTTATTAACTGGTAAAATTCCTCCTTTCCTTTATCTGTCATTTTTGTTGTTGGGTCCTTATGTGAGACATCTGCATGTGCCATCTGGCTTGTCCTATACATACACCTAGGATAAGAGAAGAAGTTAATAACACCATGGCCTTCAATTACTTGGCTAGGGCATAAAATCAGGACTCATTGCTAGATACCGGAAGTACGTATCTATATCCTCAAGTGGCTACTGTGACCTCCGGATCCTTGGGTTTCCTCATGTTCTGTATGTCTCAGGACTTGAGTTAAAGAGGGAGCCACCTAACTCTGCACTCATACTAGTTCTTTGCCCAAGACAGATCAGCATTACTGCTGATCTTAAATTATATCCAGCTTCAATGGCTGCTGCGGAGCTTTTCAAGCAGCAGGGAACTGCCGTAATGCTGGAGCCATGTGCATTTTCCACGGCGTTCCTTTCATCCTGGAGAAGTCAGTAGGCAGATCCCAGGTGAAACTACATGCTGCCAACCAAGCAGAAAACTGAGTAGTCAGGGGCAGGACAGGTACCTAAAAACATAATTTGTACTGGACCACCTACAAAAATTTCTGGTCTGTTAAGCTATATCATTCCCTGTGCTTTGCCACCATTACTCACAAGTGACCTTACTGACCAATTAGAAAGAGTTTTGGGTCAGATGCAATTCTGTTCTGTTGTTATAATTTATGCCTCATCACTTTCTCTGGTTTTTGTAATTATTTATTTATTAAACATGAACCCCCATGAGATGCAGTAAAGAGAAAGACAATACTAAACTGTGCTAGGGCAGGTCCTGTCAACCTCATAATCCATCCCTGAGAACTGCAACACCCACTTACAGTACAGCACAGAAATACTCTGCTTTCATTATAGCTGATTGTGTTTGTTCAATTAAATTAAGGCACACAATAGTTCTGTCTAAATCAGAGCTTTCAGCTTTGTTTGTATAGGCAAAGGAAAACCCCAACCCTTTCAACAAAACCAAGAACTATCTATTCAAGCAGAATGTCCCAAAAGCAAACATTCTCAAAAGAGAAACAAGAATTTAAAACCTGTTAAAACCTTTAAGTTTCAATGCAATCTGTTTTGTGGTCCCATTGTTTCTACAGAAATGTCTTCAATACACAGTCTAGACAGTAGCCTTGACAGGCTTATCTTTTATTCATGGAAGATGAGGGGAGAGCAGGAAAAAGAGATGATCTGGCTGTTGCAGATTTCATTGTACACCCACTCACTTCTTGTTTCTGTTTTGCTGACATCAGTATGCTTTGTCCTTTTGCATTTATATCCATCACCATATGTCCTCTGTTCTCACACATGATCCTCAGAGAATCAAATAGCAAAGTACTTCAAATATCAGATATTCAGATCTCCAAATGGTCTGTCCCTTACACCATACATGCACTCATTAGGTGCATGTCCCCACAACAGAACAGATGCAGGTTTTCACTCAAGTTTTAGACCTCTTTTCCACAGACCATGGGAACATGTGGCTTTGGGTCAGTCTATCTGTGCTTAATATGAGCTTATGTTGTCAGTCCTGCACAGTGCTGATGCAGGCAGTTCCCAGACTGTGCAATACAGAAGCTGAAAGACTTCCACTGCTCTCTATTGATCGCTGGGATGAGGAAGAAGTGGCATTTTTATGCCCTGAAAATTACTTTCATTCTTCTGCCATGGGAGCAAGTTGAAGCCAAGCCGCCTCCTGAAATCCTTCTGTCCTCCCCCTCATTCCTCCACAGAGTAAAGCTGAGAAGCAGCAAGAATAGGACTCTAAGCTGAGCAGGAGGAACACACCTTGGCAATGTACCAGCAGCCTACAACATACCTACCAGTGCCACATTCTCTGGTCTACCTCAAGGTCCCCTTGCACAGAGCACAAGGAAATGGAGGACAAGCAGAGAAGCGCATTATTCTGTGACTGTGGGCATGCTTCCTACCTTAGTGGGGGTCACAATCTCCACCCCGGTAACTATTTCAGGTCCATGTTGCTTTAATGAAAGATTGGCTGGATGCATCATGCACCCAGAATCTTCTCTTTGGTCTAGTTCCCAGGCTTAAAAAAATCAGCTCTGCTGGTAGCCATGACTTCTAGCAGAGAAATTATATTTTTGAAATAGAAGGCAAGGAGATTCCAAGGGAAAAACAGGATGCCTGGTTGTGCACCTCAGGGAGAGACTGAGTAATGCCCGGTGGCAGTAAACCTCCGCTCACTGCTGAGAGAGACAACTGTGGACCTGGGTGGAAGGTGAGGAAATGACTGGAAACACTAAAGATAGGGGAACAGGAATAATTTTATATTCTTCTATTGTATGCCACGCTAGAAATTATTTTCCAATTGCCACAATCTCAGGCATCAGAGAACTGGGAAATTCAACCTTCTCTCCCTTTCAACATGTTACACTTTGGCAGCTCACAGCAGTTCATTTGGCAGGCATGTGCACCAAATGTTCCTTTCAGTCTTGTAACAGATGGAGTACATTACACACAGGACTGCACGCCTCACGTACAGTATCTAATACTTGAACTAGTAAAGGACATCCAGCAGACCCCATTGACCACAAAACTGCTTCCATATCGCTGGAAGGAAAGAGTCTATAAATGAGTTAGAAGCAAGTATTTTCTCTGTGTGGTAAATAAATGTGTATGCCTGAGTAGGTAGCCTTTGTTTTCATAGAGGCAAGCAATTTATTGTGACATTCATATTTTACTTTGGATATGTCTCACCTGAAAACTATACCTCAATAATTAAATATCCTCTGATCTACTTATATATATGGTATAATTCTTGCAGGAAGAATGAGTACCAGATCATTTTGCTAGCTGTTTGGTTTGTAGTCGCTTTCTTGTTATGTTGTTATATATCCCAAAACAAAATATTAGCCAAACAAAATTGTCAGGGACCATAGGCTTTTAATTAAATTACAGATTTACAAGATTTATTCAATTCATTGGTCAGATTTAAAGTTACTGGCAGTTTCAAGTACAACTTATAGAAGATTTTCAGAAATACTCCTTGCAGACTGCTGATTTCTGAGTGCCCACAGCAGATCAATTGACAGAGTTAAAGAAAAGCACATGGCAGGTACCAGGCACATATCTACTGCCAACCAGGAAAGAACACTAAGATGGCACAATGAGAAAAAATAATTAACAAAATGTTAAAATACAAACATTGATGTGCTTATTGTAAGTCTCCTTCTCCTTCCTTTATAAGTCTCCTTCTCTGGAGACTTTCAAAACCTGCCTGGACATACACCCCTGTGTGCCCTGCCCTAGGTGAACCTGTTTTGGCAGGGGGTTGACGATCTCCAGAGGTCCCTTCCAACCCCTACCATTCTGTAATTCTGTGCTTACTTATATACTCAGAAACTGAAGGAGGGATTCATGGAGCTGTGAATCACACAGCAAATTAGAAACTATCCATGAGTGTTTCATATATATTAAATATGTATGTTAAATTATACACAGTATTATACAATCTATATTAAACACTCATGAGTAGTTTCTAACTTGTCATGCAATTTGAGGTGACCTATTCACCCCCTCCTTCAATTTCAGAATCTGTCGGAGATAAAAATATTTGTTGAGATCATTGGTCCAGTCTGAGGACACCCTGGTATCTGAATAGCAGCCATTCATGTGTATAGTGTTACAGTTATAATCACTGAATTATAGATAGTGCTGTCAGTACTTAAGCTACTCAAACACCCTTATAACCCACAGACTGAAAATCCTATCTTATTCACTGCAGAGCTGTGCTTAAGAAATAGACCATAGCCTATCCATGTTATGCTCTATGACCAACATTGTCTCACTGAAAGCAGAGTTGGCTGCAGTGACAAAGAAATTTACTGTAACATGTATGTTGCACTGTTAGCTGCTGCTCAACATACCTTATCAGAGATGTTCTGGGTCCGTTTAGGGGTTCAGGGCAGGTCCCCACAGAAACAGAACGTGTGCTCTCCCCCCTCCCTATCCCTTCGTTCCCCCCCAGACAGGTGGGCAAAAAGGGAGATCAGGAGTAAAAAAAAAGAGAGAGCGAGACTTTGCACTATTGGAAGTTTAGAAAGATATATATATATATATTGTTTAAAAGGGAACAGAAAACAAGAAGGGAAGGTAGATATAGATACAAAGATGGGGGAAAACACAATAAATGCAATATAATACAAAACCAAAGGTTGGATGGCTTCGGATTCACTGGAGGATGAGGAGTGGTGAGAAGATGGCTCCTGGCCGCATGGAAGGGTCAGCTCCAAAGCATCTCTTCCTCCCGCGCTGGAGACCACTTCCTGCCTCCAGTATCCGGTGTGGACAGGAAGGGGGAGGGAATAACTGCTTCCCCCCTGGGACCCTCAGGGTGTCCAACCCCTGCCTGTCCTGGTCCCAAACCTCAAACCATAACAAGAGATCATGGGAGGCTTCTGCCCCTCCTCTGACATATCCAGGAAAGAGTTAGTTTCTGCATTTTTTAATACATGTATATATGATTAGCTGCTTATTGATATATATCCTGCTATGAAATAACTCTGGTATACAGCAAAGGATAACACATCATTTGTGAACATAGCAATGCATTGCTTGACCTGTCTGACCCCAGTTATCTGGTGGACAAGTTCATATGCAATTAAACAGTAAGTGTACATCCAGGCTTACACTACAAAAAAATTCAACAAAGTAGTTAACACTATTTGTTTTCCTCTTATTGAAGATAACAATATTAGATGTACAAGAAAATCTCCAGTGCCAAATACTTTTCTTCAAAAATTTCATTTCCTGCTGCCACAGAAACAATCTTAAACTGAGCAAAGCAGAGGTACAATGTTAGTGTTCACTGAATTCTTACATTCCAACAACTTATCCAGGCCATGGAGACAAGATAATAAGCAAGGGCAAACAACAACTCTTTATCCCTGGAAAGTGAATAAGAATTTACAAAGAGGAATACTTCTGTGTTCAGTCAATCCTCATCTCTTTTCTCCAACTGCAGATGTATTTTATTGTAGGGAAAGCAAGTGTCACTTAAGCAAGTAAGTTCACAAATTTCTGTAAGATACAAAAAATGCTATTTACAATAACATCATAATGTAGATGTATTATTTTGGTATTAATCTATAAGAAACTATTTCATAAATATATATATAAGTAAAATTCAGTCATGCTTGAGAACTCATTTACATCTATAAAACAAGTTAAAACAGAACAGGCAAAAAAGAGGAGTAAAAAGCACAACCATGCTGTGCTGTGACCAGCCCAAGTCTTCTCCTCTCACACATGCAGACACGTGTGAAGCTCTTCTGTTCTGCTGTGCTATTTAAGCTAGACAGGGAAAGTACTGTACCCCATAGCTCTGGACCACTTCAGGACAGAGGTCTTGACTATAGAGTGGAATTGGTAGAGTGCTGAGGACTGTGGAGCCCTAAGCATGACTGAGGCCTCATGGAGCTTTTATAATGTTAATAATGATAATATTGACAAAGGCACTGATGACAATGCATCTCTAGCAGACAGAGTTGCGCTACCAAGAAAAATGCTGCAACAGATAAATTATCAAGCCTGGGTTGTCTGAGCTCTTTGGTTTCACTGGGACACTTACATGGATACAGCCACTTTATCTGGCCTTCTTCATTCACTATTTATGTGCAATACATCACTTGGTCTAAGCGACACCATGCTGTCGTGCTCTGAGGTGAGCTAAGAATATTGATTTCTTTATGCATTAGATCTAACTCCAGAAATAAAAGGATAAATATTTAATATATATAGAAATTGTAGGACATACCTGCCTAGTTCAGTGGCAGTAGTCCAGAACTTGCTCAGTCATGACTTGGCAAGCTGTAAGGCAGATCTTCTGTAGAAGCCATAGGAAGAAACTGACACTGTATTGTGCCTGTGCCCTGCTGAACGCTCTTGACTCATAGTTATTGTCAAAGTTAGAAGACACATCACAGATCAAAAAGTGATCACTCTCAGCATATCTATCACCTACCAAGCAGTAGTGGCAAGAAAGGCAGTTCACAGCCAGAACATTAACTTGACCTGAAATTAATAAGGGGGAGCCAGCAGCTGGGGTACGGCACAGTCTCTTGCAAGACTTGGGGTGGAAACTGCTGCAGCTAGCCCAGCTAAGACTAAAAGGGAACCTGAGTAAGAACTCAGATAGCCATATTCCTACTGTTTGACCTATCTTAGAGCATTGCAGGGTCTTATTTGCAGGCAAACATATAGGTATCCCATTAAAATATCTGGAAGAAATGAGCTAACTAAGCTTATCTTTCCAATGTATGCTCCTGACTTCTGTTTCTAGTACACTGAACACAACCTACAGTGTGGTGTTGCTGTGGGACTATTGCTGTACATAGACTGAAATTTTACCCTTGAAACAGTAAGCATATTTAAAAAAAACCAAACCAAACCAAACAAACAAAAAAGCCAACCAACAACAAGCTAAACACAACATCAAAAAAAACAGCAGTGGTTTTAGCCCATTTTCTCTCACAGTTACCAAAGCTGTACCAAAACGGTAATTAGATACCTGTACTTATACCCACAGGCATGACCACAGGGCAAATATTTTTGTTTATGTATGCTGAAGGCCTCAGCCATCACTTAGAAAGAAGATTAAGACAATAAAAATGTTAGTCTTTGGGTTGATATTAGTCCCAAAGGCTTTTGCTAAAACTGTGAACAGAGGTGAAGCAACTACAAGTTTGAAATAGATCATACCAGATGCCATCTGCTTTCTTTACAGTCTGCATTTCACCTCACTCTTTCTGCTCTCCCTTCTATTTGATTTTAAACACATTTTTAATCCTTGTCCCATTAGTGCAGCATTCTCAAGGAGCATTTCCCATGATTTAGAAGATTTCCACGTGGGTGAAGTTAATAATTTTTTTTTTATTTCCAACTTTGGGGCAATTCACAGACATCTGCCTCTAGTGACTGACTATGCAGGTTTGTAAAAACAAATCATTTGAGTTTTCAAGGACCTAGGCTTCTTGACAGGTTATGTCTTGGCAGGCATCTATTTCATCTTTCCAAATATTTGATAGAATTTGCATGGCTTTTTGACAGCTAAGTTCAGCATTGCTTGGAGCTATTATTCCACTGCAACCGTGCCTCATCCTCCTCTATCTGCTCAACCATCCTGTCTGATGTGGGTAAGGATTTTAAGATCAAACACAGCTGCTTCAACAGGAATTCTGCACTGCCTCTAGATCTGATACCATACTTTTTGTACCACACAATGAACAGTTTTGGCACAATAGAGGATGAGAGGATCCTTGAAGAGAGGATGCAGTCTGGGTTTTCGGTTGCCTGCTCTACTCTCCTGGAGGTCACCAACGTGCAACAGCAACATCTGAAATCTAGGTGAAACAGCTCCCAGATCATTGCAGTTTGTGAACTGGAATACTAGTTGAACCTGGACCAAATTTTATATTGCTGCTGTAATAGGCTGGAAACAGCAGTGGCCCAAGTGGCTTCACTGGTCATCATCCAGATGTTCTTTGCCATAAAGGTAGCGAACTCCAGGAGGGGGCTGGGAAACAACTGGAGGCAGTACACCTTTAGCGCTGGGACTTAAACGCCCTGCTTCAGCCCCCTGTGA
Source organism: Eurystomus gularis (assembly GCA_013400335.1). Classification (NCBI taxonomy): domain Eukaryota; kingdom Metazoa; phylum Chordata; class Aves; order Coraciiformes; family Coraciidae; genus Eurystomus; species Eurystomus gularis. The sequence continues at coordinate 2,714 of VZZY01013313.1, read as the reverse complement.
AAAACTATGATTGTCCAAAAAGTCAACTGTTCTTTTGACTTCTACTCCCAGGTAGTGATAATACCTTACCACACATTAACAAATTATTTTTATGCTTCTTTATGTTGATTACAAGACCTTTGCTAGATTCCCAGTTGGTTAAGATAATCACATTACTTCAATGGCCAGGTTATCCATACCTTACTCTTACTTACCTTATTGTACTGTAGTTTGGTGTTAATGATGGTTCCTCTTCCAAACTTTAAAAAGTGACAATGGATTTACTTTTTAATCACTATCACTTCCTGAGAGTGCATGGGACTTGAACTCTGACTTTAATTAGCTGTCTGTTGGATTCTAGATGACATTTAACAGCATAATCTCTGGCCTGAATAGTGTGAAACCTGCGTATTTGGAAAAATGACTATTTTCTCAGGGGATACTGTTACTGCTTCTGCCAAAGGTGCTGCTCCACCTGGAGCCCTGAAAAATAAAAGAAAGGGAATGATGACAGATGTTTTCTTCTAGGGCCTAAGCTCCAGGACATTTTCATCTTTCGACTAAAACTGCCTGCTTTTTTTCAGACCACTGCAATAGGTATTGATAGACATTGAATTAATCTTGTTGAACCTGGGAAGTTCAACCATTTCCCTTCACTGAAGACAGTTGCAGCAAATGTTAAGCACATTTTCCTGCTGAAAACAAAAGCAAAGGAATGCTGTTGCTATAAGTAAAAGGGATAAGATATGTTTTTATTTGAAGCTGGAATGGATGCTGGGTGCTTTAGCTAAATAAGGAGTGAGATGCTGATAGAGGAAGACAAACAAAATTATATTTGCTTGGGGCCCAGAAAGAGGTACAAAGACAGGCTTGGTCCTAAACTAAAAGACTATGAGGAAGAAATGACTGGATTTCTCCTCTGCTCAAAAATTTCAAATTTTCTGTGTTACTCTAAACAAACAAACTAACCTAAATTAATGCTCCTCAATGGAATATCCTAAAAAGCCCCAAACATTTTCTAGGTACTTGGACCAAAGGGAAGGCAATTATGTGTTACGTCTTTCGGGAAGAAGGAGAATTTGTGTGGGTAGATCTATTCCCTGATGTTCTACATTTCGTGTTTCTGATGGGTGTATTCTGGTTAATTAAGCTTTCCATAATTTGTTGTTTAAATAATTGCTAAATTATTTAATTGTTAAGTAATTGTAGGGTCTAGATCTGGAAACAGGTGGAAGTAAGAAACAGCATAGTTTCCCATGGAATGCATTCAGGTAGGTATTTTCCTTTTCTCCCATTCTTTTTCTCTTTTTTCCCCCATCTCTGAGGAGGATGGATGGTATTGCATAACTTGACTTCAATTACACCTTTGCTCCAGTTATCTGCCTTTTCTCTCTCTCTTACTATAACCAACATCTAATCATTTCTCAAGGACAGCTGGAAGCTTTTCCTAAAAGAAAAACAGGGGGAAAAGAAACAAGAAAGACCATGTTTTATAGCCCACCCAGAAGACCAAAAGCTTTCTCTCTTCAGTACAACTCCCCATGAGCCTGTTTTGTAAATAAAGCCAGGGTCCAAATTCAAAGAAAAAATAAATCAAGCATAATTAAGAAAGCTTTACAGAAAAAGCCTGAAAGTTATATTAGCTTTCTAAACTATCCATTACTGACTCACAAATGACCTGTATCAAACTAAATATCTTTGTTTAAAAATATAATTCTCATTATCAAAATGATCCTTTTATTACTCTCTGTCATTCTTTTCCCTGCACATGGTGGGTTGCCCACATGTTTAGTGCTCACTGAAGTGGGATGCCTACAGAAGTGAATGGAGCTTTTCTGCCAAGTAAGTGTCAGAAAAAGAGCCTGTTCCTTCCTTATAGAAGGGGAGAGATGAGCATATAATTACTATGGATGGTGCATGGAACACACTTCTCTTATACTTTCCAGTTTTTATTTTTCATGATAGACTTTCTGTATCTTATTCTGGGTAATTTCATGGTTTCTGCATTTGAAAAGGGAAACAAAAGTTGAATTCCATCACAGGTGTTGTTGACTGATAAAGATAGAGAATAAAGTCTTTTTTAGAGATAGCTAGCTAATAGGTTTAAGTGTTTATCACTAATGTTCCAAGACTCAGATGTTGTGATAATTGCAATGGATGGTCTGAAGAAACACATGCCATAAATTACAAGACATGAAAATGTTACACTAATGTACTCAAAGTTCTACTGCAATATATCCAATCTACTTTTTTAAAAAAATAAAAATCTCGGGACACCTGCACCCGTGTTTAATCACTCACACAGCGAACAGGTTTTTTTCCCTTATACCCTATTAGAATCTCTTGCTGCAAGTTGGGACTATTGTCTTACGTCCTTCAAGCATACACCCCTGAGAGCAGCATGATTTTATCTTCTAAACAGCCCTTATTTTGCACCTGAAGACTGCAGTAAGATCCCTGTTCTGTATTCTGAAAATTATGCCAAAAAAATCCATCTCCCTCAGACATGGAATATGTTGTGTGCTCCAGACATCTGCTACCTCTCGTGAGTTTGGCAGTATCTTTCCTGTACTGGAGTCCCAAAATTGGATACATTACTCCAGATGTGGCCTCATAAGTGCATAAATAAAAGAAAGTAATCACTGGTGGCTGCATTCTTGCTAATGCAGCTCACCTTTCATACACAGTGTCCATCTTACTCACAGTGGTGCTAGAACTGGCCTCAAGTTGCACCA
>VZZY01013311.1:66151-82940 GCA_013400335.1 Eurystomus gularis | reverse complement strand
GAAACCACTCTCAAATCAAGGCAGCTCCTTTCCAGGTGTTTTATACTACTAGGAGCACCACCAGTACTGCAGTTCCAGCCACTTTTCCTACAAAAAGTCAGATTATATTCAATATTCACAAGAAGACACAGCAAGTTATCACATGCAGTGAATGTTTCAGAAGAACTATCTTAGTCATCACACCTGTGCTGTATCTTAGGAGAATACTTTTCAAGCAAGTTTACAGAAAAATGAGTACAAATTAAACTGCACCTGCTTCATCCTCCCAAAACCACTGGCAGACAGTCTGTTAGGTTTTCAGTTTGCACATGCAAGATCTTTCAAAAATTTGTGCACCGCATCAGAAAATTTAAGCTGACTTCTGTACACCTGCAGCGGCTAAAAGCCACAAAATTAGGTAATAAGGTTCTTCACAACAAAACTTTGCTTCCCTGCAAACAAGAAATTAAATTCACTTTTCAGGGACATGTAGATTTTAAGTGCAACTTACCATCCAAAACAAAAAAGTGCAAGATAAAGGCCCAAGAGAGTTGCAACAACATGTCTTATAAACGGGCTAGTTTTGCTTGAATGAAGGTAGGTTCGAAACCAAACAGCCGCAAGCAAGGCAAACACTTGGCACACTACAAAGTTGACCTGCATAAAAAAGAAAAGAAAAAAAATTCTCACACACTTGTGTATTAAAAATTCACAGAAATATCCACACGCTAGGAGCAATCTGCAGAACCCTTGGGTCTCCCGTGGCTCTCACCGCAGCATGTCAGCTTTAAAGAGCTTCTCCCAATAGGCCCTCCCCTCCTACACACAAACCAGTGCTCCCCTGAGCAACTAAGAAGAAGACACATCAGAGCTGCAGAGGCCATCCGTGCATAAATCAAGAATTTTTTACATATTTTCCTGTAATTTTCTATATACTGAATCCCTCCATCAACCATGGAACCGTTTCTATTCTCCCATTAACATGAAGATCTAGGTTGGGTTTTTGTTTGTTTTTTTAAGTGAGCATGACTTGGACACACGTATCAGCTACACAGATCACTGGCAGATCACTTCAGAGGCCTGTGCAGAAGCAGGGCTCAAGGAAGTGCTCGTCAATGGAAGGTAATCAGATAAACAGCTTGGTCGCACACTGGATTTTTTTCTGTACGTTCAAGTTGGGTAGTTGCAGAAATTCCTCCTCCCTTCAGGCCATTTATTCTAGAAGATAGAAAATTTCTTGTATATTAAATATTTAAAATATATTAGGGCACTGAAAGCAAAAGTGGAATTAAAAAATCCAAACCAGTGGGTAAAAAGGATCATCCTGTGACCTGAAAAAATTTAACCGTAAGGGCAAGATAAAGAAATAATTTCCTCAAATACAGCACGGCTACCAAAACTGGCTTAAGCTACAAAGAGCCGGATGAGTTCCTTTATTTAGAAAAGAACATTTCCCACTCCATGGATTTTTTTCTTCCAAAGAGAACTGCCTAACAATTTTCTGTGTCTAACAGCAGCATCCCACATCATCACAAGCAACAGCTTGGGGACCACGGCTTCAGGTCACAATCACTTCAACACAAGAACTCGCACACGCTGCGTGCTTGGCTAGGCCTCGGCACAACCGCGTTTTAGCCTGTTTGATGTCACTTAGCTGAAACACATACTTAATACCACAGGGTACAATGACAATGCTATTTTTATATTCATGACAGTAGGTCTAATATTGGTGTTTGCAGCGACACAGTGCACACCTCTAGCATTTCAGCTAGTCTATTCCTTCCACATTTTTCAGCCCAGCTTCAGGCAGTGAGGGGTGAGAGTACACAGAGCTGGTTATACCTGAAGTAGAAGCTAAATAACACCAACTACCTACAGAACTCTCATCCTTATAATGATTGCACAGATTGTCCATTTGTGAATCCAAGGATAACTCCCCTTTATAAGAACCACTAAATCCTCCAAGCATTTAGTGCCAGCAGGGAAAGGGGCTCAGAAGGCAAGGCTGCTCTTCTTAACAGGAGCAGTTCCCTAAACTAAACCCTCATGTACACTTTGCCATCCATTCTCTTACTCCCACGTTTCCATTATGCATTTAACAGTATTTGAAAAATCCTAAATAAATGAGGAGATATTCTTTCAGAGCATAACTTGACCTGTTTTCCCTCCTTTATAAGCAATGATGCTAATGAAACAGAGCAAGGTTTAAAACTCAGGATGAGCCTGAATTTAGTGGAAGGAAAAAGTTCATACAAAACAGCCAAGTTTAATGAACCACTGAAAGGGAAACAAACTGATAATGTTTTTAAAAAGAGGGCAAGAAACAAAAATTAAAGCCAAAACCATTAGCTGTGAATTCAGCACTGACATTTGTTTTGGGTTCTTCTTACAGAAATTATGCTATGTATGCCACAGAGCATGTTTCCAACTCCAGGAACTCACGCTCTAGACAGACTAGAAGGCAGAGGGAGACAGATTTGAAAATTGGGACAGGTATGCAGTGAAGCTGAGGTGATGGCACAGAGGGAAGAAATGGGTGTGAACACCCATCCATAAGCAGACAAGTTACCATTGCTGGTTTTAGTGAATACCAGACATCACTAGTTTGGCTGCATTACAGATGATTTACCCATTGATGACTCATTATGTCCTTCTTTAGACTACCCCTTCCAGCAAGCCAGCAACACCCAGGGAAGGAGAAAAGTCCTCATCTGTCTCCTACTATTACTATGGCAAAGGGTAGAAGTGCTTGGCATCTCTACTGTGTCATCATCTCTATAGGAGCAGACACAAGCAAAACAACATACTGAATTTTACAGTTCAGGAGGAGCCTGCAGGTTTAGGAATGGGGAAAACCATCATATGAAACACGCAAAAAGAATTGAGAAAGGTGCCCTCTCCTCACTCCCTACCTGCTGACTCCTTCCCTGGGCACTTGCTCTTGCTGTAGCTATTTGCTCTAATGACCAAATCCATACTTGAAAAACAGTATCCCATTATATTAAAAAAAAAAAAAAAAGGTAGCACAACAAAACCTACAACCACAACCAAAGAAAAGCTAAAACCCAAAACATCTTCCACAGTAAGAATATTTTGAGAATAGCAGTAATATGAAGTATGTCATACCTTTAGACCAACCCCACAAGCAAAACTTCCAAGCATGTCAGCTCCTGATGTTGGGTGTTTTGAACACGCTACTAAATGACTGAACACAATCTTGCTCCAAAAGCCTTCTGCACAAGTGACTCCAAAACTACCACTGGGCATTTTCAAAGTGCTCCTCCCAAGAAATGCAAAAACATGTGCATACTTGGATACATAACAGATATCACCACGATGTTCACACACCACCCTGCATTCCCTCTCTACTGTCACCAATCCGAGCCTTACACTTGCCTCACTGTGTCCCAAACGCAGCACCAACAGTTTCATAGATTTGTATCACATCAAATCCTCCCAAAGCTTTTAATGTGTATTTGTAAAACCAACCCATGTGGCAGTTAAGGTTTGAAAGTCATGAAATTTCAGTTTAGCCTTTATCCATACCTAATTCTGATAATATTCCTTCTGCTGCTCTATTCCACTTTCCCCAGCAGGGTTTCTGATTCATTCAGCAGATGGACAATTGCCCAGTTTTGCCCTCATCCTATGACCCATTAAATGCTTACCATCTGCATCCTACACCAGATACAAAAACCTTACACTTCTCCATAGGCATGCTTACGCACGTCCACAACATGGAAAAATTACATGTAAAATGTAAACTTTGCAATAACTTTGCGAGATCAGTGTTCCTATTCCTGTTCTAAAGGTTGGTGACTGGCATGCAATGATGAAAGCCCGAAGCGTAAAATAAATGCCCACTAACTTTGGTTGCCCAATTTCAGAAACTCAGAGCCTAGTTTTTCAGTCAGTACTTTTAATAGAACTTTAACTGGATCTGTGCTTTCAAAGTATAACTTCAGCTGCTATTTTGAATATCCAGTATGCCAATAAATCAGGCCTAAAGTACCTCAAACTGTGAGCAAAACTGAAAATCATGACTACGACACATTTTCATTACATTGTTTTTCCAGGTCACTACAACTCCGGTTTAGTAGTGACTTGTATAATAAATAAGGGAAGGAGCTCATATGGAAGAGTTTGTGACCACTACTGAGCTGTGTTAGTCACACAGGTAATCTTCATCTGACTTCATCTTTGACTTTTAAGCATCTGCTATTACAGACTACATATTCACTCAGTGAACAGTTTGAACATCTAATTTCTTACACACAAAAAAATAAATTATAAACACAGCATTTCTAATACAAATTAGTTTGCAATTACCTGTGGCTTTGAGTCTGAATCACACGTTTATACTGCTTCAGCCATCAGCATTTTAGTTCAGATCAGGAGAGGGCTTCTGCAGCAAGCCTCCCAGCTGCCCTCACTTCACTGGGGATGTACATTGTACAGTGGTACCCAAATACACAAACCTGAGTTCTTTTAAGCTGAACTAGGTCTGCTCTGAAGGGAAGTGGACATTTAGCCCACGGACTGACCTAGGCAAAAGCAGCATTTCCCAGAATTATTATAGCATCCACATTGGATCCTCAATGCCATCCACTTCATTCCACAGAAACACTCCTGTACTGTGCTACTTACTGAAGTATGAAAAGCCAAAATTCAACATTCAGCCTTTTTTTAATTATACCTCCCATCTTTACCCACACAGACCAGCATGGAGCTGACACACAGCTCCACTGTATCCACGCACTGTGGATACACTGTATCTGAAGCACTGCAGATACACAACTTGCCTTGAAACAGCACAAAAATTATCCAGCTTCCTAGAAGACAAACAGAACAATAGTTCAGTCAGCAAAGGAGCAGGAAGAAGGCTGGACATCACCACCTCAAAAGCTTCCACAAAAACCAGGCACTTAACGAAGCAATTCTTTTGCTGGCAGATGTTATACACAGCAACTTCAACATCTGGGAGTGGTATACTTGCATACCTTTTGAAAGCTTATGTCGAACTCTTATAACACTGTGAATATGGTCAAAACACAACTTTTAAACACCTCATGACTTGGTCAGATGTGAGCAGAACACCCACAAAGAATAAAGGCAGCACATTCCCAAAAGCTACATGATTCATTCCTCAATCCAAATTGTAATGTGCCTCCCTGAAGTCATAAAACTTGTTCCACTAAGCAGCTCCATTTTTACAAAAGAAATAAAAAAAAATCCCAACAATCCATTTAAAGCTGAGACTTCCTGGGAGAATGGGGGGGGGGGAACAACCGAAAAAGTTCTGATGCAGATGCATGAAAATGCAAGCTTCACCTTGAATAATTATAATTTAACACACATATAAGAAAAAAAGAGATTTTTTTACCTCCTCAGGTACAGGTTGTATCAATAGCTCAGCTTATGAGTGTAACACCTCAAAGTCCCATACAATGAGCAATGTGTAACGAAAAGTTATGTGCACATAAGAATAAAAAAAAAACTTATTGTGATAATGCAATGATTAATGTAGGTGTGTGTTAAATACCACTTGGACATACTAAGCTATTCCAAAATCTCCTGTAAGTATCCTAGCAATTTAAAAATTAAATCCACGATTTGGTGGAAGACCAGTTGTACAGCCAGTGCAGTTTACAGGCACACTTTGTGCCAAATGTAACAGTAAAACATAAGCACAAAATCACGGTTTCAATGTTTGGAGTAGCTACACAAAACGCAAATCCATTCTATCATTAACTGCATTAAGCTATCCACATAAATCTTCCATTTGCATGACTTGTGCAAAAGTCAATAGAGAGTTTTATAATAAAAACTTTTAAAGACATTTATTCTAGTCTTTTAAAAATGTAAATGTAATTTATGCCATGCATTTGTAAAAACCAAGTTTTCTTAGGAAGAAAGGGTTTGAGAGAGCAATTCTTTACATAAAGGATAAAAAGGTCACTGAGCGCTACAAGGATTTTCCTCAAGAGGAAGTTCTGGCAAAACATTGGATTTGAACAGCTAGAAACCTCCAACCTTCTGACATAGGCAGCATCTTTAATAAACCATTAAAGAAACTTAAGTCCATGATAAAAAAAAATGGAAGAAAAGATTATTTCCCCTTATGAAACTAACTTTAAATATGTGCAATTTTTATCCACCAATTCAGATTTTAGGCTAAGCTTTCCCTCCATATCAACTATATTTTAGTATCAAAAGCCAATCGTTACAGCCAAGCCTTCTAGAATCCTGCTACTTCACAGCACAGAAGGTATTTGCCTCATTCAGAAAAGCAGCCAAAGCAGTGACGGAATTTTACTGATACAGATAATTCCCAACTGGATGGCACAAATTAATCATACAGTCCCACACAGCCTACAATACACTGGGAAGTAGCTGATTGTTATAAAGTTTTGCTTACTAGCTCTACCAAGGCACTGAGAGGCACTTAGAAGACCAACAGGGACTATAAAGTACTTCACAAGAGAAACAACATGGAGTACCAAACAGGATTCAGGAATGTTGCATTTTACTCTCTCTTCTGCCAACGAGCCAAACTTTGCAAGTAACATTATCTTTGTATTTCTTTATTTTCTCATTTAACAAATCTTCTCCAACCAGAAGAAAATAGTATTCAAACCTGTGAACTGCAATGAACGCCTGTGGCCTCAGGAACACACTTTGGATTAAAGTCAATGTGGGTTTTTTGTGGGGGGGGTTTATGGTTTCTGTTCAGTTTTGTGGGGGTTTTTTAAGCTGGTTGTTTTTTTGGTTTGGTTTTGTATTTTTTTAAAAAGGCAGTTTTGTTCTTATTGCTGATTAAATAGGCTTTGGAAAAAGATCACCCAAACATAAGCAGAAGCACTGCAGCCTACCTGGTCATGCACAGAGACTAAAACACCAGTTTTAAGATGTGAGATGTCAACAGCCTGTGGAGAAGATGATTTTGCAGCCAGAGATTTAGGGTTTTTTTCCCCAGCCCCATTTTGCCACACCACGGTATGTTTTTCCACAGAAATCAGGTTGTCTTGAGCTGCAAGATGCCAGCATTACAACTCTTTGCCTACAGCCATTTTGGGTGTACCCCCACTACCACAGAAGCAAAATTAATGCATGTGCCTCCTGCTTTTCTGACATGGCTACTGAGCGAGGTGCACAGAGCAGCATATTCCTGTTCTCCCACCTTTAGCCTTTCCTTTCAGCTACTAGTTATTAGAGAGAAAAGACTTCCAAGACCTAAGAGATAACACAGAATAATGTACACTTTAACAAGAAGCACTGATCTTCAAGCTGATCTTTGGGGTTTTTTTCTAAATCTACAAGGCAATTTTAGCAGTAACATTTTAAACACAAACCCCTCCAAGTATCATATTTGTTCACACATACTTGTCAAAAAATGCCAAACCTTACCACAATTAATGAACCCTCCGTTATGCCTTGTTTCTCAAATGTCAGTATTTTCTTGTTCTGGCTGCCAGTTAGGTCAAAAACACTTCCTTTTTCCATCAAAAACAGTCAGCTGATGAATTGAAAACATCTACAGATGTTCACAAAATGCTAGTTTTAACACAGGAGAGCTGACGCTTCTCCAGAGCAACCAGATAGCAGTACAGATAGATCTTCTTCTGCCCAATTTCTAGCCTTCACCCAGTATAAAAGAAATGGAACAAACAGCTTGTACAATTATCCAACAATTACCTACTGCCAAACCACTAAGAGCTGCTGATAATAACTATTATTTGAAGCCAACAATAAATTTTCCAACTATTTCACAAAAATTGCTGTACTGATGTTAAAAAAACCCAAACTATATCCACAGTAAAGCTAGGGAAAAAAAGGCAATGCCATAACAAAAATCAAAATCAAAGTGCTTGGTTATTTTCTTCAATTTATTGGGAAATGTCAGAAAGAAGAGTCCAGAGACACTGGTACAGGTATCTAATAAAGTTGAAGGATACCTGAGAGTAATTCAGGAAACAGTTCTTCTCTTACAGGAAGAAACAGGTATTCCTCTTTCAACTCAAAGATCATAAATCTTGTGGCAATGCTTTCAAATGCATTTTTGATTCAAGTAATAGCCAGCGTCTTACATGATGAAAATGTAACCAATTAACACTGCTGCCCTGAAGTCTCAACCCTCACTTCATGGATAAAACACAAGGAAATGGGAGGATGAGCAGCAGCATTTTGGGGTAGTACCAGTATGGGAGATATTTATGCTTAGGTACTATGTTATTTATAGCTTAGACTGAGTACTGCATAAACACGCAGTAACAATGTGAAGGCACACTCATTTGCAGGTGAGACTTCCAAGCACAGCTCCTCTAATAGCAGATGCTTCCTGGAAGTGCATGCTCTTAGACAAATTGCTAAGTCAACTTTAACAACACTGGCAAAACCTTTTTAGATGTTGCACAAATGCACTTCATCTTCATATGAATTTACTGGCAGCTGTAAGGACCTACTCATTAGATTCTGAATGCTTTCTTTCCAAGCTGACTGCAGTCCAAAATACCAAAGAGTCATGATATGCATTAATAACAGTATTTATTTCCAGCATTAATTTCCAATTTCTTGCAACTCTTTTAAGTATGCTGAAGAGAGTGAAGAACGTTATGCAGACACTAGTAATCTGGTTTGTGCAACAATGAGCATCAAATCCAGTATGCTTTTCCAAACAGGGCTTACTAATACATTACTTTAAGAAAAACTATGACTATAGCATAGTCATATAGTCACAAAGTGAAGCATCAACATACAGCTTTTATAGTGAAAACAACCCAAACTAATTAATTAAGAATAGGTAGATGTCAGCTGAAGGGTGTTCTCTCCAATAGGTTCTTAAGGGTTCGTCGGCATTACTGATACCAAGTAACAGCTATTTTTTTCACAGGAAGAGCCAAAATCTATGAAGCAAGTTTGGCTCGAAGGTGAAAATGGACCAAGAAGGATGGCTTGGGGTTTTTGCTCACGTGTTTTGTTTTCTTCTCTCCTCAAAGCCAATAAAGACCCAAACCACTTGCTTCTGTTAAGCACAAACTGGTTTGGCCAGTTAAGGGTTGCAGAACTCAGACTGCCAGGGAAAAAGGGTTTACAACATCACAACACAACAGCCTGGCATTATGTTGGCAAAACACGGTCCCAAACAAAGACCAACAGAGCTGTCACATCTTCAGAAGCTGGGCTTTTTATCAAACATTCTGGGTGCACCCACACACAGTGATTAACCTTAAAATCTCCACTCTGTCACATGAGCATCAGGAGCACACAGGATATGCTAAGGAGCATTTGACCAAGTTTTTCTTTTAATGCTAAGAGAACCACTACAGTGCCTGAAATTTTGTAAAAGCTTTACAAGTTATCAGCTCTCTTAGCCATTTCAAAATAAGGCAGAATAACATCTGTGGAGGTATCCTTCTCAAATGCAACCAGAAACAGGGACTTTCTCTGCTAAGATCTACCTCAGTACTATTATATTCTGTTGACATGTGAGAAACTGAAATCCATCTTAAAATAAGCAACAAAACATAGAAAGTATTACTTTCTTGTCCATACAGCTTGCAGAAATGCACTAACAACAACAGTTGTTTTAATTAGCAAGTAAACCAAATATTCCCCATTTTAAAAGTCAGCTTCTCAATGTTCTCTAAAAAAAGAAAAAAAAAAAGACTAAGAAAAAAAAATTTGTCACGCTTTCTCTTGAATGAACTACTGTTCAGCTCAGTCTCTACTCCTCCCTGCATGAAAGCAGCCACCTATGAAGTCACTGAACACCACAACAGCAGCCCTGTAAACACCTGCAGTACACCACAACCTCCAGAAGTAGTGGACATTACTTTCAGCTGTTGCAGCTTTTCAAATCAATCCCATTTTTTAATAAAAGTGTAGTAACGTTTAGAATTATGCTTCAATATTAAAGTATGCTTTATGTAACTTCTTACATTCAATCCCATTACAGATAATAATTTGTTAACATATTCTAAGGCTAGACCTTCTACAGATCTGGTAGCCATCACTGGGCTTCTAATAAATTCCTGCAGAGACACAGCAGCATGAACTTCTTTCTAGCATTTCCACTATGAAGAATAAAAACCCATTCATTACAGTCCGGACTGTCAGCCTACTTTTTGAGTGGCATGTGTAGTCTTCACTGAATTATTACTTATATACAAATCTGTATATACACACACAGGAATGATTTGACAAGCAGCAGTAGAAACAAGAGCATTACCAGCCAGAAGGCAGGTCAGAAATATTAAAGATGATCTATACAGGTGGCATTATCGGTACAGAACATACTGCTGTAGTTCTACAACCAGTACGCTCACAAGCAATGTTTCAGAATAAGACTGCTGCTGAAAACATCACTTAAGCAGGCATAACTAGCATTTATCTAAGTTTGCAGACAAGCTGAAATTGCCAAACAGATTATTCACCTGAACAAGTGCTGAAGGACTAACAATGATAACTAAGGTTGAATCTAAAGTACTTTCCAAAGCAAAGAAAGAAAATGAAATATTCATACTGAAGAACTGCATCAATGTTATTTGTAAATGAAATACTGTGCAGATGCACGCATTAAGCAGTCAGGTTTTCACCTAGGTATGTGTAGTTTTTCCCACCTTCCAGGAGAAAATAACCCCCTGCAGTCTAGACTCACTCGTTCAAAGGCTTAGAAAACAAGAAAAAAACAAACCTGGGCAACTGTTACTCAGGAAAAATGCATGTTAGTCGAAATAATAAATGTGAATAGGAGATGCCATAATCAAGGCTGAAAAGGATGTATCACAGTGCTTCATTAGGTCAACCCAGAAACAGGAGTTCAAGTCAACAAATATCGAGGTTAATGATAAAGATGAGTCATAGGTTTCAGTTTTATTTTTTTTCAGAACTCTTGTTTTAAGTCAGGACCATACCCAAGAAAAAGCCCACAGAGGGAAAAGATCTACATAGCTGTGACAATAGATTTACAGCAGTAACACCTCAAAAACAAACAGAAACCAACACAGCGGTAACTGTGTACACAGTAAATAAGTGACTCTGGTCATCTTCCTTACGACTTACTGGTCTTATTAGTCTCCAGGCACTCCAGTATCTTTTCAACATGCTAGGACTGCAGTATTTTTGTAGCAATTTCTGCACCACATTCTGAATTCAGAAATGGCTCGTGCTGTGGTGAACCTAAGTCAGTACATGTTCACACTGACACCACCTAAACAAATTGCCTAAGGACGGGAAAAACAATTTACATAACAGAGCAGGCAACTATAGGCTGTTCATGCAAAGACTGTTTATTTTAGATGTTTACTGTAGAAACCTTGGGCTGTAATTATATTTGAGTTTTTCCACTGCTTCACAAAAACCTGGAAAAACATACCTACTATGAAAGTGTGCAAGAGTATCAGAATGAAAATTCATGACTGTCTCCCTAAAAATTAAAGAATTAAAAGCAGTCCTACACTTCACATCCTCACAACAATTCATGAACCTGAATTAGAGGTATTTCTTTCTTGCACAAAAATCTTTCTACCACTTAATAGATGGTTCATCTTTTCCAACACTGCAGCCAGTGTCTGCTTTCTTTTCTCTTCCAACTCTTGGTTACAGCTTCCACTTCTTGGTTCGAGATCGTCACTTTCTCTTGCCAGTTTTTTCTCTTATCCCAACAGTTTCGTACTTCTCTACACATTTTTCATTGCACAATAATTTCAGTGAACAATAGATGGAGAGTTAAGTCAACACCTAAACACTAATATTAAAATGCAGAGAGACTAGTACCCTTCTGACAACATATTTCCTCCCTTCCACTAGCTTTAAAGAAGTTAAGAAACCACTAAGATCTTTGCTAGTAATCCAAACACTGCAAAATATCCAGTCATTGAGAACAGCACATACAGAACAGAGAATGGAACTTTTTTCCCTAGCTTCTTTTCAGCCACTACAGTCTCCATCTATAGTGATGGGAGACCATGCTTTGCTATCCAGTTCTTCTGACTGCTGCTAGCAGCAGCAATGGAAAGCACAGGGCAAAGCAGGAGCACAATTTTATTATCCTACCACTCCCTTATCTTCAGTGTTTGTATTTTACACACCTGTGAATGGTACTCCTACTCACTTCCGTTACTCATAAGCTTCCTGGGTCGAATCAGAAAAATCAGTAACCTGCTGCTCCGTATTTCACTGCTGCACACAGGGTCTAAGTACCCATGGTGAAACAAAATACAACTTGAGACACTCTTCACTTTATTCTTTTTTCATAGTTTCATAATGCTTAAGACAGCTAAGCCATCTAAATTCTCAACAGCTACACAGGACAAACTTTTTGATTTCCACTCCATGTTTAGACAAAAACGTTTTTATCAGACTAAAACATTTCAGTCCTCAGGAAGCTACATTAGGTTGCCTTAGCAGAAAACAAGGAGGGCTAAGGCATCACTAACACCCCAAACTTCATGAAATAACAGATCTACCTAGAAGATATCCAGATGTTACCTGCAGGCAAATCGGGAACATCCTGCTTCTTGGCAAAATATCCCCTATGCTACCTCCAAGCCTGGCCTTTTACTTAAACTCCAGCTATGGCTCATCTCCACAGCATGAAAATTAAGTAAAAAAAAAATTGCAGATATATCTTGCCAATCACATGTGTAAGAAAAACACTTCATATACATACACAAGGAAAAAAAATCCTGCCCGCTGTCCTTGAAGGCAACAAGGTGAAGCACAAAGGCTCAACATACCTCAATGATAATTTTTTTACGTGGAACCGAGTGCATTAAGAGCATGTTGAAAGGAACGCAGGTCACCCTCTGCACAAGCAAGCACATGCAGAAAATGATGCAAAGATGTAGATGCAGCAGACTGGCCTGTGCCACTAAATTTGGGAAGTTTATATGGTTTATACAGTTCATGTGTCTGAGGACTTGGATTTTTATGCCTACTTATTTTAAAAAAGGTCTGGTTAGACTCTTTGCAGGTTGATGGCACTGTAGAAAATTATTCTACACAAATGAGCAGATTTATTCAAATAAAAGCTAAAATTAGCCTAAAAAAAAAGTGTGGAAATAGCAAGGATTTTTTTTTTTTTTTACTTTTGTTGAAAAAAAAGTGCTCATCTTTACATCCTGGATTTTAAGTGAAGGGCATAATCATAAGTATGACATTTTATTCAGTCCACACACCTTCACATAGCTATACTGTTAGCAGCTGGAGCCATACTCTTTCTTTCCCTATCCAGAAGACAGTTGCTGAAGCTAGCTTAGTTGATCCAGTTGTTCAGACCGTATTTCAGGATCTCAAGATCAATCTCTTAGACAACCCATGCATAAAGCTGACATTCACATATTATCAGCTGATCTCCTATCTCCCCCACTCAGCTATTCCTCCAGTACAGTTATCTGCTTCTATGCCCAATGAAGGGCAGTAATAACCCATACAGTTTTTGCCAATTTTCAGCTAAAAATTTTGCTCCCTCTGGTGGAAGCAGCAAAAGCAACGATTACTCTCTGAACTCACCCCACAGAGACCTATAGCCAAGAAGACAGCTTTGCTACCCTGCAACCACCCTCATCTCACAGCAAGTTTAAATATCCCCAATTTAAAGACAGATAAGCTGGCATGTCATCAAGAGAAGTCATCTGTCAACGTTCAGCAAGATAGTGCCAGAACTAGAAATGGACTGAGGTCCAATGCGCTATTAGTCAGGCTTCTCCTCAGAGAAAGAAAGCAGCAGAGACAACATGAGTACAGACAGGAAAAGCAGAAGGCTAGGTGAGAGATGTAACTATACTAAAGTAATTCAAGTTGCAACCTCAATGCATTATGTAACTCATGATTCTCTAGCAGCCAAGTTTTAATGATAATCCTTCCCATCCTTTTCTTTAGCTGTCAAGGGTGGGAAGGCCAAAACTACTTTTATTCCCTCTCTTCCCTAACAAGACAGAAGGAATACTGTGGTACATTACCATTCATTAACATTAAGGACCCAAGGTGACAGTTGTCAACATGAAGTATTCTTTTAGTAGCAAACTTAGGCTCTCTAAGAAGTGAAAGCATACTGTTCTTATGAGGCTTTTCAACCCCAAGGAGTGTATTTTTTTTCCTATAACAAAATACAAACGCAAGGTGTGCAAGTTTGCCCTCCCAAATCTAGAGAGATCATTGTAGATTCTTGATCACATCAAGCATCTTTCCTTGCAACCAGTGATTGAAAATACGAATAGGAAAATCAGAACAAGAAGCCTATCAAAAACACATTAGCTGTTCCACGTAGCCATACCAGTTAATCTGGCGCAAGACAAAATAAAAGCCAAAGGAAGGGTTAGCATAGTGACAAGTTATCACATTAATACCTTGTTGGGGATACACACAGAAGCAGAAAACAAGTTCTTCTCCATTCCTATAGCTTACTAGCACTCTAGTACCAGGAAGAAAGGTCTGGGAACAGCAATCCATTAAAGCAGTAAAGCTTTGCTCTTGTAACACAGTTGGGCACATAGAGGAGACTGCTCTTACAGGTGTGTCAAATGGCTCTGGTGGAGCTGTCATTCTCCATCTTTTACACTGATCTCCAAGTAGCACATAAATCAACACCATTCTCAAACAAATCTGTGCCTCTAGTTCTACCAAACACTAAGTCAAAAAGTAATCGCTTTCTTATACTTAATCCACACAGATGTGGGTCTGATTAATTAGTTCACTATTAGAGACAGCAGCTTCACCTTTAACTGAAGTTTCTACTGCTATTCACTGCCAAATAAACAAGGTTCTTCAATCCATTTTTTGAACACCCAGACAGTGGAGTAACACTGACACCTGCTACCTGGATTTGTCCTCCCAGAGTTACATGCCTTTGCCTTCAACAAAACTTTATACCAGGATAATTAGGCAGTAATGGCTTAAACTTAAATCACAATCACAACATTTTGGATATAATCATTAATATATATACTTGTGATCAAAACTGAAGCAGAGAAACAAAATCCACTCATCTCCAGCAGTTCTGAGTGCTGGTATCATTCTGGTGGCCATTTCAAGCACCTGCTGTACTGGTATGACTGTAGCCACAGTACAGACTTGGATCGAGTAGCAGAAACAACCTACTAATCAGAAAACCTTTATTCTTGTACTACTTTTTGCAAAGCACTGCTACATTTTTATAAAGTGTATGCACATAGTATCACCAAATGTCATGCATAATCTTTGAGCACACACACTGAATAGTATCAGCACTTTTTTCCTGACCTCATTCTCTCCTTCACTATGTTTCATTTGATTACACTGAACACATTTCACATTCATTCTGTATTACAAACTTAGTATCAAGATAAACTTACTATCAAGCTGAGAACTTACAAAAAAATCTAGCTTTGCCTTTTCTTTAATGTTATGGACGCATTCTCCTCAGCGAAGCATAATTTTGTAACTCTTCATACTCCAGTCATAATCGCTGCTCTTCATACACAACTGTACCTATATTATGTACAGTCCAGTGATGTCTAGAAACAAAGCATGTATGAATTTTAACTGCTTATAAGAAATCTTTTAAGCCATTCATTTAGCCTGCTTCTATTGTGAGTATCACCAAAAACTTCAATAGAGCTTGAACAGCTTTTCATAAAAGCATCTTGGCATTACAGGAGCACCTGTTGCAAAACATTCAATACATGGAAGTTTTCCAGGCTTTGATAAAAAATAACTTCATTATTATCAAAATGCCATATCCACAACATTTAAAAGCAATTTGATAGAAGCTGCAGTACATTATGAAGCAATTCAGTTTATGACTTCTACTATAAATAATTACACGACACTAGCATCATGCCACAAAAAGATGGTCATCTCTTATTTGGTTTAGAGTACCCTGTAGAAGCTACACAGGCTGTGGAAATAAATGCAGGGCACCTGCCAAGAGCAGCCCAGAGCCTGCACGTATGAGGCACCAAGCCATGTAGTGCCATTGATCCTGGATGCAGGATCACTGCAAGTTAGGCACAGTATCTGTTCCACCCCAGCAAGCTCAGTTTCAACTCACCTACTTTTCTCAGTTTTCTAGAAAATACTTTTTCATGTGTATCCTTAACCTAAGGTTAAGGCTGAGGGAGCCAGGGAAGAATAAAAGAAAGAGTATGTAGTTTAGTGGCTTCCAAAACTCTCTCCACTAGACATGCTCCTTCCTCTGTGTTTTGTTTCCGGTTACTTTTCCCACTTATTAGGTGTATTTTGTGAAAACAAACCATTAAAAACCCCCTCTACATAAGCACAGACTTTTCTTTGATGTGTTTCATTCATTCATACATTAATGAAGGTGGGGTTTTTTTCAGTAGGAGTTCCTCCTATGAAATTCCCTGGTGCTACACAATTTCTACGAGTTGCTTGATGTTACTGGACTTATGTATTCCTAAGCACATAAACACTCTGTAGATCTCGGAGGTCTAGACCGCTTCCCCTATAAACAAACATTCGTGTACAACTCTGGTCCTCAAACTCAGCAAACCTGCTTCCCCACCCGATGTAGTCATCTTCTGACATCTCGTGCAGACGGCAGGATTTCTGTATCACCTTTTGCATCCCCTTCAGGGATTTCCGCACCACCCAGACAAAAGACACCACAGGCGGGCTCAGCCTGCGGAGCACCCCCGAGCTCCCGGCAGCGTTGCGCGCCGCACGCCCTCAGCGAACGCTGCGTTTAAAGATCGCCGGCAGACGCACCCAGGCACCGCTCCGCGCTCCGCGCTTGCACCCAGCGACTGCACCGCCCAGCCGCCGCCGGCCCCGCTCCCAGCTGCGGAGCCCCCGCTGCCCGAAGGGGGAT
>VZZY01013311.1:13106-65249 GCA_013400335.1 Eurystomus gularis | reverse complement strand
CCTCGGTTCTCCGCGGCGTGCGGAGCTCCGGCCTGCGCCGGCGGGTCCTCGTCTCGCCGAGGGCGCGGGCATGGGGGACGGATGGGGGCAGCTGAGGGGAAATGGCACCTCCCTGCGCGGGGACAGGCTGCAGGGGGGCTCCCCGAGGAAGCAGGGTGCTGGCAGCACCCGCACCGCCAGTGCCAGGCGGTGGACAGCCCAGGTGGCAGCTATGGAGGTATCTGTTGCTGAGGGCAGCACAAAAGCACGTGGATGCAGGTGTCTGTTGAGGTGATGAAGAGATCAGCCCCTGGTTCTGGTCCTCCCGTCTCCCCTTCGCCAGAATAAGCCCAGGAGCTGCGTGTGCAACCGTGGTTGAGTGATGGATACACACACAGGGCGTGAGGGTGGCCTGGCTCCCTGAAGAATTCACAAAAAATGGATAAAGGAAACCTTGTTCCTAAGCCGTTGACTTAATGAAGTCTGTCTGTCATGGTTATAAGCCACGGGTTTTAGTTTATTAATGGTGTATTTCTTAAATACAGGAACCTGAGATGGTCCAAGCCTTGAGTACTTCTTCAGTAGGTTCAGCCTAGCAGTGCAATTTCGTTACAGGGAGCAAGAAGCGCTGTGGTGGTGCCAATAGTGATAAATGCAGCACAACTGTCTGTCTGTCCAGTCAACACCACCCAGTGTGAAACAGAGTGAAGGGTTAAGTGAAGGCTTCATGTTAGGGAGCACAGCAAACCCTCAACAGGTGAGATTGTGCAGGAGGCTACTTATTACATCAGTCTGGTTTAGTACCCTGCTGCCTTTCTTGTGTTAGAGCTCTCTGTAGAGTTTTTTCTTAGGAAATGACTGTAACTTTAATTTTCTAAGTCATGTGATGAAGGAGGTTCCAAAGGAATATACTACTCTTATCTATAATCCAGGATCTCTTGAGATAAAACTGCAGGTTATTCCTTGCAATTTATTACACATTTTAAATAATTATTGTATGTTATACCTCTAAACCATGCTGCAATCTGTAATTTATCCTCAACACAAAAATTTCACTATTTTAAGTATGAAAGATGAAATGCCTTGTCCAATATCGTGCTGTGTCTGGAGTAGTGGTTAGGTGTAGTGATTTACAGAGCTATTAAAGTACATGGTTAATGCTAATTAGTAGTACTAGGAAAACAGAGGTAGGTGTAATTACCTGAAAACATCCGTTGTTTTTCTTTCTGAATTGCAGACCGCACTCTGTACTTACATTTTAGCTTGTGGTGAGGTCTTTTGTCTGCATTTAAAGACTCTGCTTAATAGGTACAAATAAGTGGTTTTAATTAGATTTCTTCACTGCATGACAGGCAATTACAGTTGTGGTAGCATCTGCAGCTTCAGAAGCAATAGTGTGATATTTTTGTACTAAAGGAAAGAGAGCTGCTTTCGGAAAGGGGAAAAAAAGAAAAACTTCTCCTAATTAGTTCTGAATCAGTCCTTTAAATTTAAACCTGCAAATTATATATACATGTGAGTAACTTCATAGTGTGGTGCCACGAGGCTCAGTGTAGTCTGAATTACACTATACATATGAATCTATGTGTTTAAAGACTAAGCTCATTTTGTCTGATTTTCTTTCAGTAAGGAGACATATACCTACGCACAAATCTATGGAAAGCTTATCCTAAACATTCTCGAATGAAGCCACCAAGAGCTGCTTTAGAAAAGCTGATGGCAAGTTCTGAATCATAGTCTAGTCACAAGAAAAGATTCTGGCGCATCTATATAAATCCACGGAGGTGGCATTACTGAGACGTTCATGAAATATTCGCGGCAAATAATTGACCTACTGAAGGAGCTCCTTACTTTCAATGAGCATAGTGCCTAAGAACAAGCTCATGACATCACAGCATAAATGCCAGTTGGTTTTAAAACACAGCCCTTAATTTTCTGGTAGTTTTTATTCTTTTTTTCAATGTATGTGTTCTGGCAATGCTCAGAAAATAGATAAATATGCTTCCGTGCATGACTCCTAGGGTCTTAGGAGTTCATACTTAAAAGATACATTTATCTATACCGTAAATCACAGTATCATTATAAATAGTTTGCTTCTATGGTGTTAAGTTACATAATTCCATCTTTCACAAGTTTCAACTGGAGAGATGTGTTTGGGGAAGATGATCTTGTGCTCTTATTTAGGGGAAGACAAGGTCAAAGAAATGCATCTTGAAAATAGTCACAAAATAATAGTCCCTTTGCAGTGAAGAGGAGATTGGTTACATGAGAGAATAAAAGGGTCCTTCCCAACAGAGCTTAAAATCTATGCTCTCAGTTAAAAGTGAAGCATACAAACGTTGGTCAAGAAACTAATAGGAAAATCAGCAATTGCTGCCAGAGAAAAAGTAGCTTGTCTTTGATGCCTGCTGTAAAATGTATGGGAAGGGCTTTCACAGGCACTGCAGTAAAACTAGGTCTTCTGCTTTTCCTTTCTTTTTTCAAAAGAAGATTTCATTGCATATGTTTTCCGAGAACTTCCTGCCTGTGTGAGAATACTGTGTTGTGTGTGGGAAGATGAGGCATTGGCTGGCGACAGGTAGCGTTCTGCATCACAGTGACCGCTACCAGTGCAATTAGTCCTGAAAGCTAAATGATGCTGAAAAAGAAGGCTGGGGAATGATGCAAAGAAGCTAATGTACCCAGGGTGGTGAATCTGTAAAATTCCATGTAAGTGGGACAGTTTTCAATAAACGCTACTTACTTTCCTACTGTTTTAAATATTTGCGAGTAAGTAAACAAGTGGTACTTCCACAAGGGAATTCTTTCCACCAAAGGCTGTCAGTCCAAATGCAGGAGGACATGATGATTTAAATAATCTCTGGAGAGCAGCTTGGCATAGCGTGAACTTGTGATGTTCTGCAATTAAGTTTTTATGGGCCCATAAGTGCTCATCATTCTTAGGTATAAAAATAATCACAAAGGCATCTCTCAGCCCTACAGAGACTACTTAGTCTGTCAGAGTCATGTAAGAAATACTAGAGGTTTCCTGTAAGCTTTATCTGAATGACAATCTAAGATATTCAGGTGTTTACAATGCCGTTATACGCTATATACCCATGTGACGTTATACAATAAAGAACAAAAGGAGAAGAGCAGTGGCAGAGGACAGGAAGGGACAATGGGATAAAGTTGCACCGTTGGGTGCAGTTCTTGTTCCTCTGCTCAATAAAGTCTCTGGGAACACACTCACAGTCAGAAAATAGGAACAATTATTGATAATCGTTTTAGCAAAAGAGATGGAAAGGAAAATGGGTTTCAGTGTTAGCTATAGAGAGACGACCGCTTTTCCACAGTAATGGCTTATTTTAGCCTTGCCTGTCTGGCTTTGCTTAGCCTGAAATATTTGAGGCTTCATGCTGAAGAGAAGAATATTTCTGTAAAAGCTGATGCTCGTCAAACTGAATTACTGTTCATAAAAAGTCTGCTGTTGAAATTGTAGCATGTGTTTGTATCTGGTTTACCCTTCCTCCCATCATCTCTTCCAATATTCTGTACAGCACAATGAGCCTCACATGCATCAGCTGTTTTCTGAACTAGTACAATCTTTAAATAGCCAGTTGTGCCATATTACTAATTTAGTGCCCAGTGTGGTTCCTGTTAATATTAGTAGGAATTCTTCATGATGATACTGTTGATTGCCAACTCAAGTAACATTTGTTTGGGTCTCTACTTAATAGGAAGAATAGAAGTACCTTTCTGTAGTCTAGCTGCAAGATAGCTAAAATCTCTTTGGCACTTTTTGCAGACATTTTGGCTTTAGATTTTTGACTTGTTCTTTTGTTTCAGTCTTAGGGCTGCTCTGAGAGGGAGCAAGCCTCCCTGGTTTTAAGGCAGCTATCAGTTTTTATCGTAAAAATTATTTGGACTGACTTTATTTCCTCTAAGTGCTTAAGTTTTTGTAAATCCCGTGATGGGGAAATGCATCAATGTGTCTCGCTTTACTGTTCAACTGTAAATATCAACTCTCAGGTGCAGATCCGAGAAATGATAATTTCAACTTCCCACTTTCATGACAGGGACAAACCAACTGACTTCAACGAGAAGTTACTCTGACAAATGAGTGAGTTGCCTTCTCAAAGTAAATTCTACCCTTAAATTCTTCATGGGGAAGCAGTACAAACTGGCAGTGTACAGCATTCCAAAGTGTAGGAACTAGTGCTATGTGCAACTGGGTTATTGTTGTCACTCTGGTGATTGAAAAGCTTGGGGAATGGAAGACCTTTTTTCAGACCTGAAATAAAAGCAATGAAGTTCAAAGGTAATTTCTGAGTTTAAGAACAGTTGTTTTGAGCTTAATTAGGTATTTACCAGACTGTGGGAAATACAGTGGATGGGGGAGGCTGGTGATAACCTTGCAAGGAACCTACTACAGCTGTAAAGAACTGGCAAGTATACACTTTTTATTGATTCAACTGTTTTAAAAAGTACATTCATATTAAATGCATATGAATAAATGTACAGTGCATACATCATTTAGTTTAATTTCCTATCATACTGTAACAGCGGGAAATGGAAATAACTGCTTTTAACAAGTGTCTCAGGTTTCTGGACTGTCTGTATTGTGTCTCCCTTGCTGAAAGGGGAGACCTGACTTTTCTCCATATCTGATGTCACAGGTTCTCAAACTGATCCTTACTGCTTAGAAAGCTCAGTTCCCGCAGCTCCTCCCACTTGGAGAGTGCAGTGAGATAGGACTAAGACTCTTCTTTATTTGGATTAATTGTTTCTGAAATAATACACCTTATTCATTTCAAAGTTGCTTAAGAATTGCTTGTAATGCCAAGATAAGCTTCCAGAGCAAAGTGGGTTTATTCTACGAGCAAAGGCTGACGTGTAGGAGGGGGTGCAAAGTAAATAACAAAAATGTAATTTAAGCTTACCAAATAAGTTTTCCTTTCAATTGCTTCAGGTTCACACTTAGCTTATGGAATTTTCTTTCTCTGTCCCCTAGGACTGGCTTGCCCTAAATAGCTTTCTTAGTCCATATGGTCATTGCTACTTTGTTCAGGATGGTTCTCCTTGTTCTTATGAATTATCGTGTTCAATCCTGATCGTATTTCTATTCAGTAAGAATAGGAATTTTCCCTTGAGAGGTTTCTGGGTTTAGTCTTTGCGCATTCATTTGAGCTCACATTACTCCTCTATTTTTGGAACATTTTGTAAGTTTTTGTCATAAGACATCTTCAGTGTCCATGCATCTCATTAGCTTTACTGTCTGCCATTCATTTTAAATTCTTCATAAAAGCTGTACATACCAACAGTAGAAAGGATAGGGTTGGTCGTACAATGCTTCATTCCCACCTGTCTCATCATCTCCCACTGTCTCCTTCTCCACACATAGTTTTGAGGCTCCTGCTCTTAAAATTCCTCCCTTGCTATTTCCAACTCCAGCAGCATCAGTCAGCACAGCTTGAGGTACCCCCTCTTTGCCAGCCGGTAACTCATGCCAGACTGTTTAGTGGCCAAAACTGGTGGTGTGTGTCGGAATCGGGGTGAGTGTCAGGTAATGAATGGAAAGTAGGTACTCGGGATGTCAGAGCTGTCAGCCGCAGCCTGGAACAGCCCAGTGCAATTTCACTTGTCACTGGGTCAGAGCCTAAGCGTTTTCTGCAATTGTTCCAGGACCCACCTGCTTCCCCAGTGCCTCCCTCTTGCTCTGTATGACAAGCAAGAAACTATTTCCATCTGTTCTAGTGGGTAAGGCTTCATGTTTCAGAGCAGCAGGATAGGAGAAGCTTTGCTCAACTCGGAGATTAGAGGCCTGAGAGGAAATGGTGCTAGAGCTTCACGTTGGTCAGCCACGAAGCGCAAAAATATTTCATTGAGATATAATTTTTTTAGTTGCATCTTTAGCTTGATGTGTCATCTGCTAAATGTCCCTCTGCAAGCATATGAACATTGTCCAAACACAAATTAGTGAGATAATAGCCATAAAAACGTAGTCATCCCTGCAACACGCCCAAAGCTTTAACGAGTAACATTCTAGGAACAGCAGCGTAAGATGCATATTAGTATTCATGTTTCTGTCTTCTGTCTGTTACTTCGAGTCATATACAAGCTCAGATATATGTTCCATTTATATAAGCATTGTTATTTGCATAAATAAAGCCATGAATTCATTCAACCATTCGGTCAAGCAGCAGTCTCTTTAAAATTGCACTGTGTGAAGCTGAAAGTCTCTAGGATATAAATTTCTTTTCCAAAAAACCCATCTAGGAAACTGAAGAAGCATTTTAGTAAATTGACTATACTAATTGATATTTATAACTTCAATTTTCTTCTTGTCAGTTCAGTTAAATGATTATCACATTAGATGCATTTATCCTGCTATATTTTATGCGGTGCTTTATTCCTTTGACCCCCTAAACTGTATGCAAGAGCAGAGTTTGGCTATTATGTCCTCCATGACCTTTGAAATTGATATTTATGGTGATAGTAACTTCAACATGTTTCTAAACTGTACTTTAACTGAGGGAGGATATTTAGGGCCATGAAGGATGAAGCAGCCTGAGCGAACAGGCAGTATTCCATCCCTTGCTTTAAGTCAGTAGCACCTTCATCACTTCTATGAAGATTAGGGTATATGTCTGCATGTGACAAAAACTGTTCATAGCATCAACTTGCTGTGCTCTGTGATGGAGATCAGACTGGTCCGTTTCATAGCATTTTGTCCACATATCTTTGTTGTAGAGAGCAAATCTGGCTGATGTTGCTGCTTGTTTTGTTTCATCATGCCCTTAGTTTTGACATTTTTATTGATAAATTATGATTATATTTACTTCTAATAAGGAATTGTGAGTACTAATGATTTCACAGGAGCACTGGCTATATCGCCTTGTCTTGTTTAAATGTGAAGTACAGTTATTACAAAATTGAGAGAACGACGAAGAGCTGAACTGTTCCTGGTTTTCTTCTAGAAGTAACACATTGAAGTGAAATTCTTTGAAAGAATGTAGAGCAGAAAACAAGTTTTAAAGTATGTAGTTATTCTGTGGAAATCACTAGCAGAAAATAAAATGCAATTTAAAGATGATTTTTTTAAATACTAGCAGCAGTAGACATAGTTTTAAAATACAAATAAATTTGTAAAATTCAAAAACTAAATCTCTAAGCCTTGGACTTTTAGTTATTAAGCTAAGAAATTCTGTGGAAGAAACTTGTGTAGGTTATGTAATTGATTTTTCAGATTTTTTTGCACCTTTTTGAAAGATGCTAGAGAGGGAGAGAATGCTGGACCACTGCTCTGATTCCCCAGCGCTGTAGAGTTGTTCCATCTCTTCCTAACTGTACCCATTTCTATCGCGGAGTTATTGTGTCACGGTGAAGAAATACTAGCTTTGGGCTCCTGCGGCACATAACGTTGCAGGGGACCCTTGAAGCTGAATGGAGCCCTGCAATACTCCAGTTGAGTTAATATCATGAACCATGTGATTGATGTTCTGGGGCTGCAGTCCCTGCTGTTTTAAACAGGAAACTCTTCCAGTATTGCTTCAGTTCAGTGAACAAGGCCACTTCCTTAACAGTACAATAACAGGAATTTGATCAGGAACCTCAAAATTCAGTTCCTGAAAGCTTGAAGATGATTGCTTTCATTCTTGCATTATCTCCAATATTTAGGTATAAAAGTTACAGGGTTGTTTTTTGAAAAAAAAAGTGCTTTCCTCATATTCTTTTCACAAGGAAGACTCTGGCTTTTTTATGATTGTTAAAATATTGTTCCAGTGCTGTGAGAGATTTGTCATTCTTCTTTCTTTCCCTAGACTCAATTTATGTTGCCAATAACACAATATGATTCTGCAGGAAAATGCCCTCAGCTACCTTCAACAGTTTTTCATCTTCTAAAATCCATACATGTTTCACCACCAAGAACAGTATTTTTAGATGTAGTTCAGGTGCAGGTTGCTCAAGAGGCAACCCTCAGTCACTGCCTGTATTCATTTGCTACTTCTAATACAGATACAATAAATAAATACGGCTAAATAAAACTGAATTATTTATACTGCTGAACTAAATTATTTGCGTTGCTTTTACTGGCAAGATATGCTTTCGGGGATCCAGACTGGAAAAGTCTGGAGCTCTGAAGACTTAACCGCAGTAGAGCAAGATCGGGTTAGGAAACATTTAAACAAATAAGAGTATACACAATTCTGTAGGATTTGGTGGGATTCATCCACACATGCTGCAAGTAAGATTTTGTTACATGGCTTTGGTTTAGCAGCAATTTAGGATTTATTCATATTTTTGAGATAGATCACGAGATTAAGTTGTGATCACAAGATTAAGTATAATTCTTAACAGCACTTAATCATCAGCCAACTTAACAGAGCAATTGAACGGAATTTGTTACAATCAAAATAGCAACTTAAAGTTTTGAGAATGGCGAGGGTCACCCCAGCCTTAACAGCAGGGTTGCACACACAGATGGAGGTGGAAACAAACAGCACGTACACACAGGCAGACAGATAATTCTGAATCAAATTACACACACATGCACAGAGGCAAATAGTTCTGAACAGATTGCACATGCGCACACGCACACGAGGTTAACCTTTGATTAAAACTTCCCTTTTGATGAATTACTCACTCTTATGTGCTGGCATTCATCATGGCTGCTCTCAGTTATATCTGGAAGGTCATGGCAATCAGAGGATGTTCCTGGGGACTGTGAGAAAGGAAATATCCTACCTATCTTCCAGAGGGGCAAGAAGGAGAATCCAGGGAATGACAAGCCTCTCAGCTTCCCTTCAAGCCCTGGGAGGGTAATAGGGTAAATTGTCTTGAAAACAAGGCTTTTGATGCTGTCTCCCGTAACATCCGCACAGACAAACTAATGAAGTGCAGACTAGATAAA
This sequence comes from Eurystomus gularis, assembly GCA_013400335.1. Lineage (NCBI taxonomy): Eukaryota > Metazoa > Chordata > Aves > Coraciiformes > Coraciidae > Eurystomus > Eurystomus gularis. The sequence continues at coordinate 56,377 of VZZY01013311.1, read as the reverse complement.
TGAGCAGTGAGGTGGACTAAAAACTGGCTGAACTGTTGGGCTCAAAGGGTTGGGCTGGGTACAAAGGCCAGCTGGAGGACAGTCACTAGTGAGGTACCACAGGGGTTGATACCAGCAACGGTACTGTTTGACGTCTTCAAAAGGACCTGGATGATGGGGACAGAGTGCACCCTCAGCAAGTTTGCAGACAGTCCAAAGTTGAGAGGGGTGGTTGGTGGACCAAATGGATGTGCTGACATTCAGAGGGAACTTGACAGGCTGGAGAAATGGGCTAGCTCATGTTCATGAACCGCATAAAGTTTAACAAAGGGAAATTCCAGGTCCTGCAGCAGGTGAGGATTAACCCTGTGCACTAGTGTGCTGGGTTTGTCTGGCAGGGTTTTGGTAGTGGGGGAGCAGTCTGCTGGGGTGGCCCCTATAAGAAGCTTCAGGAAGCTCTCCAGCTCCAAGTTGGGCCTGCTTCTGGCCAAGGCCAAGCCAATCAACGCCTCTGCAATAATATATTTAAGAGAGGAAAACCTGTTGGGCAGATTCCTCTCTTTTGGGAGTTACTTTGTTTTGGAAGTTACATTGTTTTGGAGGGGAGTGGCATAGGAGAGAGACAGCCATGCAGGCATCAAGGTCAGTGAGGAACGAGCAGGGTAGGCATGGCAGAGCAGCCATTCCCCTTTGGCCCGTGGTGATATGGCAGGCTGAGCCCTTGCTGCCCTCAGATATTAACGTTGGGGAAGAATCCCACACTGGAGCAGGGGATTGCTCCTGAAGAAGGCCATGACTGAGGTAAGCCCGTACTGTAGCAGCTCATCACTGGGAGGATCACAGCCGGTGGAAGAGACCCACACTAGTGGAAGAAGTTCATGGAAGACTGTCTTCCTGTCAGCCTGGAGGAGACTCAGGGGAGACCTTATCACTCTCTACAACTACCTGAAAGAAGTTGTAGTCAGGTGGGGGTCAGGCTTTTCTCCCAGGCAGCTAGTGACAGGATGAGAGGGCATGGCCTGAAGCTGTGCCAGGGGAGATTTAGGTTGGATATTAGGAAGCACTTCCTCACGGAAAGTGCGATTAGACACTGGAATGGACTGCCCAGGGAGGTGGTGGAGTCACCATCCCTGGAGGTGTTTAAGGAAAGACTGGATATGGCACCCAGTGACATGGTCTAGCTGATGTCTTGGTGTTGGGTCATAGGCTGGACTTAATGACCTTGGAGGTCTATTCCAGCCTCAGTAATTCTATGATTCTGTGAGAGGGATGCCATGTTGCTGCAGGGGAGAAGTGAGTTTCGCCCGTGAAGATGAAAGAAAAGCAGAAACAACATGAAACAGATTGGGGTTGACCACAACCCCTATTCCCTGCCCCCCTGCACCACTGGATGGGAGGAGGTAGCAGCGCTGGGTCTGGGAAGAAGGGAGGGGTGGGGGGAAGGTGTATTTTTTTAAGATCTGGTTGTATTTATCACTGTCCTACTCTGATTAAATTGGTGAATCAGTGGTGATTTTATTTAAATTAAATTGATTTTGTTTCCTCAAGTCGAGCTTGTCTTTTGCCAATGACCGTAATTGGTGAGTGAGCCCTCCCTGTCCTGTGTCAGGTCCCTTGAGCCTTGGTGTATGTTGTCCTTGCCATCTCACTGGAGAGGGATAAGAGCGAGTGAGCAACTGCATGATGCTTTGTTGCTGCTTGGGTGGGCTCAAACCATGACAACAAGTACACACTGAAGCTTGGAAAGGACATTGCAGAAAAGGTCCCAGGGCTTGTGGTGTACAAGTTGACCATGAGCCAGAAGTGTTCCCTTATGGAAAAGAAGGCAACAGCATCCTGAGCATAGCCATCAGCTCAAGGGAAGTGATTCCTTCTCTCTAGTGAAGCACTGGGTGGACAGAACCTGGAGTGCTGTGTCCAGTTCTGGGCTCCCCAGTACGAAAGATACATGCATGTAGTGGACAAAGTTCAGTGAAGGGTCACAGAATCCCACAATGGTAGAGGTGGTAAGGGACCTCTGGAGGTCATCTAGTCCAATGCCCCTGCTAAAGCAAGTTCACCCCTGCTAGAGCAGGTTGCGCAGGACCACATCCAGGCCAGTTTTTAGTATCTCTATCACAAAGATAATTACCAGAATGGAGCCTGTATCATACAAGGAAGGGCTGAGAGAGCTGAAATTGTTTAGCCTGGATGAAAGGAGGCTTGGGAGGTCTTATCAGTGTGTGTAAATAGCAAAAGGGAGGTAGTAAAAGACAACAGAACCAGCATTTTTTAACCACTGCCAAGAAGGGACAAATAGCAATGAGCACAAATTGAAAGACAGTAAATTGCACCTAAATATAAGAAATAACTTCTTTGCAGTGAGAGTGGTCAAACACTGAAACAGAGTTCCCAGAGGGGTTGTGGCGTCTTCAGCCTTGGAGATCCTTGAAATCCAACTGGATAAGGTCCTAAGCAACCTGTTGTAGTTGACCTATCTTTGAGCAGCAGCATTACTGCACTAAGGAGGAGATAAAGTGGGAAGGAAGGGTGCAGTACGGATGTGGAAGATCTAATACATATCTACAGAGTGGGCTTTTCAGAGCAGGATAATTATCATTGCCTATATTGTTCATACCTCTCCTAGCAGACAGAACAATGCCAATGATTCTGGAACCTCTGCCTGAGGATCCTGCCTTAAATCTGTAGTGTCTCAGGAAATGGCAAAGATTGTCAACCCTGAACTGGTGTTGGCAAGTCAACTATTAGAATCAATAGATAAACCATGTTATCAGGAACACACCTGAAATATTAGCTAGTTTTTAGAATGCTCTAGTTATAGGACACGAATGTTCACTTGATTGCACCGTTTGAAAGAGCCAAGCTGACCTCAAAAAGTAGTATTCCTTTGTCCTGTAGGACTAGGAGACTGTTGGGGAACATTCATAAACACCCATTTGGATGAAGGCTCCACTTCAGCATGTTCTAAAACAGGTGAGCACTCACCTCCTTGGATAGGCGAAACCTACTGCCACAGGTATAACTCTCTGTCACAGTCTAAGGGGAACTGACCCTGTCATCTTCTGACATGGCCTGAAAGCAACCTTACACAGCATGGGACATGCAGGACATTTTGTTCGTAGTTGCTCAAAGGCAGCAGAGTTTCACAGTCATAAGGCGGTCACATAAACAATGTTGACCTAGGCCAAGAGAGGCTAGTGAAATTAATGTTGAACATGTTTACTTCCCTGCTCTTTACAGGCACTTTAGTGAGTAATTGCCTGTAACCATGTACAGTGTTAAGTTGCAAAATACCTTCCAACATGTTGTCATCATTTTTTGCAGACCATGTGGTCTATATTTGCTCAAACTTCTAGTGTCTGTGGCTGTTCTTCTGCCTGGGGTGTTGGTCACAGATTAATTTTTGGACTTCATTAGGCAAGCATCTAATACCTGCAGAGAACAATATGACATGTTTTAACAGAGAACTGTACTAAATGATAGCAGTTGCTCTATAACCAGATGACCCCTCCCCAGCCAAGAATGGGGATTGGGAAAAGGAGACCCACAGGCTGAAATGAAAATGGATTTAATGAAACAGCAAAACTAGTACCAATGCCAGTATAAAGTAAACAACGTTATACTCAGCCCAGCAAATGTATGGTGATCCCAACAAACAGGAAAGCAGTCCTTAGGATCAAGGTCAGGAGAAGCCCTAGACGGAGGAGGAGCCCAGGACAGAGGAGGAGGCCAAGCAGAAGAGCCTTCCTCTTCAGCAAACTTCCCCCTTTATACTGGGGATGATATGGCACCTGTGAGCCAGGTCAGGTCAGCTGCCCTGGCTGACTCCAAACCGCTTATGCCCTGCAGACCATAACAGGCCTATGATTCTGTCCTAGTGAAACCAGGACAAAAATTTAAAAAACAAACACACTATGGCAGTTCAAAGTGATATAATTGCTCAGGTTATGTATATAAAAACACCTTCTGTTGGCAGTCATCCACGCAAGCAGCTGGCATAAACCCATTACTTGGTTTCTTCCATAGATCAAATCCACTCAGTCTGTGAGGAGGACAGGATCCTTTCTAACAGCAAGGTTCCCTGTAGCTGTCTATCCAGAAATCTCCTCTCCACTGTACAGAAATTTTCCTCAAACAGTAACAAAATCAGTGCTTGTTGGTCTGGGAGTCTCATTCAGAGTACAGAAGAATTTCTCCCAGTGCACCAGATCCCCCACTAATTCTTTTAGCATCATGGGGAACCATTTGTTAAGGAGGTTGCTCCTTATTGCATGTTGGGTCACCTGGCCATGTTTGGGTTGTAGTAACACTCACGGCATGCCCTTCTACTCTCATCCCTTTTTTCTCCTCAGAAAAAGTGACTTGTGAGGAAAAAAAGGATTGCAGAAAGTTCTGCACTGAAGGAAATATAAGCACTTTACTGGACTTTGCAGAACAAAGACTTCAACCCAGGGCATGTCCAGGCATGGCTCAGAACTATTGCCTTCCAGGAAGTTAGCGTCATACATCTGATGCTCTCCTCAGATTGCTGTGTGCAGCCTCCCTGAAAATGTCATTTGTGCAATGTGCTTAATATATCAGCTGGAGTCATGAGGCCTGTTGTGTTCCTGCCGGGATCTGACCAGGATTTGACTGCACTCTTCCCACCAATCAGCCGTATGTCAGGAATGCGTATGACTTGGGCTGGCAGCCTGGGGCAGCCCACAGTAATGAAGGCTGAAGGCCAAACTCAGAGTTGTACAATACTGCCTCAGTAAAGCAGTGGGCTGCAAAAGTTTGTCCAACAGGCAGAAGAGCAAGAGATTTGAGGATGGCACGCAAAGGATGAACTGGCTTAAATCCCAGCAGTTTGTGGTTCTGCTGCAGCCATGGTGCAAATGAGGAAGATAAAGAGAAGCCAGCAGCTGAAGTAAGTGTACAAATGAAATCTGAGCTCCCCAAGTCAGGCTGTCCTTACACCACAGAGCAAATATAGGAGCATGGAGGGCTGTTTCTCGGGTGATGTGGGCAGAAGCACGATCAGGAGCTCACATCCAAGCCCAGCCGGGCGTGCAGTTACCAGTGTGTGCTTGATGAGGCCCAGTCACTCCAGTGCTTGTGGAGCTGCTGGAGCGCTGTCAGGTAGATCTGTGACCGTGCAGTCCTGCAACACAGCATGGCCATGGCCATAACAGGCCATCAGCTTTGTCCTGAGTCTGCAAGGCCTCTAGCTCTGCCTGAACTTTTCTTGACCTGCCTGCAGCTTTGTTTTACTTGGATTAGCCAGCAGCAATTTCTGTCATTGGCCAGGTGTCAATATCTAATGCCTTTTACTTTAGTTTATCTTTGTGTGGTAGACTAATAGATTTATTCAGACAACAGTAATAAGCAGTTTTTCTGGGTAGAAAGAGATGTTTACAACTCTGACACCATGATGTCTTGTACAGCAATACAGGGCTGATATGGTGGTGGAGGCATTGAGAAGTGGACACATGAGATGTGCCCTAGAGGCATGCAGAGTGGGGTGGGTAGTAAGAGGTGGGGCACAGGCTGGCACTGGAGACCCCGCAGCCATAAACAGCTCCATAATGGTCAGTTAAAAGAAACTGCAGACCTGGAGCAGGACAAAGCTGGTTTTAGGAGTAACAAAGAAAACAAAGAAATAGTATCTAATACGGTAAATGAGACCATATATAGTAAATTTGGATGCTACTGGCGCCTCCAGCCCGGTTAAGAAAGTTAAAGGTGTAAATGTGTGTTAGCAAACTTACGTATATGACCCTAAGTAAAAGGAAGATTGCTATTACTGTAAGTTTTTTTCAGTATATAAATATCCTACCTGCATTACTAGCCTTTGTTTTCCTGTAAGAATTAGATGCAGGCTAATGACGATCCCTGAATTAAACTGTGAAGATTTACACTATACTAACAATAAATTATTGCCTTTATATCCATAAGAAATGTAGGGGGTTTGCCCATCAGCAAGATTTTAAACATAACAAAATAAACATAACATTTTCTTCAGTTAATAGCTCCTGCAGTGTCCCAGGAAGAGAGGCACGATCCTGAGTGGGCTGTTTAGTGGAGCCACTGGGTACCTTCCCAAGGTGTGGCTCAGAGGGCAACCAGCAAATGCATGGCAGAGGGGAACCAAGTACCTATGGCATCTTGATTCCTCCAGCACATTTTCACTGTGTGACTACACCCTTGTTTCCCATGGATTTTAAGTCTGAGATTTCTTAATTTAACATATGATCTAATTATGTACTTTTGACACTATCGTAAAACCCTTTTCCTTAGTGTTATTTTTTTCTCTTCTTTCCAGTGTTCTGAAGTAAATCTCCAGATTGAACGCAAGATTACTCAGGAGTTCAGGTTTAGATTCTGATTTTTATTTAAAGATAAACAGTAGTAATTACTACTAATTGCATGTGCACAATTCTTCTTATCCTGGAAGTGCATAGCACTTCACAAATATTGATGACAACAGTCTTGTAGAACCAAGAAAATGTAAGTAAGCATAAATTTGGACGCTCAGCATGAGACAAATGTGGCAATACATGTGTGTCATGAAAGTATGTAATATTTTATGCTGATTTACTAAGCCCATTGACTCACAATGTAATCAAAACCTGGTTAAAGGAACAGGGGAGTGGCTGTGTAGGACAAGGGGTAAGGACTGTACAGCCTGGAAGGGTTTTCTAGGGTGGGACACTGTAAACACAAGGCAGAAAGCTTGAGTTGGTATTTATTTTCTCACTTTATTTCTTTTTTATGGTTGTCAAATTCCAGAAAGGGAGATGTTACATTGAATGTGTCATCGAGGAGGTTGAGCTCAACATCTGTTCCTACTAGAACTGCATCTGCTTTGAGATGGGAAGTTTGAAGAAGAAAGCATAAAAGGAACACTGGAGCAGCAGGCACCACCTCAGCAAAGCCAGTCTCTGGCTTTATTTGACAACCACTTCACATATTTCCATTTATAAATTAATCAAATTCATTTATAAGCATTGGTACCTTCTTAGCCCTTATAAGTCCCACTGGAAATTTTTTTTTCAAAAACTCATTAGTTTGTTCTAATGTCAGTAAAAATCAACTTGGGTTCCTTGATACCCACTGTGTGCTTTAATTTGAAGAGCACATTCCCCTTCATGTACTTCTTTAACTTAAAATTTACTTTAAAGTCCCGCTGATAGTCTTGCACTGGGAGCTACCCTGGCATTGCTGCTGTTTCCAGTATTTTAAGTATCTGTGTGTTGTTTTCTTCACATCCTGCCAGCAGCCTAAAGTAATCAATATAGGTAATACTCTCTAGATGCAACAATTTTACTACAGTGAATGGCATTTGCTATGTGTTTAAGATGTTTTCCTTAATTATTCCATTTATACATTTCTGCATTATTTTGAATTAGCCACTCAGTGTGCTGGATTGGATCGAAGGCCCAGAATTCAGTGTTGACTTGTCCTGCTCTGCTTTACAGGGCTTTTTTCTTTTATTGGTGATGTTCATGGATTCATAGTGGAAGGAATAGAGACCAAATTAACAAAGCTGTACACTTCCTTTGCTGCCATTAAATAAATGCTGGACATTTCAAGTCATTTCAGTCATTCAATTCATTTTAAGCCATTTTCAAACCACCTCCAGACAGCAGGAATCTGCTGCTGACCTCTGCTATTCTTAAGAAAAAAATGTTTCACTCGCATTTGGAATAGCTCATTAATTTTGCTTTCTAAGTATAGCTAAAAATCAAATATAAAATGTGATTGGAAAACAAGCCAAGAGTTTCCAGTTCTACCTGACATAAATCACAACCCGTCACCAGCAGTGGCTGACTCCATTCAAGTCAGGAGTTAAGTCCTAAGCTTAACAGACTCCAATGCACGCCTCCCACAATTCAGATGTTTTTTAATATCTTCCACTATTAACATCTTCCAATATAACTCCAATACTCCAATATAGCTCCAATGCTAGAATGATTTTATTCTAGTATTTATTAAGCGGGAGTGCATGTCGTGGGGTAGACAGTTTTTGCCATAGAGCTCAGTGGCCCCTTCTTAGGCTGTTGATACTGTTATGGCAAATCGTCCTGAATGAAATGCGCTGCAAGTCAGTAATTGATCTTGTAACGAATTGCTTTTAGCTGCAGTCACCAAACTTTGTTGTGGAAAAAAAAAAAGTAGTCACTAGAAAGACTTGGCCAAAGTATTCAAGAATATACACTTGAAAAGTACTGAAAATAAAGAACTGCCAGTCAGTTGTGATTTTATCAAGATTTTCTTCCTGAGTGCAATTAAAGATGGACCATTTCAAGCAAAAGAGGTTTGTTTTGCAAATAATATAGTTTGTTTATAGGTTTGTTACAGCACTGGAAAACACTCTGTCCTATGCAACATTTCTCCCTAGAACGGCAAAGACAGTTTGGCTGCTTAATTTTCAGCCCACCACTACAGGGCACTTTAATAATCTGTTGTGTGAAGTATCGGTCAAAATCTCCAAAGCTCTTTGCTATAAAGTTACAGTTAATGCCTCCACGTTCTTATGTTTGTATTCTTTCTCTAACTACTGTTTTCCAGCATGTTCTCTCCTAATTGACCAGCTGCTGAATCTCATCTTTGAACATACGAAGCTGTACAACTTTTATTAGAAAATAAGGTTATGTTTGTGGAGTAGGTCCAACATAGAAGCTTCAATGAGCATATGAAGTTACAGCTTGTAGCGTTCATATTGACTGTAGATAAATCTGTTTTAAACTTACATACTGCTGGGATATCATCACCCTTTGTGATCAAATGTCTACTGAGAAATTCTATTGAGATAGACATCGAATGACATTGTTGCAGCTTCAGTTGACAAATACTCACTGACAGCTTGAAGCTGTTTTAGTACAGACAGCAGGCTTTCCAGAAGCTGCCAGTGTGCTCCTTTCATGTTTGGTTTGGGGCCTTCTGCATTTGCCATGACATTTGCATCGTGCAGAATAACTACCACGAGCCATCCCACTTCCAATGCCCATTCAGTATCTTACAAAACATTGCTCCTTCTTGCTTTACAGTGCTGCCTTGAACCGTGATGTGTCAGCAGCCTTGTCACCATCACCTTTTGTTGAGGAGAGTTGAACCCCAGTTCAGGGAGCACCATTGGGTGGGTGCAAGTCTCAGCTGCAAAACCTCATATTAGCAATATGTTTCCTCCTGTGAGAAAACGAGCCTTGCATCGTCATGACAATGGAAGCTCTGAGCCTTCATTTTGAGACTCTTAAGAAATTCTGACTTTCCAAAGAAATACTTTTTTTTTTTTTTCCAGTTTTGCCACTGTTCTGGCATTTGCTGGAAGTACTCCAAAGTGAGCAGTTGTGCTGATGTGTGACCCAGAAAGCTGAGCACTTCACTCCTGGTAAATTAGTGCTACACCACCTTTCCACACCTTAACAAAATGCCCACAAGCATCTAGCAGTTATTTTTCTAGATCAGCATAATAAGTTCCCCTTCATGTCAGGTAAAAAGATGAATCAACCATGGATTTAACAAGGAATCCTCCAGCTGTGACTTAAGACTATGGCTACTGAGTGGTCCTATGTTTGAATGTTACTTCTTTGTATTGCTCATGAGCTTGGTTGTCATGAAAATCAGATTCTTCAGCAGAACTAGTGTGAACTTCCGTTATGATTTCAAAATGTATTACTCTTTCCTAAATTCAGAAAATAACAAGTTTTAGTGAAAAATAATAGTTGTATAATTTTATGTCCTTTTTTATGGCACAGAGGTGCTACTAAATGACTACTGTTTCCATACAAAGGAAAGTACATATTCTTCTTAAAACTCGCTTGACTTAGTAGCTTTTAAAGTCATTAACCTTTGTTAATGTGATCAGTTATGGATTAAGAGCTCTCATTTTATCCCTTGAACACAAATGTATTTGCCCTTTCAGCTTCTGTGGAACAGAAGAAGGTAACAAAGGAGTAAATTCTGGAAAGAGTACCCCTGGAGAATCTTTATCTTCATAGAATCATAGAATGTTAGGGGTTGGAAGGGACCTCCAGAGATCATCAAGTCCAATCCCCCTGCCAAGCAGGACCATAGAATCTAGGGCAGGTTACACACGAACGCATCCAGACGGGTCTTGAAAGTCTCCAGAGAAGGAGACTCCACAACCTCCCTGGGGAGCCCGTTCCAGTGCTCTGTCACCCTCACAGGAAACAAGTTCCTCCTTCTCTTGAGGTGGAACTTCCTGTGCTCTAGCTTGTATCCATTACCCCTTGTCCTATCACAGGGCACAAGTGAGAAGAGGTTGCCCCTTTCTTCTTGAAACCTAGCCCTCATATATTTATACACATTAATTAGATCCCCTCTCAATCTTCTCTTCTGCAGACTAAAAAGCCCCAGGTCTCTCAACCTTTCCTCATAAGGCACAAATCTTGTTGATTATCAGCCCTTAATGCTAGCCAGCCTACAGTGGTCAGCAGGTAAAGGCAATGAATGAGGCAGTAAAGAGACAACCAGGAAGTCTGGATGATAAAAAACATATTCCCAGAAATAAATAGAGAAATGCATTGACAGACCAACCTTGTAGACAGCATGACCTGAGTGCTCACACACATTTCTGTTAACTGCTTGTGGGAGCACTTAGGTTCAACCATGGCAAATCAACAGCCAGGGTGCTACAGCAGAGGTTTGCAGCGCAGTTTGCCTGTCATTGAACGGGGAAATCCAGGAAAGGGAGCTCATGATTGGCTGTGTTGGAAGACAGACCAAATACTCAGGTGGGAATGATATATTCCTCGTAACAAGTTGCCTGGAAACATGGGTTCATTTGCCCAAATGAGCAAGGAAGGAAATACATGCTCTTTGGGCTATTGGGGATACTAGTTGAATATCCTCCTATTCTGGGAGATTTTGCTTCCATAGTTTGTTACAGTTGTTAGCCCATGAGAAAAGAGTTTAGCCATAACCTCAGGGACTGTTGAATGTCTGTGGGACATTCTTCTGAAAAGCTCAAAGAGAAATTATGTCTCTTGCAGCAAGGCTAGAAATTTGCCTTTGTCTTTGCATCACAACATGCTCTGGAGAGAAACGCCTGCTGTTGTACAACATTGAGGAGATCAAAGCATTACCTTTGGGAGGGGGATAAAAGCCAGGTACGATCTGAACCACTCAATAGGATGCAGGCGAAGTGTATGAAGCAGTCAAGGAAACAGATCCTCCCATGTGCTGCCAAAAGAAAACCATAGTTGAGGACTATCCTGTAAGCAAGGAAACATGTTTGCATCTGATTTTATTAGGGATAATTGCATGGATTCCATATTCTGATATGCCTGGGTTAAACTGTATTTGAATAACATTTCCCAGAAAAATAGTAGCAACAAATTTCAATAAGACAATGAATCTTAGAAATAAAATTGTCAAAGATTGCAATAAAAGACCAATAATAATGAGGAACAGTCAAAATAAGGTTCTTCTGATCCATTAACCCCATAATTAGGCAGACATAAACTGTCATTCCGTTAATGATGGGGTTTTTATGCTTTGTGAGGGTGGAAGATGGAAGGGCAACACTTCAGTCATCTGAACCACCAGTTCTGTTTGTTGTTTTGGCAGTTGGCTTCCTCCTCGGTTAAGGCTGCTCAGAGACCAGACCACCACCTCTCTGCTTCAGGAACCACGGCTAAGATGAATTCTGCCTTCACAAATCCCTCTAGCTTTTAGAAGTTTGCCAAGTTCTCTAAGAGAAGTAAAATTCTTTCCCTCATGATGGTAAGTGCTATGGAAAATCAGAAGCTGAGGCTTCAGAAGATAAATAGCCAGAAACATATGAATTCTTCAACATCTCAGTGGTCCCATTAAACCATTTCCTTACGAAGACTCAGTTCATGAAAAACTGAGTATACTAATAAAACTGTGAGTCATCGTGCCTTTCTTATTGATTCTTGTTATCTTTCTGTATCCGAGGCAACAATAAACATGATTTATATGCACTGTGTTTAATTTCCCGTGGTGGTCTCGCGTTGGTGCAGGGGAAAAGTCAATGCAGGTGGATGATGAGCAGAATGCACACTGGGGAGCATGCAGAAAATGTGGCCAAGAATTGGGAGGAGTTCATATTGCAGAGATAACCAGCACTTTTACATCTCTAAAGCTGATGCCATTTAGAGTATATTAAAAGGAATGATATGACTGGTAAGGCAGGAAGATGGTCCTGTCCGTACCAAGAAAAAAATGCCCATTTAAATCTTCTTGTGCAGATAAATCATAATACGGCACTTAATACTTTGAAGCATTGCTTTCCCCCACAGCACTGCCAAATGGAAACAAGCTTCTGTGTGGATGTCTTCTGTAAAGTATGGAAAACCTAAGCTATATTGGTCCTAGCTGCTACAGGAGTTCTCCTCACTGAACCACGTGAACAATGTGATACACATGACGTCACAGGAACTTCCAGTGTCTTCATGTGCTACATGGTTGTTTCATGGACAGCTGCCTGGAAACGGGCCATAGGCTCCCTAGTCGCAGCGTTTGCGAAAAAATTAATTCAATCTTGTAGAGTATAGGCAGACTAGAGGAAAATTACTACAGGCTATTTTCTGGTTCCTTCTTTTCAGATACATTGTTGGGGCTTTTTTGATTTGAAACAACATTGATATGGGCTGTGAAAGCCCTTTCATTGATTGGCTTTGGACAATATCCTCTGTACCACTGTGTTCCAGTTCCTGCTGAAATGGTGCTATTTAACTAAATGCTAGTTATCTTTGCACAAGGGGCAGTTAAGCCTACAGCTTTTGACAGTTTTGATCTTTGTGCCTCCTTGTGGACCTCTGTGTGGAGGTATATGACACAAAAGAGGCACCACTGGCTGCCTGTGAGAATTTGAATAAAGACAAGATGCCAGAGCACTAGATTGAGAAGGGAATCAGTGCTAAGGAGGGCTACCAGGAAAGCACTTAAGAGTGAAAGTGCAAATAGATATCGACTTCTGTTCCTCATAAAATTGCTTACTGCATCTCAAGAATCCAAGAACATTGATATGAAAACACATCAGTCATGGGAACAGAAAACTTAAGAGGCAAAGTAACTAGACTTCTAGAAATGCCGTATGCCTCTGTAGAGAAAGCCTCAGAGAGAAAAGAAAAATGCCTTTCCCAGGAGCATCTATTTGTAGGGCCATTGCAGCCACTGGAGAGGAACATCCCGGGAAGCCCAGCTTTGTCTCCAGTTGTTGTTTTTGGAATAAGGAAAAGGTCACATTCTGAGGCAACAATAGTTTAAGCCTTTGTGAGCAGCTCCTTCTTTATGGTTCATTTTGTGGTCTCACCACTAAATTATATCACTTATTCTTCCACGGAAAGGCAGCCCCACAGTTAAAGAAAAGCCTTTTGGATTCTGTTCCTCAGCTCCGCTATCCCTCCCTTCTCCTGTGAACACAGAGATCCTTAACCTACTTTTACGTTATTATGAGGCTTAGAGCCTGTGCCTGCTCCCTTTGAGGACAACTGGAATGCTGCCATTGACTTCAAAAAGAGCATGGGCAGGCTTCTCGTTAGTTAACATTCACAAAGTGCTTGGAGGTACTTAGGCAACAGATGTTACATAAATACGATTAATATTGTAACTTTGCTATCAAAACGTCAATGCTATATTGCGACTTCGTCAGAAGGCATCTTCGTTCACACTTCAGTGCTGTGTGTTTGCAGGATTAGGGTTTAGTTAAATGCAGGTAAATAACGCCTCCAAATTCAATGCGACTATTCATGTATATAAAAAAAGCTTCTATTTTAGTCTCCTAAATATGGAAAACTCTTGTTTGTGTGTTTCTGTTTGTGTGAAAAGTTTTTTGGACAAGTTCTTGATTTCTGGTACAATTATACAACATAGCTGTTTAGATGTCGTATGCTTGAATCATCCCAGATGTCCAGGGGATAGCAATATAATAATAATAGAAACAGAAGGCAAATGCTATTTAATACTGATCGTTCAACCGTTTGCGTTAGCTTTTTCCAGTTAATTGTCAAAATTTAGCTTTATCTTCCAGTGATACAGAGAAGCCCACTAACCTTGATGAGTTATGTAGGTTATGTCAATACATTGGTGTAGTTTTTTTACTTGAATGTTCCATGAGAGCAAAGCTATTTCTTTATCATTTTACAGAATTTGCATTGACGTTTCAAATTCTGTGGGCATTTCTTAGCAGTTTCAAACAGGAATCTTCAAGCTAAATTTGGGGAGTATTGCTGGACTCTCTCAGCTTGAGGCCACTACAGCCAGAGATCTGAAAAATAAGTTAGATTCTTGGAAATCTAACTTCCAATCTAACAGTCGCATTCTGACAAATGCGAGTCCTTGAAATTACCTGTTGCTATCTAATGGCAGCTGGTGCAGATAGCAAAAGGTGGGCACAATATGCTCCCCTGAGAAGGATCACTGGCAGAGAGCTGGTAGGAGGAGGCAGAGCTCACATGACTCATGGCTCATTACATCAGCAATGGCACAGGGTGAGACAGTGAAATCTAATGGCTGGAAGGGAGTAACAAGCACAAAGCCCTGTCCTGTGTAGACAAGTCACCTACATGACAGACACTTTACATTGCATGGGCAGAGCCACCATCCATTATGAAAACTATATTGTGCATCAACTGATTGATTTAATTATGTTCCATGAACCATTAAATTGTTTCCAAAAATTCAATCCACAGGATAAAATCCATCATCAAAAGTCTTTTGATAGGTTTTCTAATAAGATGTAAAACTCACCTTTTATATCACAACCCTGCAGTTCTCCATCAATACTCTTATGTGTTTCTGTTGCTCAGAGCCTAAAAATAATATTTTATAGTAGCTTCTTTGTGTATTGTAAGCACTTTGTTGTCACATGCTGCAAGGATTAATCAATTTGATTATCCTTAATAAAAACAATGTGATGTATATTATTAACATGGCCATGTATCTACCATTTCAGATATTAGTTTACTTGGTTGAGATAATAACCAGTGGAATTTGCAGAACATCTCTGGATAATATAGTTGAAGAGCAAAGCAATTTTATAAAAGTGAACGTGCATTCAACGACAAAATAAAAATATATGGAGTACAGAGGAAACCTGCTGTATATTTGAAGGGGAGAACATAATGCACTTTATCACATCAAATATTCAGCACTTGTACTCCCATATTTCTTTCATGTCAAGTACATGAAGAAAGCAATTCTTGGTTGTTGTGCTGATTCAGCCATCATCATTTTATGCTGCCGTCAGTTGCCTGATCACACAGGCCAACATTGAACAGCAACATCCCCTCAGAAGTCTTCTGTCAGACAGTCCTGCCATAGCTTCCCATGGCCCAGCTCCTCTGCTGCCCACTGTGGTGCCAGCATCACCTGCTGGACACAACAAACAGAGATGGCTCCCTCAGTGGCCCTTCACATGGAAGGACACCAACAAGAGAGCTCAGCAAAATGCAACCAACTCAAATAGAATCCACACCCAACAGGAAGCTCTTCTGACTGATCAGATCCTGGTTAAAGTAGCCCTGGCCTCATCCACCACCCCAACCACAACCACCTGGGTGAGGGCAGAGCCACAGGTGGGCCAGATTCTGCCTCTGGAACATGAAGCCAGTAAGAAAAACAAAACATTCTGCTAGGTTGTGACTCACTCACAGGTCAACTCCAACTCAGGGCCCACAACTGAGGCCCCAGCACTTCATTGATGCAGACAAGTATTTTACTAGTCTTTAACTGATGGAGACCCTGAGGTACATGGATAGTTAGGGCAAATATCTGTAAGCAGTGCAACTCCTCTGAGCTTTTTATTTCTTTCTTAGACACATAATGCAAGACACTTGGAATGTGAAGAAGTGTTTAGTCCATTATTCCACTCATGACCTAGCAAATGTAATGCCAGTTCATGCATCTATTGATACATTTGGTATCACTTTGAGTCACTGAATCTCTACAGAAGCGGATGTTCAACTGTTATTCACCATAACTGCTGCTTTTCAGGTGCTTTTAAGGTCAGCATTTTCAAGGCTCTTGTTCCCTTCTGTGCAAGTATGACCTTTCATCCTCTTAAATTGTTTGTCAATATTAAAATGCAGGATGCTTCTTTGCATTCTGTCCACAAAGTGATACAGATATTTTCCTATAAAAGTTAGATTTGTATTCTTAATTTTCATTCCATCAGTCTTTCTGCTGCACAGGGATATTAAAGCTAGCTCTAAATGGGCTCACCTACAGACTCGTGTTGCTGAGCAAACCCAGGCTCCCAGCTGTTCCTTTCATCCATGTACCAGTTCTGAAGTTCATACCTTTTCTCAGATAGTTCAATGACTGGCAAGGAGCAGATCTGGAAAGAGAAGTGAAATTTGGCTACAATTTGCCAGTCATAAGCACAGAAGTGGCATGCTAATTCTGCTCTCTGGCTTAGCTGAACCTTTTTTGTTCATTCTTTGCTCATTTCAGACTTAGCTACAGTCCCAAATAAATCCATACAGCCATAAGCAAGCTTGGTACAATTCTTAGCACATGTTGGGATTTGTGTGGCTCTCCGTATTCATTTCAAATCACACCTTCTTTGGCAATCATGCGGGTGCACTACTTGTAATTCACCAACTTTCTGTTATTCACCACATTTTGCAGTTTATTGCTGAGCAGTTTACTATTTCTTAGTTTATTTTTAATCAGTTTGCTGTTAAACAGTTAAGCAAGAACATAGCTACGTGGACACTGAGAGAAGACTGACTCTGGGCTGTAAGAGGGATCCAAGATGTTCAATTACATGGTCAGTTTACTATTTCTGCCCTCTAGCAGAAAGGTAGCATCCAGGCTCCAAAATAAGATACTAACAATTTATTAGTAATGTTGAGCTGGCTATGGATAATAGATTTAAACTGTTACAGCCCTAATGAATTCACCACAGTAACTTAATTAAGCAATTGAACATGACAGGCAGTGCATTGTAGGAGGATTGCTTAATAAAACATTAAATAAAAAGCATTAAATTTCAGCTACCAAGAAACCTCTGAAAACAAATCTCCTGTCCACCTTGTCAAAACAAAATAAACTAATGGAATTTTAAGAAATCAGAAAAGAAAATAGGTCAGTCGTGCATTTAGCAGTCTGAGGGTATTTATTACCACTTGGAAAAATCTGCCCAGAATACTGTATTTTTTTCTCATAACACATTGCATGGTGATTTTTACCCTGGAACCGAAAACCAGTTCAAGCAGTAGTTTACTGTTAGGACACTTCTCTGTATATTCTGACAATGAGCATGAATCATTAGGGAACTGAACTCAAGGTGTCCTTTAGAGGAGTGAGCAGACATAGAGGCAATCTCCTTTCACAGTGGTTTGTCTCCTTTTCTGGAGACAAGTGCAGAGGCAGTGCCAAGAAATAGTATTAACAGCTAGGAGTTGGTGGGGTGGAGCCTGGTACGAGCCAAGCCCTACATTACTGTCAGAACTTTGCCAGACCACAGTGACAATATGAATTACAGCACATAAATTTGTAGTGACTAAAGACTTGGGTCTAGGTCCAGTTATATAATACAGAAGCATACAAATAACTTATTTCACCAAAATTATTAGGAGAGCTGAAATTCTGCCATGTTAATAAAAAGAATTTTATCTGCATAAGCCAGGTACTTATCAGAAGCACTCTACCAGCACAGTTGTACTTTAATGCCTTCCAAGACTTTGCCTTCAGTCTTTCTCACTTAGATGTAGTATGTCAGGAAAGGAATTAAAAGATTAGGCCAGTCAGAGACAAACCAGGAGGATATGAAGCTACACTCCTTTTTAGAGTTTTTGAGATTAGAATGCTGCAGACTTAGTGGAGACATAATAAAGACTTTGATTAAATCTAGTGCATTGAAACAAAGAGTAACATAGAGGGTATTGTGTTTAAGCCTGTGCTTGTAAAAGGGTTTGGCTTTCTTTTGATCCTTGCTTTTCTGTTTGAGCTCTACTGTGAGGTCTCACTGGGCTATATTCAGTCTTCAGTATCTGAAGGGCACTGATTATCCATGTTGGATACCCAATCAGTGTCAAATGTGCACAATAGTTACGTACCAAAATATTTATTTAACACAGACTCTTTACTGTATCCATGTCGTATTTTGAAGGCTATTCAAAAACCAAACCATTAACTTCAGCTTTCTCCCCACATGGTCCTTGGCCTTACCTTTGGTATCAAATATACCAAATATCCCCTTTTTGTCTTATATCTGATGCCAGTGACAAACTCTGTCTTCACAGCAGCATGTGCTGTCCATTAAAGAACAGAAGATGAAAAGGTGAAGTTGCTTGACCTATCTTGGAGTTAGCAAGTGGTCAAAATGAAGAAGATGCCACTTCTATTTAGTTGACTGACACCTGAACAACCACTGATACACAAGTCCATGCTGATGATGGAGAAAGAGCACTGTGAAGGTGTCTGCTGCACTCCTCATTGCAATACTAGTCTAAATGGGAGGTATTTCTGCCACTCCAGCACCAGAGGAGGGCTGACATTCCCTTTGTTTTCTTTTCCTGTTATCTCTGCTGTGCTCTCTTCCTTGAGCTGAGGATAATCACATTAGGAACATACTGTGCTTTCTATGTTTAGATCTCTAATTAGTTTACTCAATAGGGTAAGTATATTTATCCTTATTTTGATCCAGCATAAGAAGATGGAAACAATTTGCTCAACATCTCACCCCAAACCATTTATACATATGCTTTTATATCTGTACAAATCCTACTAATGCATTCCTTTTAGTAGTATATTGTCACAGTTAGTTCCACATGCTAACTCTGCCTCTCAAGCAGTTATTTCCAAGTAAACTCCATACTAACTTCTGCCCACATCACATCAGACAACTCCCTGCACAGAGTGAGAGGCACAGCCACACAGCACCAGCAGGGGAGCAATCTGCCCCGCCGGGAGCCTCATCCTCTGCAGGCTAAGTCATGAAAACTTTGAAATGTTACCTGTTCGCTCTGACAAACCAGGAACTGCCCCCCCGCAACAGACATACATTGACATTTAATTTCTTCCAGCCAGTTATTTGTAAGCACATCACTTCTCAGAACAAATATAAAGTGATGCCTATAGAGGTTAAATAATTTCTAAAAGGCAGCCTGTGGCTGATGAATTCCAACCCCGTTTTCTGTCCTATTACTGCTCTTTGTTATAAGGACTGAAAAGTTGCACTCATAAGCAACAGCCATTCAGAAGGTTTATTTTTCTTTTTTCTTCAGGTCTATTTTATGTGATTTCTCTAAAGAAGAGAAAGTTTAAAGGAACCTTGAAAAAAGTTTTTGGCAACTAACTCTGCAATGGCACATATATTCTGTTCAGCACAATCATTACTTTGGAGCATACAAAACCCCTGCTTTCATTTGTCAGAACTGACTTTTAAGAAGCTTTTTCACCAGTGCATACAATTTGGTCTGTGTGTCCTCTTTTGTAGCCATTATTAACTTGCAGTGTGGGCTATAAACCCAGGCTTCCTCATCTGATGCCAACTGGCATCTGTCACCACTCTCTCCTTATCTGCTACCTCTGCCAGTTCCCAATGTTAAATGAGGCCACGTCACGCTATCGTTGGGATTAGACCTAATGCACTGAGTTCTGTCTGCCCTGTTTATTTTTACCAACTTATTTAGACTTCCAGTCTGGGCATCTGAGCTCCAGAAATACTGGTGTTTTAATGAGCAGTAAATCCACACAGATGCAAAGCCTGACTATTTTCCTGTGCATTTATCTGTGTTCTTAGACAGCATGGAGGAGATGCAAAACCCTGCAGCACAGGAAGCTCTGCAAAAGTTACTTCCATACTATTGCCATATGTGTGTCCAGGGGCTAGAAGGACCAGGGGACACAAGGAAGGACAATCGCCCGCCTGTGACAAGAGGCACCTGGAGCAGACTGAGCTAATGCTCTGCAGCTATCAACCAGAGAATTATCCTCCTACTATTACCTAAACTAGCTGTATCTTTATTAGATACTGGAAGATAAAATGGATAAGCAAATAAAGGGATTTATACCTTCCTCCTTTAATGTGTAATGATAATTAGATAAAAACATTGTATGATCCATTTACAATCCTGATCTGGAACTGATGGAGCAAAATCCAAACTAGGTCAGCTGTAAAAGCACGAACAGCAGTGACACACACATACAATCTATGGTTTGGTTCACATATGTGGAAGAATGTAAAGGAACTCACTGCAGAGACAGAAAGCATCTAGTAGCTATTTAATGCCAATACAGAAGTCTCCTTACCTGCTCTTTCCTAAGGGCTCTCATGCAGTCCATTTTTAGACACGACCAGATAGGAATATATTGCACTGTTAAAAACATTTTCCTGCACAGTCAAAACAGAGTTCTCCTCAGTTTCCTCCCTTCATGTCTTTTCTTATTACTACACAGAATTTTTCAGCATCATGAATGTTTACAGTTTTTCTGATGCTTATTTGCTTGTTAAATCCCTCACTAGTGCTCCATCTATTTTTCCTTTTAATTGGTGACCACCATGTTTTTGCCAGCCAGGCTGCAGCTGGGTTTTGCTCGTCAGCAGCTTCCTGTAGCAGAGAACAGTTACACTGCTTTGGCTTCTTGCTTTTCTCACTACCCTTCCTTAAATTTCACACCATAACTTTTTGATTTATCAGCTTACTAGACAGAAAGTAATAAAAACATCAGGCTTACAATTAAGAAAATAATGCTAGTAAGGTTAAGAAAAAAAGGGAACGTAAGGAAGCCTCCAAAGCAAAAAGCTGTGGAACATTTGCAGAGGATGATATAGGTGGCAAAATTTTACATGTGTGCAGGAAGCAATAAGATTCATGGAAGAAAAACACTTCAAGTGCTGTGAAATATAAAGATGTCATTTCTCAGCAAGTCAGTTAGTTGCAGATCACTGAAGGATGGGCACGAGTCACCACAGGATTTCCTTGCTTGTCCTCTGCTTCCCAAGCATCTTGTGTCAGCCACTTTCAAGGAAAGACTAATGAACTAGATGCACCTCTGGCCTGATTCAATACATCAATTCTTGTGGTTTTTTATTATCCATTTGGGATGGGTGGATTGCTGATCTGATTGATTAAATTTATCTACTGTATTACACAGGAACTGTGCCAAGAAAGCAAATTGCTATATATATTGCTACAAGGAATACATAATATTCTTGGGACAGAGGTCAATAGTGCAGAGTAGCACTTTTGGACTGATAAAAGTATACCTTGACAGCCTCAGAAAGGAGTTTCATAAAGAGGTGCGGAAGGTGTGTGCTTGTGCGTGTAAGAGATAAAAGAGTGGGCAAGTGCACAAAAGCAGAAGCGTCACTTGGATCTTGCTCTTCGTGTATCTCGCGTAAGTGAAACCCTTGTGACAGATGACAGATATATCTCTCTGCAGCTTCAGTGAGAAGCTGCATGAACTAGGAAATCAAGTAACACCGCATTTATGGGGGCCCAAGTGAGGCCTGGTGACAATGAGGTGCTGCCCGCAGAGCTGTGAGGTGGTGCTGGCAAGGAGCTGGAAGCAGCAAACATCATTCAGCTCCATCAGCGCCTGTGCTAGCAGGATGCCCTGCTTACCAAAGCCAGGACAGTGCTTCTTATGAGCAAAACATCAGCACCCTGCAGTGCAAAACTGCTCTAAGCTGCAGAGGAGTCATGTTTTCCCTGCATGAAGTTCATTAGGATGAGCTTCAAGTCACTGGCTGAGGTTTCACTAACTACAATTTGCGCTTTCAGGTCCTTACAATCTCAGGATTGCATTTTCCTATGCACAGATTGCCTTTCCTCTTTTTTTATTTCACTCAACAGTGATGCTTGGCTTGTATCATTCTTGGCAAAATATAATTGAAGGTAAGTGCCCTGAACTTAGTGACTGTATTTGGGTCAGAAAAAGGTGAAACACTTGTTGGAGACTCAGGGACGCAAACCAGAATGGGTTTCAGATCTTTGTTTTCTTATGACTTCATAGAAAACTACATTTATTTAGTCCAAGGAAGTGAAATTCAATATTGGAATTAATATATTTTATTTTCCTCAATAATTAAAAAAATCACACTACTGAAGTTTCAAAAATAAATAACATTTTACAACAGTTGCTAGCTCCCTGTAAGATAAAATGCAGTCATTTATTTAGAAATATTAAGCTCAAATACTTGATACATACCACTTGCTACTGGGAGAAAAATTGTCCAAACCAGTCAACCTTCAGTTTGACTCATTACCACCTGGCAAAATGGACCTCTGTCCAAAGCATTGCAATTTACAGTCCTTAACAGTCAGATGTAGCCTCTGACCATATTTCTCCACGAACAGATCTAGAAATTGCAGCCCCAGAAATTATTAAATTATTGGAATATATTCATTTTTTTTTCTTCTAGGTAATTTTTATCCACCTGTCTACCAACATAACAAAAGTAGGACTCACAGATCAATTACTTACTGTTTTCTTGACCATTTAATGTATTCTGTGATTGCCTAACTTGGGCTAAGATGGTGACAAGCATCTGTGTTTTTCCATTCAGTTCAGGCTATTATTTGTATCTGGGGAAGGGAAAAAAATATTGTCTCTGTTCCTAGCAGTTTCAATGCTCCAATGCTCTTCACTCCTGTTTTTCTGTACTTCCCTTTCCAAACTATAAAATACTTGGCCCAGGTACTCTAAACAGATTCATACATGCTGAGGACAGTGTTCAAGAGCTCATGAATAGAAGAACCTTGTTCATCTGTTTGTTTTCACCTTATTAAACCAAAGCCAGATTGCATTAAATTATGTATTCAATTGTATCATAATCACCCTAGTACGTGTCAGCAACTCACAAACATATGCCTATGCAAATAGCTTTATGCTTGAGATATTTACAGTGGTTTGGGGGGTTATTCAACTGTCAAAGTCTCCATGTGTGTTGGTATACGCAGGATCAGGGTCACGGCTCTCCGGGAAGTCATTTCTAGACAGGAACATGATACACCATATTTCACACTGTGACAGATCTCGTAGTAATACTCAGATCTTCAAGAAAGATTCTCACAATAGTGTCACTCAAACTGGCCTTGGCTGTCACCATGAGTAAGGGATCAAATCCTCAGAAAGCAAAGGAGTATCAAAGCAAGAAGCCAGAGCAGTGTAACCGTTCTCTGCTACAGGAAGCTGCTGACGAGCAAAACCCAGCTGCAGCCTGGCTGGCAAAAACATGGTGGTCACCAATTAAAAGGAAAAAATATATGGAGCACTAGTTAGGGAGTTTACATAACCTGACTTTGCGTTAAACTAGAGGGATAAACTAATAAAGCAGAAGAACTCATGAAGAACATATCTGATGCCTTCAACCTTTGCAGAGATCAGAAAAGCCCTGATTTGAGGTTTGGTGTTTCTACAACGGGAGTGGGGCTGTGATTTGTGGGTTAATACCCATACTATGTATTTTTCATGGAAAAAACTGCTGAAAAACAAACCTTTTCACAAAGCAGGACTTTCTTAAAACACTTAAAAGTTTTTTATAACTTTTAATTTTCTGTTTTCAATCTCAATTAGAATTATTCACCAAACTTTGCATTCTACTTTCTTTGTGTGTGTGAATGTAGCAGGTTTTACATTATTTGACATTATTTTGACCTGATGATTGAAAATTCTATTTCTTTCTGAAGTCTTGTATGCTGCCTTATGTGTTGTTGTATTAGATAAATGAAAAATATTTTTAACTGAGTCCATGTAGCCATATGAAGTCACAATCTCCTTATAACTGAGCGATAGGTTATCAATGTACTCGCTTAGCTATGTGTATAATAGAGACACATTTTTCCACAGAAAACGCAAACAGAAGTTGGTCTGTACGTATGCTGTAGCCCCTGGGATGTGCTGGTCGTCCTGTTTGAGTGTGCTATGGCTGGCCATCACAGGAACACTGTGCCTGACGTGTGCTAGATGACGTTCTTTTGTACCTACTGTGTTGTCTCAGTGACTGTGGTGGATTTATTTCACATGCACTTTATAGTCATGTGGATATGCCTGAGATTTCATGTGATATTAATTCTGCCTCTTTCCTACTGAATTTACTCTTTTATCCATTGTTCACCAGGTCTCTCCTCAGCCTCCTCTCACCAGGTGAAACAAGCACAGCTCCCTTAACTTGTCCTTGTAGGCCACACACTGTAGGCCCCCAACAATCCTGGCATGCTTCCCTCCATCTTCTCAGCAACCATCCTAATTGGACCAAAAAAAGCCACCCTGAAAGCTGTGTTTCAGATGGAGCCTCACCGACACTGAGTAGGGAGAGACAAGACAGAGCAACTGGAAGTGTGAAACCGTGCATATAAACTTGTTAAAGACCTGGATTTTTCATTTAGGAGTAAAGTGTCTTTAGAAAGCTCTAACAAAAATGCAGCAGGCTAAGATCACCTTCACCCTGGACAGTAGGACAGCATTAGGGCATAGCCCTTTCACATACACATAGCAAGGCTTAGCACTTTCTCCTTTGTGATCATTTTCCTCAATGTGTTTATCTGATAAACATTCACGAGTGCTCCTTTGATGACCTGGTACAAAGACTGCACCAGCTGAGGACTGCTGCCACAGAGCAGTCTGGGCAGGTGATTCAAGCAATACTTCTTGGTTCACTTACCAGCTGGTCCTGGTGGCAAGGACAGGAAAGGGACCCTCAGACAGGACCAGTAGCTATTCCAGCTCCAACAGACAAATGCAGTTACACACACATCTTACTAGTGAACAACTACCAGAAAGATTAAATTCACTCTTTGTCTACTACAGCTACTGTTAAGTGTGATTTGCTCAGCTCTTATGCATCTCTAAGTGAGTCTGAGGATCTTTGGTTCTGGTACTGCTCTTTGATATAGAACAGTTGTTGGTCATGTTTCTTGTCATCCTTGGGAAGGTGTGGTCAGGACCACCTTTTCTGCTGTTTTCTGCTCGCCATAATTGCTGAGGTATTATGTAGAATTATGGTTCTGCCTGGTCAAGGGCTCTATCACATCTGCTGTGGGCACCCAACCCTCCTCAGCATCCCCTCCTGCTTGTGGTCTTCAAGTTGCTGCAATTTATGTCATTGCTAAGCCAGTTCAGTACTAGTGACATTCTGGAACAGATGTAGGTGTTTTACCAGCGCTCACCCCAGGTTAATGGCATCTGAAAACCACAGTTATATTTTCATTTAAATAGGTATAACCACACTATGCAGAATTTAACCCCGCGAATTCAAAAGACATCCATTTCTGGCTCTGCCTGGGATCTGCTTCTTGTTTGTACCATCTCTTAGTGACTACAGCTGTTCCTCCATGTCGTCGTACGCTGCTTTGAGCTATGTAACGATTTGCTAACAGTCAGCAAGGTTTTCATATCCAGCCTGATAATTCAATATTGCTTTCTCATGTGATGAACAGTTACTAGACCTAAAGAAGGGCTCTCCAGATGACTGGGGTTATGGGGGCTGTGAACTCTGATTACAGTTTTTCCCACGCCTGGAGGGATTGGGGTGTTTTTTTCCAGCTCAGATTGTCTCTCACCGCTGGTTACAGGTGAGCTTTATGCTGCAGCTGCTCCTTCTGCCATGGTATTTATGGCTTCCTTCTCCATGCCCTGGCCAGCTAGTTTCATGAAACTTTCAGGAATTCAGGGTGGAGTTAAGGAGCTGCCTTTAGGCACTCGGGTTAGATGGGCAGAATCTCCCTCTGGAGGCCTTCAACCGCAACAGCTTCTCTCCTTGGTTTCACAGAGACTTGTGGGAGAGCAGCTCCCGTACGGCCAAAATGCTGCTGCAAATCAGATCTGTCACTGGTCTGACTTTCCTTACAACCCCAGCCCTTCTGCTAAATGTGGTTGCAACTTGCCAGCAGCTTCAGAAGCTCATGGGCAAGCACCTCTCCTCCCCGCAGCCCAAATGGAAAAGCAGGGAGAGGAGATGAAGCTGCTTTTGTGCGCTGGGCATCAGGCCAGGGCTGCCAAGCAAGCTGCCCGGCAGCAGTGTGGGCTTCTCCCTTGGTTTTGCTCAGTGCGTGGGAATAAAGAAGTCTGGTAAAACATGAGTCTCACAAAGAAGATAAAGAACTAGAGGAAACTCTAAACCAACTCATAATGAAGCTTCTAATGCAAATGTTTGAAAAGAATTAACTACCTAGGTCTTTAGACATGTTCAAGGAGCAGTGCCACGTGTATCACAGTTACATACTCACTTCATTATCATAGCCCCCCATATTGAATCGCTCTGGTGTTTTTTTCAAATATACATGGCAGACAATAAATTATTTCTGGGCATAGGAAGATATGTAGGCTACCAGTTTTTCCAAACAAAATATTCTGGATGTTGTAACAGTTGTGAGTTTAAAAACAATAAACATGCCTTTTTTTCTGTTAACTAGAGTAATCTGTATCGAGAACTTAGAATCAACCTTTACTGTAGAGACCATGTTGGATTAAATATGTTTCACTCAGTACCTTCCATGCTTCCTGTGCTCCTTATTTTTTTAACATTTCCTAAGTCTTTTGATGTTGATCAGGTATCCCATTGATATTACAGTATAAATTTCCAAACAACTTTTGCAGCTTCTGTCACACTTCTAAAGGATGTCATCAGACTGAAACCCAGTGAGCTGCAAAAGTTGTTAAGAAATTTATACTGTAATATCAATACCTGTGTATAAATAAAAGGCTTCCACTGAATTTCAGTCTGTGTAGTTGGTATAAACTTCCCAGCTGAAGAAGAATCCCAACTGAATCTCTTGAAATTCTAATGGTTAGCAAATGAATTTCATAATCAAAAAACCATCTTCAATACATTTAAGATGAGTTGGCGCTTTTTTCAATAACAGATAACAGATTTTAATCAGCTTTAAAATATATCTCTAAGCTGAAAAAAATATGATAAATGCCAATTCATGATCTGTAGTGGAGATTGCAGTGCAAGTCCATACAGGGCCATAAATATGACAAGAACTATGGCTTGAAGAATAAGATTAATTCTCAGATATAATTTTTTCGAAGTTAAAGTGTTTGTGTGCTGTGTTAGTGACTTCAGAATCAAATGAAAGCAAAGGCAAGGAAAAATATTTCTGCCCTTACAGGAACTAAATGCAGAATTTACTTCTATCACTAAGAGGCGCTGCTGCATAAGGTCCATGGACTACTCCTGCTCACCACATAGGTGTAGCCGAGATAATTTTTCGTGCCGGAAGGTGTCTGCGTTATCTATACATATCTATGTCAAAATAATATTGCTCTTCCAACAAAAATAAAATCTTGCTGCTGCTGAGTCATCCTTCAGAAATGTCCCTTATTTTCATTCAGTTACGGAAGGTTTTGTGCTGGACTTGCAATCCCAGAAATCATTCTAAAAGTTATGATGATATAGACAGCAATTTCTTTGTGTCTGAGGCTGTGTAGGTCCTCAAGTTGGTAATTCGAATTCAAAGGAATTTTAGAACTATAGAGTCAATTTTAGAACTATAGAGTCCATTGTCGTGAGAGGATCTAAGGACAGGCTCCCAGTGCTTTTGCATTGTGACCGTGCGTTAAGCAATATTTTACTCCTTCATTTGTATAGACAAAATGTCAGGAGGTGGCACAGCAAAGCCAGAAAAACACATCATTATTGTTAAAATTGCTTATACAGGTAAAGTGACTTACCAGCTGGTACAAGTTGTTCTACCTTGTCGAGGAGGTTTCCTGGGCCTTGACCCGCTTGTCCAGATCGTTGATGAAGATATTGAGCGGAACTGGCCCCAGTACTGAGCCCTGGAGATGATTCTTAAGAGGAGGAGGGGAAAAACAAACGGTGCTTCACTCTGTTAAAAACTGCAGAGAATTTACAGCTGTAAGTACAGATTAAACAAGAAACTATCCATTTCTTGCAGAAAGGTGTATAACGTGAAAATATGACAAGCTGAATTAAAGGGATTTACAGTTTGTCACAATTGCTCTGGAGACCATTCTCCTGTTAAAAACTAACTTATCCGCTGTGTGTTTTGAAACTGTTTCATTACATTATTCAAAAAAGAGCACAAAACATAAGAAAGAAAAGGGAGATGAAAGGCATTTGTAAAAGCCGTTGTAGCTCTAGGCTCCTCTCATCATTGGCTTCAGGAAGAAATGAAGCAAAGGCAGGAGAAAGGAGTAGTTACAACCACAACAATGTTTACTGCTTCCTACGCCTTGCAGATTATTTAACTATTGAATGAGAGGAGGGATGTTCTTCTTTTGTAATCGGTGATGTTGGAATAATAAAGCAAAACACTTTGCAAATAAGTGAGTGTAAGGGTATGGTTTAGACACAGCAAAGCTGTTCCAGTGGCAAGCAGCTGTTAAAACGCAGTTGTCCTCCCCTTCCCCAGCCTTGGCCTCTTGCTGATGCTTGCCTGAACCTAGCACAGGCCAGGTGAAAAAATCTAAACTAACAGAAAACATGCTACTAGTTAAAAAAACAGAAGTCAATACATTTTTGCTAGTTCAGCTCCCTCAGCTCGTGCACCAGGCGGTCAGACAAGCGCCAGTGTAAGGAGGGCATGGGAACAGGCGGCTGCAGCGTGGGGATGGGATCAAGTAGGGGTGTCCGTTTGGGCAGCAGCTGTTGCCTCAGCTGACATGGATCATCAAATTGCAACCTATCCCCTTGTGCCTCCTCCTTCCCATTTGTGACTGATTTTTGTGCAGCCTTTCTCTTCTGGGTAAAGTCTTAAAAGTTTTGTCTCTATGATTAAGACCCTTTTCAGACATTAACTATTACAACGTCTGGCTACACTTAGCTGTCTTCATTTGGAAGATTAGTGCTATTTCCAATGCAATTTTTGCTAGTTAATTTTAAGAAAAAAATCAGTTCCAATTAAAGGACTTTGAGAATTTTAAAATATATCTTATTCCTGCTTCTTTTCTTACATCAGCATCCCACCAATGATCAAAGGACAGCTTGGACTTCTAAGTTACTCTCTCCATCTGCCCTTCAGGCCTGTAAAGCAGATTACCAAGGTGTGCTGTCAGGACACCTGTCCCACCTCCCAGTGCCACTGCTGGAGACGGTGCTGCACAGAGAGGGGCCTGATCCAGCCAGCCATGCCCAGGTCCTCAGGAAAGGCTCACCGTCCTCTGGCAAACTCTGCTTTCCAAAAGGAGAAGAGCTATGAAAGAGACAAAGGGCATCATGACCAGAGGTCAAGAAGACCCAAGGTATGCCTTTAGCGCGGTAACAATATGGCAGTGTGTGATAACAAGGCGTTGCAAAGCACTTCAGCACGTTGCATGCTCTGTAGGGGTTCAGGACATGAAGGTAAAACGCAGGGTCATTTATATTGTCTTTGGCATTCACATCCCATGCCTGGGAAAGCTCCAATTATCCCTGTGAGAACAGGGTTTTGTTTTCATTTTAAAACCCTGCTGTTCTTCTGGCCCCAGGTGACTGAAAGTTCCTGACATTATTTAATGTTGTGCAAAAAAATGTCTTTTGTCAGTTTGGGAGCAATAGCTCTGTTGTAAGTGTAAGTAGGAGACAGTGGCAGAGTCAGGATGCAAAATTCAGCACATAAAGAGAAGAGCTGAACAGGAAAATGGCTCAGCCTCCTCAGGTAGAGGAGGATTTATAATTCTCAATATAAATTTATATTCTCAATATAAATTAATAATAAGGATATTCAGTGGAACTTTACCTTTTAAAAATTTCAACAGCATTTTAGTTAATAAAAATGCTAAAGGTGTTTGTTGGAAATTCTGCCTAATTTCCAATGTATCCTTGTATAACTGTTTGCCACTGCAGCAGATTATCGAGGCATCACCAAAGCAGACCAAATGTAAGACTTTACTGTAGCTCTGTCTTCACCAGTTGTAATAAAGCTGCATATCCATTCAGGTGGGTAAGGGCATACCAGCAGGGATGGCTTCAGAATTTGTTTTCATTTCTCAGCATTAAGACTTTGGTGGAAAACATTGTGAATAATAATTACTTGGTGATAGAATGATTGTTTTTGTGTGAGTACTTTGCTTTCCCATGAGCTCTGTCTTTAATCACACCCCAGCATAGCATTAGCAACATCTGTCTTTTGCTTTATTGTTCAAGTTCAGTGGTTCTTTCATTTCTAGAGCCACCACAGAATTCATAACTGAACAACTCCATGTAAAGGAAGAGTGTCTTCTGCCATAATTAAATACTCTCTCTGTGCTGCAAACATCATAATAAATCAATCAACATGCCAAAATTTGTTCAAATTACTATAATTCTTGTAGCTCAAATTCTGATAATGGTCCTTTAAATGCAAAGCCCATAAATAATAGTTAAATAAGAAAAAATCTAAAGGGATGGTAAAGGGAGGAAAAAGATCATTTCTCTGGAAACACAGTGACCATATTGTATTCCATCCAAAATGTCTAGCAACAGCAAGGCAGTGACTGTGTGTTAATGCCTGAGCAAACCAGATAGCATTTCTCTTTCCCCTTCCCTGGTATAAAATTTGGAGTAATAATCTTGCTGCATGTTTTAACTCCTACTTAACTTCCAGTGGTGTTTTTATTGCATAAGGATCTAAACACATAAGCTCTTCTGTCGGTCCCTAGCTTTAAAAAAAATAATCAATTGATGAGCAGCAGAAAAATATTGTGGAAACTCTAAGTTGACCTTCAACCTGTTTATAATCTTTTCCTGTAGCTGGGGTGATCAGAAACTAACCTTTAACTAAAACTATATGCAAGACTCCTCCTTTATCACTTTCTAGAACTGGGCCTTAAGAAGATAAACAACAGTCCTAAGACCTGTGATAAAAATTAGCACAGCATGGAAAAGTAGCATATTAGCAATATTATGCAGTGAACATGGAAAACTACAGTGCAAGAGGTAAAAGTAATTCCACACACAGTATGGCAGTCATTTCCAGATTAAACACTTTTTGGGTCACAGGCATCTTTGTCTGTGTTGATTCATCCATGCATCACATTATGTCTGATTCTTTTTTCCCAATTAAATAAAATACAATCTTATTATCTGATTGTTTTTCTGGCAAGGACGCTGTGTTTTCCTCTTGCACTTCTTAAAAAGTGGTGCAGATTCTGAAACAGCTGGGCATCCGACAGAAATGATCTCATTCTTTAAATCTGTAGCATCAAAACAAGACAAAAATAACCTTTGAGTGCAATGAATATTTTTGACAAGATTAAGGTCCCACGCAGGAAATGGGTCACAGAATAGTTCTTAAAATCTTTAATGTGTATCTGTCAGAAGAAAGCTGGTTTCTGGAACAGGAAGATGAATTGGACTTAGAATTTTCTTGTGGCTGTACCATAATTAAAGTGATTGTTGCCAGGCTAATTTATACTCACTAAAAGGCTCTGCTTTCCCCTTTGACTGCATGAGGAAGTTGACTGCAGGATGGAGTAAGTTTTTCCAGCCGCCTGGGTAATCCCTGCTCTTCCTACCCATCGCTAAAACCATTCTTTACATTAGCGTGTTTTTCAGCTGAACTTCAGATCTGAAAGCAGAACTCTTAACAGCTACTGAAATAAATTCCAAAATATTTTGACTATGCTACAGACAGAGCTATAAATCATCGTACCAGTAAAGGGTA
Source organism: Eurystomus gularis (assembly GCA_013400335.1). Lineage (NCBI taxonomy): Eukaryota > Metazoa > Chordata > Aves > Coraciiformes > Coraciidae > Eurystomus > Eurystomus gularis. Next base: position 24,881 of record VZZY01013311.1, on the reverse strand, counting down.
AGGTCTAAAAAAAAAATCTCTGTATTCCTAAGAAACCAGAATTTTAATATAAACCCTAAAGTATCAGGGTTTTTCAGGGCTTTTTGTGACTCCATAAGTGCCAGAGTCCTCAGAAAGCAATGGAAGCAGAGACCAGGTATGTGTGCAGCTTCCTGAAACGTTCTCAGCTCCTGCTTCCTGCACACCACTGCTTAATACTAAAGCATTAGGTGATTGTCAGAAGCGAGATGAATAACCTAATTTGCTTCCCTTGGGAGTTTGGGGGTTTTTTTGGTCTGTCTTTTTTTGGGGGTGGGGTGGGGGGTTTGGCTCAGGAGTTTGAGTAAATTTTCCGGGTAAGCAGGAAAAGACTAAACCTCCAAAAGGTAGAGGAACAGCTGTGAATGGACCTGGTCCTGCTCAGAAAGGGTTGTCTTTCCCACTTTTACTTGAAAAGTAGCTACACTTCTATACATGTGCCTGTGAACTCTAGAAGATAATTTACTGTAATAACAAACAGGATACTATGGTCTCTGGGAAGAGCTGCAAAAGGCTTTAGAGCAGCACTGTGGAAAGAGCTACATGGTTCCTGCAGCAGCCAGCCAGAAGAGCAGCCAGCCTAGCGTAAAGCTGAGCTACAGTTGGTGATCTTGGTTAGTCTCAATCTAAGTCTCCCTGGAATCCCTGCAACAAACAGCATTCCACAAACTCCTGTGATGGATCCACCACAGATGTTACTTAGTACCTGCCTCAAGCTCCCTCTTTGCCCAGCCTCCTGGCAGTTACCCAGGCTATCAAACAGCGACTAAGTGTCTGCTACTTTTTGGTGGGGAGGAGGCAGGAATTTCATGTGGGTCATGGGGAACCATATTCAGCAAACTGTGTTTTCAGTACCCCATGATCTCAAGTGTCGGAATACAGTGCTCCAGATGGATGACAAACCAGCTGTCTCCTGTAAGCAATTCAGGGCCAGGTTGTCTTGTGCACCACTATCACAGGCTCAAGATGACTTGGAACTGAGCTCTATCACTCATTTCCGTTCCCTCAAAGAGCTGTCAAAATTGCTTGAAAATAAAGCAGCTTTGCCCACATGTAGATGCTGATAATGTCATCAATAATTACAGCTGGTCAGAAACAAAACCACTGAGAGTTTTAAATATTTTGCCCTATATCAGGACAAAAAGTAGCTTTTTTTTTTTTTCAAAATGAGAAATTCTAAAATATTAGAATTACAGAAGTTGTAAAAAGGCATGTCCCCATCCCTGGAGACATCGAAGGTCAGGCTTGGTGGGGCTTCATGGGGCTCTGAGCAACTCGACCTAGTTAGAGATGTCCCTCCTTATTGTAGGGGGGTTGGACTAGATGGTCTTTAGAGGTCCCTTCCAACCCAACACATTCTATGATTGCAAGATAGAAGTGAAACATTTCCTTCTGTAACACATTAACCTTTTAGGGAGACAGAGCAAAACAATATTCACTTGAATTTTTTTTTTTCACCGGTCTTTTTTTTTTAAACTTGATGTTACTCCATCTTAGTAAGAGGGTATTGGAACAGAGCAACCTGTTCCAAACACCATCACCATGCAGACACCAATGGTGCTGGGCACATATCAGGTACCTTGTATCACTGTGTTTTACACTGGCACAAATAGATATGTCTTGCTGGGAAATCACAGCCTTTTTGTTGATCAAGAATGGGTCATACAGATGTGAAATGGGCAGAGCTACGACCAAGAGCTAAAAGAGATTTGCCAGACGAGGTTAAGCAGCCCCATGCTCTCACTCAAAATGCTCTAAGAATGGAGATACAGCCAACCTTTCAGCATGAGAAAAGCTATACATATGATTTGCGTATTCCAATCTTTTATGGTTTTCTATGAACTGACACCTTGGAAAACATGTTTTTTCACATAACCTCTTCCTCTGAAGAATTAAATGTAAATGTGAGAAAACCTGAAGTGCTGTGGGATGCTGCCTCAGTTCCAGTTGATTATTCCACCTTTTTTACGTTTTCCTGATTTTTTTTTTTCTCAGCACAAGACCCTGAGGCACTACTTTGTACCACAGCCCACCTGTCCTGGAAAATGGTGACTGGCTTCATGAGTAGCTTCTCACTGACCCGAAGCTCCCCCAGGGACATCTTTGATGGACTATAAATCCCACTTGGACACAAAACTACCATGAACTCTACAATCAGGTGAAGCTTGCTGTTACACAAGCTTTCACATGCCAGCACTTGAATAGATTCTCAGATTTTAGAGACAGAAAGGCCTCTGCTCTTCTGACTACTTATCCATCACAAGCCTTTAAATGGAAAAGCAAAGTTCACATCGTTTGTGAGAGCCCATTTTACCCAACAGTTCGGAATTCAAGCCCCACCTGCAAGACCTTCAATTTGGTCCCTGTTCCAACCTCCCTTTTTAAATTTCAAGCTGCATCCAAACACATCTGAGCAGATCCTCCTACAACTGTCTGGACTCAGGAGAATAAGAAGGAAGGAGAAGTTTCTTGCCCAAGCAATTATGAAGAGGGATGTTTTGGCTGTTCTCTATTGCGTTTCCAAAGTCAATCTTCTCATCTCTTGATTGCCTGTTCATATGCACCCTGGCAGGTCTACCTGACTGACACCATCTGTTGCTCCTGTGCTTGGGGAAAGAAATTAGTCTCTTCAGTCTCTGTAGGGAACCATATAAAAACAAATGCCAAAAACCTAGCTGCTGTCTCTAATGTACTGCGAAGGCTTAAACCAGTGATATTTATATCTTGAGTTGCATTAAATTTAGGCTGTGGGCAAATGCAAAAATATTTTTGCAAGTTGTTGCAAACATTTGTTGACAATAAATATGTGACATGAGTATCCAGGATGTCTATGAGTAAAAGGTGTTAAAACAACATTTCTGAAGACAACTGTTTATAATATATCCTTGGAAACTTGTAGCTGAAGTATGTTTCCTACCTTGACATCATTTATAGATTTCTTATCTTAAGGCCTGAGCTTTTATGGAAACATACGTTTCCTTCAATGTTTAATCAAACAGAATAAGAATTGGTTGGGGAAGATGAACTCCGACTGTGAAAATTAACTCTCCCTTATAAGAGTCCTTCTCTGCACTTTGTCTTTTCATTTGGGATTTATCATTGCTTTACTGTGATGCTTTGGGTCACTTAGATTTTTATCTGAACTGATAAAGAAGGCTAAATCCTTAAGGAAAAAAAGAATATTAGTGAATTGTACAAGAATTAACTAGCAGGATTCCATGAGGAAATTGAGAAGATTCAAAGGGTTTTTTAATAATATGAGTACTGTTCTTCCTGGGAGCTAAAAGAGATTATGGAGTCCTTTGCTTTAAGGAGAAATATCTCCATAGCTGTGAAATCAGCAGCTTAGAAAACTCCTATATTACATGCTATGTAGCTTTATTGGCTGCTTTATTCAAGCAAGAGTTGGCTGACACTGCTGTAGTAGTGTCAGAAGCTGTTTGCTTCATAAAACATCTTTCTAATTAGACTGTGGGCAGCTATCTTGGCATTAAAGCTATTAGACTGTGGTGGATTTCACTAAGTTTAGGAATACATTTTTCTTAAGCATTTAACTTCTTCTTTCAGACAGTACAATTAGAATTAAACTCATAGTCATCTTTCTTTAATCAAGGCATATTGTGAAGGACCTCCCACACAACCCTTGTTGCTGCTGTGATTTTTTTCCTGCCTGCGGAAGACAATAGCATGATGCTTCTTCAGTAGACATCAACTTGAAAGAGCCCTTGAACCTTTTTCTGAAAGATCTGTTCCTATTTGGTGCTGCCAGATGAAGTTTCTCTCTTTCAAGATAGCAGTCTTCTGTGGGTGACTGGTGCTTTCCTGCCTTTCCTGTTATTTTTTTCCTACTACTTCCAAGTAGTGAGACAGGATCAACATCTTTCTGAAAGTCCTCCAGCAGTTTCCAAAAGTGCTAAGTCACAATTAGACATGCAGTACCACGCACCACACATTTTCTGCCAGCCACAGGGGAAGATAGAGACTTAATGTCTTTCTGCCTGAAGATGTTTTCATTGCTGCTCTGAAGCAGGTACTAATGTATACCCTAGAAAGTGAATATAAAATAGGAAATATCAGAGTCGTGTCATATGTACCTTGAATTTATAACAATATGTATTACCTAGCAAGGTGCGGGGCAAAGGGAATTCATGTCCCCTATACTGTGGATAGTATCATTGTGCTAGGTGGTTTCCAGATGTAACACCTAAACATAATGCTAATTTGAAGGTCATTATCACAGTCTACTACACTGGTGGTAGATGCCACACAGTCTTTGAAAAAATACAAGAAGCTTCCAACAGACACCATGTTATGATTAGTAAGCAGTCTGGCTAAGAGATTTCTGTGAAGACTAAAAATGGTAAGCACTCTCTAGTCATAATTAACTCCAGTACTGTGGATAGTAAAGGTCAAAACTGAAATATGTGGTAGACTCAGAGGCTGACTGCATGTTGCCGTGACCTAATTCTATCCAACTTAATACAGAGACTTCTTTATCACAACCAGCAAAATGATTCAGTTAGAATGGAAAAAAAAAAATCTAATTATTTCTACAATTTCTCTCTTGTATAAGAAGAGAGAAAACAGTATCTCTGAGCTGATTACTGTCACCACAGTGAACCTGTATCACTGTGCAAATGCTGCCCAGTGGCAGAAAACATTTCCTCACACACCTTAAAGTGATTGTGATAAGCTAATTAAGTATTTTATACTCCGTTAGATGATTGCCTGCTTATGTGTAAAGGAGATTTTGTGTCTTCAAGGTTAGCAGCATAGATGTGCACTCTGCAAATAACACATTCTCACTAAGCAAACCCAAAGGTGCCTCTAGACACAACCTATTGCAGCCAGACTTTAAGCATTGGCCTCTGGGCAAAAATGGAGGCAGCAACTGGTTTATGTATGGAATTGAATTGTACTGGTCCTAAGCCTTCACTTAAGCTTTCCTCTGAGATAACTGAAGGAAAGGTTAAGTGGCCTTTTTTCTTACTTTAGCTATTATTAATTGACATTATTTAATAGAATTGTAGAATGGTTTGGGTTGGAAAGGACCTCAATGATCATCTAGTTCCACCCTCCCTGCCATGGTCAGAGACACCTCCCACTAGACCGGGTTGCTTAAGGCCACATCCAGCCTGGTCTTGAACATCTCCAGGGATGGACATCCACAACCCTCCTTGGCCAGCCTATTCCAGTGTCTCACCATCCGCAGAGTGAAGAATTTCCTCCTAATTTTCAGTCTAAATCTACCTTCTTCCAGTTTCACACCATTACCCCTTGTCCTATCTCTACAGGCCTTTGTAAAAAGTTCCTCCTCAGCTTTCTTGCAGGCCCCCTTCAGATACTGGAAGGCTGCAATAAGGTCTCCCCAACGCCTTCTCTTCTCCAGGCTGAACAAGCCCAACTCTCTCGGCCTGTCTTTGTAGGAGAGGTGTTCCAGCACTCTGATTATCTTCGTAGCCCTCCTGCGGACCTTCTCCAATAGGCCCATGTTCTTCTTGTGCTGGGGGCTCCAGAGCTGGACGAAGTACTCCAGATGGGGTCTCACAAGAGCAGAGTAAAGGGGCAGAACCATTTCCCTCGACCTTCTGGCCCCTATTTCTATAGTTCCACATTTCTATAGTTCCACTGCCATGTACTTTTCCCCTTGGTTTTCGGTTTACCACTGAAAGGAACAGCTAAAGAGAGAGTACCCGTGAGGCAGTACCTGCCATCTCCTCCACTTTAGAGACAGTTGTGCGCAGCAAGTAGGGAGCTGTGAAGCAGTGAGATAAAAGAACAAAGAGCATTTTAAAGAGCAACACTGAAGATGCAATATCCTAGCAGGCACATATGAAGGCTCATTTTGCAGCCCCAGCTGGGTTTGCAGCCCCAGCCGTTATCCATGTGTGCAAGGAGCTATTGCTTTAAACAATATATAAGCTTTACTGCCATGGGGATGCCACATACACATACGTTCCATCTCCACCAAGAAAAGCACAAATGGCCTTGCTGGTTGCAAAACTATGGAGAACAGTCACCGCTAGGGAGGCTTTGCTAATAGCAAGGCTTTTCTGTGAAAGAAGTCAGCAGATCTTTTTCATTCACAGGCACAAAAGAGAGCAGGGGAAGACGCTGACTTCCAGGCTCTGCAAACACTAACAGAAAATGTAGTCCAGCAACAGGTAATTTATTTTTTGTCATTCTGTTGTGAAATCACCATATAAATTTCCCACCATTGTGGGAGGGTTAGATACTATGTGTTCAAGTGGTCTTAAGTGTAGAAATAAGCTGCCTTCAGAACTTAATTAAACTGTCCCTTGGAAGTGCCCATTGTCTTGGTATATGAGAACTCATTAATAAAGTGAAGGTGGGAGGGACAAATGTCAGAAGACATTTAGTTGAAACTAATGGAAGGTAGGTACAAAACCTAGTTGGATAACAATATGCTAAAAGTAATTATTAATGGACCACTGTTAAAATAGAGACATTGTTCAAGTGATATTTTTCTACCAAGCCTGGGGCTATAGGAATCTGGTGCAGATCCAGCTTCATTCAAAGTTTCATTTACAACCTTGATGATGGACTAGAAAACATTAATATTAAATTTGCAGACAACATGAAACTGTGGTGGACTAAAAGGATATTGGCTGACAGGATTAGAATTCAAAGTAATTTTGACATATTGGAAAAATGCTCAGAAGAAGATATGAGAGGAAATTCAGAGGAAGTGATGCAAAGCTGTACACTTAGGCCATGTTTCCAGAGTCATGAGTGTGAGATCTGTGCACTGTTCAATCACCCACCATTACCACTTAGCTCAGTGGCAGATATAATGTTTAACCTCACCATTTGTAACCTATTGCTGCCTGAGCCACACACCACTTTCACCTCTGCCTTGAGCAGCAGCAGCAGCAGGCTGGATATCTACCCAGAAGTGGTCGGGTAGCTGTGTGAAGAGGCATGGAGCCATTCAAAGCACATCACACACATCAAGGTGAGTACACACAGAAAGGGTCAGTGCAATGGTACGGCAGTCAATGGTAGTAAATCTGGGCTGCTGTAGTCCTGCAAGGCTTCCCAGCTACATTCCCATCCTTTTTGCTAGCTCTGCTTCAAATGCAACCACATGCTGAGACAGTTCAGGGGGGTTGACAGCTGCCTCCACCAAGAAAGTGATTGTTTCTCAGCCAGAGCAGCTCCCAGAGTCAGATTGCCACATAATTATATGAGCTTGTGCAATGCCAGGGACAGGAACATACATCTGAGGTTGTGGGGGACAGCAGGACCACAGCAGCCCAGGTGCAATCAGCTTCAGGTAACATAGCACTGTAAAAAGAGAGAGGACTCAACTAAGACTTCTCTGTGAAGAATTCTCTCTAGCCATGAAGATAAAGGGACTTCCCCTCCAAAACCATCTTGTTCCATGAGAAAAGAGTTGTCTCATAGCCCTTAGATGAGCTCAAAATATGGGAGGATTGGCTGTAGAAAAAGTGCTTGCTCACCTGATGGCCAGGAGAATAGCCCCTAAAAGGAAGAGAGCTCTCAAACTAACCTGAACAGGATTCTGCTTCTCTGCTGTCTCTTGCATGGTATTTGTAGGAGCAAAGAGGAGCAGATGGCACAAGGCAAAGAGCGAGAAGCCCAAATGGAGCCACGGCCACCACCTGTGCCTGCCACAGCTTGTTCACTCACCGGGGATACACGGGAGGGGCAAATTGTGCAGAATGCCCTGACCGACTATTTTATGCAAAATACCTGACTGCTGCTTGCTGTGCTGTGAAATTATGCATATGCTGGAGCGAAAGCAATAAACAGTTGCTTTCTGCAAATCTTGCTCCCGGTATTACTTTAATGGAGCTCTGCATCCTAGACCCCCAGCCGACGCCAGGCCAGGCACGGGGCTGGCACAGCCTGTATCCCAGAGGATGTTATTTCCTTGATTATTCCCAACACTGTCTTAATAGCCCCCCAAATTATTATTGCAACTTTTCTGCTTGGCAAAGGAAAAGTGCAAAGGCAACCCAAATCTGTTAAAGTGTAACAGAATTTGTTAAATGTAACAAAGGGCTGAGCTACACAAAGACAACTGCAGTTCTGAGAGACAGAGGGTGTGTGGTTCAATCCCCAGGCTTGGCGTGTTGCATCATCCCATCTTGTGTGTCCTGCTGCATCCATCCCACCTAGTGACCCTTGCACTCTGCTGTTCCTCAATAGGAGGTATTTTTCAGCACTAGAAGGAGTCTTGGTCTTCTGGGGAAATATAATAACTGCCATGCTCAGGGCACAGGTGCTGAGGGTGGCATGGTGGAGGAAGCTGCAGATACGCAGAATGTGGCACTAACTCTTCTTCATCTTCTCACACTTCAACAAAAGCACAGAAGACATGGTCACCTGGACAGAATCCATAAGGGAGTGATAAGAGCTATTGGAGGCCTAGAAATGTAAGGAAAGATTGAAAGAATAAGGGCTTTATATTCTGTGGAGGAAAGACAAAGGAAAGATTCATAATAACCTGGAAAGCCCCATAATAGTCTTCAAAACTTTCTGATGGTGAGGAGCAGAGCACTAGAAGGAACTGTTTGCAGTGATTACACTCACTTTAAGGCTTCAGGAGCTGCTCAGACAAGGCCCCGTGAGGAATGTGGTGGTTCAATCTCGGGATGAATTGGTGGGCTGTGCCACCTCTACCTAAATTTTTATGATTCTATAATCAATACACATAATTGCATTTGCATTCTAGAGCAGACAAAGCAATAAAGAGATTCATTAGGTGTGGAAGAGGATTACAGGGATTTAGTTAAGAATATTGCTGTAATCAGAGTCCTCTCTTATTACACTGAAAGGATTCTTGCTCAGAAATCAGAGGCCCAGACAATTCTGCAAGCCATGCTACCAATGCCATTTCTCTTCAGTTGTCAAGTTATTCTTCAATTGCTCTTTTAATTATCCTTATTATAATCTATTTTAATTAATTTTGCTCAAATAAAAATGTTTTACTCATATTTACCAAAACCAGAAGTATTTTGTAACTTGTATTTGTATAAATAGAATGTGTGATGCCACCTATTAGGGCACTATTCTGTGGATTTAATACTGCTAAACCACATTAAATTCCTCGTGCAGCTCTTCAGTGTACTGCACTAACAAGCATGCTCTGGAGAAATGCTTCTGGAATCACCTGTTATCTTTTTAAGATAGCATCAGAACAACTCCAGTAATTATTCTGTCAATCAAATCCATTTTACTGAACTACCAGCATGCTCTGATTTGACTGCACAAAGTAATGATAATAATGAAATAGAAGATCAGCACAGGAATTGCTTCGACAGTCCCTGACTCCTCACTTAAACCCCTCTATGGAAATGTTCCTTTTGCTAAGCTTCTCCTCATTTTGCTGGTCCTTTAGCAGATAATCTGGTCCTTTTATTGGTGCACTCATGTACCTGAATCTCATTGCTGGTTTCATTTCGACTGCCCAGGTGTGCTCACATAGTGCTCCAAGGAGGAGGAGGCCCAGAAGCAGTTCGGGTTGCCTCCAAAGTAGAGGCTGAAATGTGCTTTGCTATTGCTTATACTCCAGCTATGAATGACAGGGTGAATACCAGTTCTGACTATCTGATTCCAGATCTTGTGGTGGTAAAATGAATTCTGGGAGAATAGACATCCTGTGTCTGTACACACAGTGTGCCTGCAGGTTTATACTGCATCCTATTAATATTTCCTATCCCTTGCTTCTAAACACACATTCCTACTGCTGCTAAAGGTTAGCAAGTTTTCTGGCTTCTAGGTGGTTGTTCTAGGGAGAAGGAGAAGCTGATATTGGGGCAGTTACTGTGTTTCTTTGTTTACAAACAGGTTCTCTTTCTCTAAATACAAGAAAAATCAAAACAATAGTACATAATTCTACAGCTCTCACCCCCAAATCTCTCCTACCCAAAACCTGATTAAAAATCCTTTTTTCTTTCTCAGCTTTTTCTCAGGTCACACTACCAGACTTCTGGGGGTGTGCTCTATTCCGTATTTATTTATCCCAGTGATGTTTCTGCCTCCTTTTACAAAAACAAGCAAAACGGAACAAAGTAATACTCAACAAATTCCTCTGCTGATATATGCTTTCTTTTTGGGTGGAGCCTGCTGTTGTTTCAGCTGCTTTTTTTTTCCATGAAAGCAGTTAGTAACGTCTTAGAGTTAATCCTAAATGAGGAATCCCATAATGCTCTAAACATAGCAACATACTCACCCTTGCTGTACGTGCTGATAAATCCTGATTTTTTACTGTAGCATAGTACTTTGGGCCAAGCGGAGATGAATATCATAAAGCAATCCTTTCATTTTTCATCTGAATTTTGCAGAGGTTTCAAATATGCTTAAATTAGCTTTGTAGACTGTACTTCCCTTGGTCTTTGTCTTCTCTTCTGTTTGTTTATACTATTTCAGCCCCTCCAGCAACACTCAACAATCATCCCCTTTCTGTTAAAATCTACATTGTATAATGTTTATTACAATACATGTTTACTACTGTTTTAGCTGAAAATCACCATCACCACCAGCCTGAGGACACTTAATTCAAGAAGTTGTTAGTACAGGCTAGCAATTGAGAATTTAAATCACAGAAATTAGGAAAACAAAAGCAAACACAGCTACAGTTCAGCTACGCAGGATACACGATCCTGCATGAAGTGAAAGTCAATGCATTTATTATTTATATTACACTTTGCATACAGAATCAGAAGACTTTTAATGTAATAGCATTTTGATGGGCATGTGACAGAAAGAGCCAAAAGAAGCGTGGTTCGCAGTGACAGTGGGTCAGTAAGTCCAACTCAGCTCGAGGATGAAATCCAGTTCGTAGGCTCCATAGACTTCAGTCCTAGTGGGAGAACGGCAAACTGCATCTTTTTTCCAACAGAAAGCTCAGAAAGAACAGTCTTCCATATAGATAGTCAGTCTTGCTCTAGTCCACCTTTAATATGCTACTCACACAGGCATCCACCCATCAACGCAGTTTTACTCTTGCCTCCCCACGGCCACACCTGGAAGTACATTTTCTGCCTTTGAAACAACACACTTCTCTGTATGTACCCATCTCACCTGAAAATCAGCCTGGGACCTCCTTAACAAGACAGACAATAACACATGGTCTGCCTTTAAATCTTTGTTGGTGTGTTCCTCATGAGACATGCAGAAAATTCACTGAAATGAAAAAACAGGTGATCCCACCGCACCTTGCCACTGAATCATTGCTTACCATCCATTCCCTGTGTTTTACCACTCCGCTACATTTTCCTCCTAAAAAGTGAGTCCAACGCATCACCAAATCAAAGTTCTCCACTTGTTCTGATGATATGTTTTATAATTCATCAACGACCTCGATGAAGGGACAAAGTGTCCTCTCAGCAAGTTTGCTGATGATACAAAACTGGGAGGTTTGGCTGATACACCTGAAGTCTGTGTGGCCATTCAGCGGGATTTGGGCAGACTGGAGAGCTGGGCAAAGAGGAACCTCATGAGGTTCAAGAAGAATAAGTGCAGAGTCCTGCACCTGGGAAGGAGTAACAAAATTCACCAGTACAGACTGGGAGGTGACCTGCTAGAGAGCAGCTCCTTGGAGAAGGAACTTGGAGTCCTGGCGGACAAGTTCTCCATGGGACAGCAATGTGCCCTTGTGGCCAAGAAAGCCATGGTATCCTGGGGTGCATTAAAAAGAGTGTGTCCAGCAGATTGAGGGAGGTCCTCCTCCCCCTCTACTCTGCCCTAGTGAGACCTCACCTGGAG
>VZZY01013311.1:0-12883 GCA_013400335.1 Eurystomus gularis | reverse complement strand
GTAACCTGCCCTAGATTCTATAGTCCTGCTTGGCAGGGGGGTTGGACTTGATGATCTCTGGAGGTCCCTTCCAACGCCTAACATTCTATGATTCTATTATAATTTCTTGGTAAAATGAGGTCTTTAAATGACTGCTGTATTAGGTCACTCAAGAGCTCATACAGTGCCTGTTATACTTTGTCAGCTAGTACAAGTGAGCTGCCAGAAACAAACCATGACTATGGCAACAGCAGTGATAATGACCCTTAGTTACCTCCCAGTTGTTTGGAGTTTTCCAGTAAAACAGCACTTTTCGTGCAAATAGGAAGTCAGAGCCTGCTAATAATAATTTATGAAAATTACATACTGTTTTACAACAAATAAGCATTATGTTAATGCACAAAGTCTAAACACTCTTTGAGACTAGATTGTTCTCCCCACTGTACTTCTGAAAAGGCAGAACTGTACAAAGGAGAGCTGCACTAGCTCAGGCACATGGTCAGATAGTGGCACAGCTGAAACTTCAGTGCTTGTGGGTAGGCTTTATTATTGCTGTAAAATAACAACAATTTTTGGTAACACCAGATAGAACCCTTCTTCTGCAAACTCCTAAAATACTGCTTTCATTCTCATCCCCAGAGTTCTCCTGACAGTGACTGTAGTGTAGAGCAGAGCTGAGCTACCATCACACAGCACCAGGGAAAAACAGAAGATTATAACGAATGATGTACACAGGCTGTCACAGGGAACTTAGAATGAGGATAGAGAGAGGTTAAGCACCAGCAAGAGGTCATTTGATGTAAGCAGAAGTGGAAAACACTGAATTTAGTCAGCTGATTATTTATGTCGTATTAAATTTTGCTTGAGCATTTGGCTGTGGGATACAGAAACGTTAATGTGGCTCTGTGGAGATTCTTGAAAGCATAATAAATTTGAAGAGTAGATAGATAACCTCATAGAAATAAATACTTTGGACCATGCTGAAATGGCACTCACGACAATACCACTTAGACATTAGAGATATTACAATAATTGGTTTTGTGTAAAACAGATAGCTAAAGACATTGGATTAGTTCCCAGGAGTGTGCTAGAACACATCACTGAAGATGGGTTCTTTAATTGAATGCGTATAGGAATAGATATAACAGCTTGAGCCATACACGGTATGTCACAAACCTCAACAATTATGGCTACATTTCATTTTGTGCACCAGCCCGGCCCCATAAAATGGCTTGTTTCAAATTTAAAGGGACAGAATCCAACCTATTTGCTTAAATCGAGTTTTATATTCTTCGAAGAAGGAAACACATCGTCCTGCTTTTTACCAAAAAGAACCTAGTACAGTCCTAGAGCAATATAAATAATAAATTCCTCTTATGCATTTATAGAGAATCCATCAGTATGATACATATTTAACATACATGCACTTTAAATTTCATTATATATGTATGTGAAAACCAACTCCACTTTCTGAGTTTCCATAAATTGTCCTGTATAACTGATTTATAAATATGGACTAAGTATTTTTATTTTCATTTTCCATTTTTTAAAGTACATATATAGAAGCTGAAAAACTGTTTGCCACTACGTTTATCCTTCTCCCGCTTGGGGAAAGTGGTGTCTCTCCATTTTTTTAAAAGGAGCTGCCAATAGCTGGACTGTTTTTTTTACTAAGTGCAGGAAATTAAGAATTTTGATTGATAGAGTGTACCTACCCTATTACGATTTTGCAGTTGTATATGTGGAAAAGTAAACACAGAGGTACTCAAGCCATAAGGACCATAGACCGCTCTGATCAAATAATCAGACATCCTGCATTAAAGAACTTCCTCCAATTTTTTTTTTTTTTTCCAAAAGATAGGTATCATAAAGCAAATCATCTTTACCTTCAGCCAAAAACAACTCTGCACTGGAATGGGTCTCTTATGAGAGTTACCATAAGACAATAGCTTTGGAAATAAAATGCTATGTTATCTGTTAGTGTAAAGATAATGAAAATATGTGAATGGAAATCACATGACTTCCCTGGAATGTTATATTAAATCTCTTGATTTACTCTCATAAATTGCTTTCAAATTACTGCACTGTTTTTCTTTGCCTTGGTTAGAGATGAAACAATATAGTATTTACTCAGCAAGTTTTCCAACACTTAAAAAATGCTTCAGAAAAAGTCTGAGCTGCTTTCAAAATGGCATATGTGCTTTGAAACATATACTGGAATTCATTATAAGGTTTTGCAGAATCTATTATTCTCTTACAGGACAAAATTAGACAGCAAAGCCATAAATGTCAAATTAGGTTGCTTGTAGTTTGCACCAGAGTAGCCTCATTTCAGAGGTGTTCAGAAACCACACTCTGCATTCACAACTGTGGAAACCATGGTGGCTTTGTTTTTCTGAAATTAATTTCAGACTGTGTTACATTATTTATAGACACTGTTAACCTAAACCTAAATGAACCACACAGAAATAATGGCCAAATCTTGCTTTTTTAATTCATGAAGATAATCTAATTCAGATGAGTGAGACTGGTCATGAGGATAACAAGGCAAGAAAGATTCAGATTTGGATCTGTGAGTTCAATAAAAATACTGCTCAGATGTTTTTAATTTAGGCTAGGAAAAGCTAACAGTCAATTAATAAGCTGAGCTCAGAGAGCCTGAATCTCGTGGGCAGCCCCCCTGTTAGTCCCAGGAGGGAGTGGATTGCATCAGCTCTCACTCCGGTGAAGATACTTTCCATGACACACCATTCATGCACACGGCAATTATGGGGCAAATTGTCATGCTCAGCTTACTCTGACCCATCTGGACAGTCTAGTTCTCTGGAGCCAGATTTTCTTCATGTACCACTACTTGGGATGCTAATGCGGAGGAATTAAGGGGCTGCCTCAGGCTCCTCACATGCATCACAGTAAGCAACTGCACTGCATACAAGCACTACTCTTAATTCTTAATGGCAAGTCAGTTGTTCATATTTATCTTTTTATTTCCTTCATATGATACTGTATACGTTAATGTTAACAGAAATGAAGGATTTTAAAAAATATTATTTTTAATTGGCTAAATTTACTAGCTACTACACACCAAGCAACATGCTGTGATTTGTTTCTCTTCATTGATAATAGACTCTTAACTTTTTGTGCCAACACATGAGATCTTCATTACTTACAGCACAGGGTGTAACATCTCCTCGGATTCTAATTGTTGGTATTTTCTTGATGGACTATTTAAACCAGGTTTTGAGACAGCAATCTCCTTTTTTGTTATTTTAAGGTACATTGTGATTGTGTCCCTTTTCCTATCCAGACCTTAACAATGGATTGTTTTCTCTTTTTCCTCTGGGTACTGATATATTCTTTTAGCTACTGACAACTGTGTACTCATTACCACTTTTCACTACCTTTTAGTCATTAGGTAGTGACACCAAAAGAAAAACTGGCAGATACCTTAAGAAAGATAGTGCAACTCTGCTTAAACAGAAATAGGTTTAAAAGGACTGAACTTTGCGGCATCCACAAGTCTGTACATTTCTGCTGAAGTTCGTCACTGTCTGCCACTAATCCTACAAAGCTTGGTAGGGATCAGCTGCTGATAACACCAGTGAAAGAGGGTCTTTGTTGTAACGCTCTTGTTGTTTTGTACATGTTGGAGACCTTGTAAGCCTCATTCAGATTGCCTATAACTTAGCAAACATTAACAGTGCATGTAATTCAGTGCTTTGGAGAAATTGTATTTTTCTTTTTGTGTTTTCTTCCTGTTATTTCCATTAACCACAAATGGTTTTCTTTACAATTCATACTTACGGTTTAGTTCTCTGTCCACAATAAATGCCTCATAAATAAACATTTGGGGTTTTTTTGCCCTTTTCTTTAGTGGTAAAATCATGATTGCATTGATAAAGTTCAAAGCTAGAATGTTTTGCCTGTAGTGGATTTAGTATTATCATCATACATGTTATCTTCAAAGAGTTAAAGTTAGTTAGTTATCCCAATCCTCCCTCTTTAATGAAATTATTTTGTTTCCTTAAACTGTGTTTAATAAGTAATAAGGGAGACTGGGAAATTAATATACATCTTGCTGTATTGATTTAGTTTTCGTTCATTCTGTTTTCTCTCTGAAGTCTAGAAGCCTTCAGGTCCTCTCTAATCTATTCATTTCTGACATGCGCATCTTTCTACTGCCTAAGTGCCTCTGCTGTTCTTGAAGCGGCCTCAGAGATTATGTAAATCCTTATGCTTTGCTTTTTCAGCCATTTACCATTTCCCACATAATTTTGTTATGTACTTCAAAACATTATAATTGTACTGTAAGAAACTCCATGATAAGTCTAACTTAACACTGAGCAGCATTATCCAAGTATTCACTGTCCTGAAACTGCAGAAACACTGCCGGACCCATCCATCAATTCCAAAAGCGCCTGGCAACAATTCCATACTCAGGACTGTATCTGTAAGTGCATAGCTACTAGTGTTGTAAGGCAATGACCTAGTAGTAGGTTGTGCGTAAGTAGGTAAGAAGCAAGCAAAGTTAAGACTGTAGTGCTATGATAAGTGCAGACTGCATAATTCTTTAGAAGACAGCATAGGAAAATACAATGGTGTGCTTAAAACCCACAAAACGCTAAGTTCAAACCCACAGAGTACAGGACTGCTGTGGCTGGAGCAGCTAGATTTAGCAAGGTGAGGTGCCAGCCACAGCACTACTTAAAATATTTAGAATGAGCCCAAAAGCTTGGTAGAGATCCACAATCAAAAACAGGTTCCTAAATACGATGCCAAAAGGGAAAGGATGAAGAACTGATCTCTGTGTATCAGTCTTGCCCCTTTGTGGGTATCAGACATAAAGAGATGGGTGAGCAGATCAGCAGTTAAACTGAACCACATGAGAACAGGGATTGCATTAACTGAAGTACTTTTTGTTTCATTTTTCTCAAAAGGAATTAAAAATGTCTTCTTAGATTAGTTTTGTTTTAAAATTGGAACCAGAATGTTTCACTTTCAGAAGGTAAATACAAAGCAAGGGAGGTCAGACTCATAGAACTGGCACAGAAGACATGGCTGTTTTTAAAGTCCCATGATTACAACATTCTTATAGTCATTCTCAAACTTGTTGTCTGTCTTAAGGGATTTTAAAACACAGGGTACCTTTAGTAGTGTGTATTAGTGTACATTGGTACAGTGTCCTATCTCCTGAAGTGTGCTTACACGTCTTCTGGAAGACTTCAAGAATTCAAAACCTGTGTCAGTGACTGTTCTGACCACGTAGCGGTATGGCTGACTGCACTCCAGGACCCATGCTGGGTTTTTTGTACCTTCAACTTGCCACTACAGCTGTGAAAAGCTGTCTCTCACAACGGAGATGCATTATGCTCTGTTTTCCAGTGGGACTCTTCTCAGTCTTGCCTGCTGATTATGTTCGGTTGCATCAATTACTTAAACATTTTCCGAAAAAGAGAGATAACGTCTCAAGTCTAGAAGGCAGATAACTCAACTAAGCCATAAATATGAATTGTTGACTTCTGTATCTTCAAACTAACTTATTGATGTAAGAGAAACATTTCCAAACTCTCTACATGTTGATTGGCTATTAATGGAAATCTGAGACAAAGACGGACGTATTCACAATTCTAAGTACACTGCCCACTACTGTGGAAGCGCCTCTTATCTGATAACATGATAAAATCAGACCTATAATTAAATTGGCAGTTTGTAACTAAAATCCTGATACACAAAGCACAGTCTAAAATGGAAGAAGGAATGGCTATACCAATACACTATCCTGTAAAATCATCCTCAGAGACAGCATCAAGGTTAAATCAACCAACTCTGACTAATCCAGTGAGAAAATATCCCTACATCAAATGTCAGACACTTACACCCACACTCATCTTAGCCCAAGGTTGCTAGCTACTCAAAACCTGCCCTCTATACTGTGTGCTGTAGAGAAGCCTGTCTGTCGTGATGTGCTGCCTCAACTGCCTTTCCCCAAGCAGGAGCAACTGAGATGGGCACTGGTCACACTCTTGAATAATCACGACTTCTGCCCGTGGCCAGTACACAAGAACACAAGAGCATGCAAGTGAACATATGACATCAATTTGAGACGTAATGTTCTCTGTACTGAAAGGGGAATGGCCTAGAGCTGATCTGCCTTCTGAATCTTCTCTGGTCTGGAGAAGCCTCAGGCTTCTGGAGAAGTCTGGAGTTCTGGAGAAGAAGATGGACCCTCCAGCACAGAGATGGACTGGCAATATACTGTAGAGATGAAGTGTTCCTCCCAAGAGCTGCCAAACTCTACGGACAGCTCAGCTCTAATTTTTAAGCAGATGTCGCAAATACGGTCCTGCATGAGGTGGTCCTGCATTAGCATGACTCATCCTGTAGGATGGTCAAGACAGGGCACACTACTCCTTCATCTTCACTCTCTTCCTATCCTCACTACTTCCTCTTCTTTTTCACCTCCTGACCTTTCTGAAAGACCACTTCCTTGCTATTACACCACTCAATGCTACTGTCTATTAACCCTCAAACAGTGGTGCAAGTTTGGGAGGTCCTGCAGATCACACAAGCCCATTTCTAAGAAGGAGCTGAGCAGTCAGGCTGGAACTCCATGTGGGAGCCTGAGGCTTGAGCTGCTGTGCAACTCTTCAGAAATTGGCCAAGGCAGAGAAGACAGGCTTGGTATTTGCTTCAGATTGATGTCTCACACTCCACAGTCTCACAGTACCATTGTATAATAAGCCAGGTGTCATCACCATTAATGACTGAGGGACTGGAACATCTCTCTTATGGGGAAAGGCTGAGAGACCAGGGGCTGTTTAGCCTGGAGAAGAGAAGACTGAGAGGGGATCTGATCAATGTTCATCAATATCTGAAGGGTGGGTGTCAAGAGGATGGGGCCAGTCTCTTTTCAGTCATGCCCAGTGATAGAACAAGGGGCAATGGGCACAAACTGGAACACGGGAAGTTCCACCTCAACATCAGGAAAAACTTCTTTATTGAGATTGTGATGGAGCCCTGAAACAGGCTGCCCAGAGAGGTTGTGGAGTCTCCTTCTCTGGAGGCTTTGAAAATCTGCCTGAAACTGTTCTTGTGTAACTCCCCTAGGTGAACCTTCTTTGGTAAGAAGGTTGGACTCAATGATCTCCAGAGGTCCCTTCCAAACCCTACCATTCTGTGATTCTGTGATTCTGTGATTCTGTGATTCTGTGATTCTGTGATTCTGTGATTCTGTGACACTGTGGTCCCTGGTAAAGCATCTCCTTGCTGGGATGCCTTAGAAACACAGGAAGTAGGCCATATCGGCAACAGTGCAGACAGCACTAATCCATAGAGACAGCATAACGCTACTTCTTGTCCACTCCAGCCTTTACTCTCAGTTCCCCTTCCTCCAGCAGTTAACTCTTGAGCTGAAGTTTGTAGGCCATTTAGACACCTCATACTAATTTATTCCACATTTCAGTACATCAAGTACTAGAAGATAACATTAGGAAAAAACAAATGTGGATGGATATTTTTTAAAAGCATGAGTAACCTCAAAAGACAGCCAAAAAAGGTTTGTGGCAATTAAATTCAAAAGAATTGGGACTTTCCACGGACAAAGGTCAGCAGTCAGTTTGACTGTGCGTAACCAGCAGACATTTGTGTTATGTTGCTTTACTACGATAACTTGCCTAGATAACAGAGTATTTCCTCACTGACTGTAAAAGGAAGAGCTCTGCTCTGAGACAGGGTTCTTCTTGCATTGGACTCATACCCTGCAAAAGTTTTCACCTACAACTGTCCTAGTATTTGTTACAAATCTGTGAAAACTATGTAAGATCTCCCCCCTAATATTCTGGGCACATCATAGTGATCCCCAAGAAAAACCCAGTTTTTGACTACAAACCTGTTTTGTCTGTCATTATCCATATCCATTGACCTTGCAGGTTAGCAGTGTGCCCTGGCAGCCCAGAGGGCAAACTGCATCCTGGAGCACATCAAACACAACATAACCAGCCAGTCAAAAGAGGGGATTATCCCCCTGTATTTAGCGTACTCACCTTGAGTGCTGCATGCAGATCTGGGCCCCGCAATTTAAGAAGGATGTGAAGGTACTTGAATGAGTCCTGAGGAGGGCAACAAAGCTGGTGACAGGGCTGGAAAGAATGTCCTATAAGCAGTGGTTATTGACTTTGGGCTTGTCTAGTTTGGAGAAAAGGAGGCTGAGGCATGACCTCATTGCTCTCTACAGCTTCCTGAAGAGGGGAAGTGGAGAAGGAGGTGCTGATCTCTTCTCTCTGATATCTAGTAACAGGATGCATGGGAATGCTTCAAAGCTGCATCAGGGGAGGTTCAGATGGCATTAGGAAGCATCTCTATACAGAGAGGCTGGTCAAACACTGCAACAGGCTTCCTAGAGAGGTGGTTGATGCCCCAAACCTGACAGTGTTTAGAGACATTTGGACAATGACCTTAACAACATGCTTTAACTTTTGGTCAGCACTGTTGTAGGTCCCTTCCAATTCAATTCAATTCAATTCAACTCGTACAGTCGTGGCACTGTGCTATACAAACTATGTCTTTTTGGTATAACTTGAGGGATGACCTTCTGCACAGAATCCCTCCTGCCTGAGAGTCTCCTGAAGCACGGGTTCGTTCAAATTCTGCAGATTCTGTAGGCTCTTTCCCTACTACTCAGAGCTGCTATAAGCATTTCCTCCAGGAGGGTGTAGGCCCTTTGTAGGTCTGAAATGCCAGACTAGTCAAGTCTGAGTGTCAGGAGCAGCTGCAGACCAGGACCTTGCTCAGGCAGAATTCAAGAGCAGAACCATGCCCTCTGAAGGGAGTTCCTGCCATGTCCCACATCATCAAGCAGTTGACCCACAGAGTAAACTAACATTTTCTATCGCTTTCCACCACAGCAAAGGATGGCCCCTGAAAGGCATCCAAGACAACTAGTTCATCACTGCCAGGCAGTCCCATTCAAGGCTGGTGATCTGGCATACATTTCAATAGGTGAGGTGAGGACTTCACCAAACAAGAATAGAAGACTTCAGGCTGGAAGACTTATTTTTGTTTCTAAATGTATTCCCCATTTTAAAGGTCATCGTATTATATTTAACAGACATTCATGAACTACATGATCACATATGCTTCAGTCTTGATTGGCAGCCTGACTCTGGGAGATGAAAGAATTACGTTCTGTTCTTCAATTCTACTTTGTTTTGAGCCATGCTTCATTGCGATGGGGAAACTTTGAATTTCTCTGCTTATTTTCCACGTTAAAGCAAGTGAACTTCAGTCTTAGCTCCCTTTTTTGGCGGTGTTTTTTTCTCTTTCCCTCTCACTCCCTAGCCAGATGAAATTGCATTGAATTTCTTACGATTTCATAGTATTCTAAGTTGTCTCGTTGAAGAGACATCACTTGCTAGTTTCCAAATTCCAGTGGGGCAATGAAGCACTGTTGTTTTCTGAGCTGACTTTTGGGAGTGTCTTCTTGACAGCAAATTTATAAGTGAAATAAAGGTGCTTTGTATTTGACAACAATACAGGCTTTTTTTTTTTCTCTTTCTAAAAATTCTTGAAGTCAAGAACATTCCTCTTGTCTCTTCACTTTGTGCCCATGGGAACTAATGTGTCTTCATTCCTACATATGATTCAGTTGTTTTCTGTATAAGTCCTGTCACCTGAAACTTTGCTGATTCTGGGACTGCATTGTAATTCTGTAATTTCTCAGTAAAGAAATCACCTTATCCCAAGTTCATCAGGGAGCTCATGCAGCAGAGCACAGTCTACTGAATATGGTCTGGTGAGTGCCCAGGTGGCCCACAAACTGCTGATCTTGACTGGATTCACTGGTAATCTGGAACTGTAGATCACAGAAAGATCAAAAGGGCATGTCTACAGAAAGGCAGTGTACCTCCACTGTGTTAGGGCACAGCTGATCTGCCGACAGAAAGGATGTAGTTCAGGGTGACAATGAGGCTTGAGAAGTCACTCCATGATGTACTTGTTCTTGTGAATATTGTGGTTGCAGTGATGTCTATAATTCCCTAAGTACTAGAAAGACTGAGTTTCCCTATCCTGATGTTACTCTCCTCCCCTTGTGTTAGCAGGCTGGTTTACAAGACCAGTGTAGAGACTGAAAGGTTGTGTTGGTCAGGAGCAACGACAAGGGGTGAGGCAGTAGGCCATCCAGGGGAAACACCATGTGCAGCATGGACATTAGAAGATCTTTCTGGGACTGTAGCAAGATAACTCTTCAGCAGTCGGTATCCCTGAGGGCTTCCTAGCTGGTGCATGTTCTAGAGATGGCCCTGGGGCCTGCAGCTTGATTCAGACAACACAATCCAGCCTGAGGTGCCGCAAGAGGGGCAGCACTTGAGGACACCCTGAAGGAGCAGTGAAGACATATCCAGTCTGACCCACTGAAGCGAATGCTGCATTCCAAAAACCTGAAATATCCTTATATAACACAGAGGAGTACACTCATTAATCCAGGACATACCTTACAAATACTGTGAGCATAAGATGACCGTAATACTGTGAGCATAAGCCCATGGCAGGTGGGGTGGAACTAGATGAACTTTAAGGTCCCTTCCAACCCAAATCATTTTATGATTCTATGGGCCTATAAGATATTATTACCAAATTCAAATTAAAAAATATGGTGCAGTTCTGCCAAACTTCAGTAAGCAAAATTCTCATTACATTGAAAGGTGCACAGACTCAGTCCTGTCCAGTTTTACCCTTTAAGTAGGATACTTCCCTGCTACTGGTTAAAATAGTATCTTTGGGGAGTTTTGAATACCAACACTCTTCCCTGCGTTTTCTTTCTTGCCTTTATCTACATGCTCCCACTTCAGGTGTAAGTGGTGGTGTTACTATTAATACTAGGCAAAGTAGATCATTGTAAATTCTCCCCAGAAGCCCGAGAGCAATGCAAGAGAAGGCAATTACATAGTTAGAGTGAGAAAAGCGTACAATCACACGTGCTTGAAACAGAGGTTCCCAAGCAGGCACTTCCAAATGCAAAACGACCTGAAAAAATACACCTTTCTGAACTCACTTCTTGAATTTGCAGAATTTGCACTTATTTGTGGAAATAAATCTCTAGAAATATACCTATGAGAGAAAGTATATTTTCAAACAGGAATTATTTCCAACGGAATAATGTCATGAGTTAATTCTTAACCAGCAGACAGACTTGCTATTCTAAAGCTGCTACATGCTGCAATTGGTATCATTAAAACATGAGTTAGACCTCCAAAATCATAGGAGAGACTTAAAAATAACCACATACCTGCTCTTTTGGGGGGTTGTACCTTTAGAAATAATGAAAAGCCTTTTTCCAAAACTGTGGGAACTAATTTTCAAAAGTGGAATCTCTTTTGAAAGTGTTTATCTGAACACTGAAAGCACTAGAGATTGATACTTTAAGAAAAACATTCTAAGACTCGGGATAAAAGAGGATCCAGTAACAAGGCGTATGACAGTTTTTTACTTATCTGCTGTGACTTATATGTATGACATGAATTTGACTTTTAACAACTACCTGCCTGAAAATTGTCATCCCGTAACTAGCAGCTGACAGACTACATTTATTTGCATGCTTATTTTTTAAGTTCAAAGAAAAGCAAAGATGGTAAGGAGATTTCCTACGAACCACCTTCTTGTTGGGTTCCCTCAAAGCACTTTTAATAGAATTAACAAATACACCTCAGAATCCCTGTAAATACTGACTACATACAAAGAAGGCCAAGAAAAAATATTTCCTCAAACTATCTGAAGCTATCAAAGAAAAATTCTATGAAAAAACATTGATATTAAAGGAAGAGCAAATACTACAAAACTTACTAAGCTAGTCAGTGAAGGGCAGTAATGACATGACTGCTGTGGAAAAAAAAGTCCTTACACATTTTGAGTCCTATCCCAGGCAGCTGCTTGAGGGATCACCGAGTATGCTAACCAGCTCATCATGTTCTCTGCCTGCTATTCTCACAACTCCTTTAGCATGTCCTTTCATTAAACAGACATTAACTTTTGCCTCTGTTTGATCCAGGACGTTAACCCCCAGCTCTGCTCAATTGCAAGGACACAAGGCCTTGTGCACTTTCGCTCATGTTGACCCTCATTCTTGCAATAATTCCCCCTTAAACACCCCGCTCTATCTCATAATCCTTCTTGAAAACACTACTTAAAATATCTTAAGGAACATATGGGCAACTGTGCGAAGATCACAGACTGTCATACAGAACAATAATGGTCCAGTATTTCCTTACATTCACTCAATTGTCTTTCCATTAGCTAACTTTAGACACTGGGGTCTCCAGAGGCTGCCTTATTGTTCTGTTTGTACAACACCTGGTCCTTGGTTTCGGTTCTTACTTGCTGGCAGCGACACAAATAAATATTTAGGCATACAGATAAGATTTCTGAAGGCTCAAAAAACAAAATGAGAAGAAAATTAGTTATCTTTAAATCTGTCTCACGATTTTGATGATATTGTTTTTAACAGCACTGAATAATGGAGCCATTAATCCTGATTTAAAGTCAGTGTAGAAAGAAATGATTGTACAAATCTTGTATTCTGATTTTCAGATCTTCTGCAAGGGAAAGAGACCTAAACCCTGATATTTCAAACCGCATTATGAGTTGTAATCTGTGCATATCCACAAAATTAGAAGCTTACAAATACATCCATAACAAAGAAAAAAAGAGTCAGAGAGAATCTCCATTATTTATTGGACAAGAGGGAGAACACTGTCACCGAGTGTCGTGCCAGTTCAGCCATCATCATTTTATGCTGCCATCAGTTGCCTGATCACACAGGCCAACATTGAACTCAGCAACATTCTCTCAGAAGTCTTCTGTCAGATACTCCTGCCATAAATTTCAGTGGCCCAGCTCCTCCACTACCCAC
>VZZY01013310.1:80873-331640 GCA_013400335.1 Eurystomus gularis | reverse complement strand
GGGGAGGACCCGGCCTGGACACCCTCGGGGCAGCCGGGGCAGCGCCGGGACGTGCCCCCGCCGGGCCGTGAGGAGCCCCGGGAGAGGAGTGTCCCGCCCCGTCGAGGGGAGCCCCGCCGAGTCCCGGAGCGCTCGGTGCTGCCCGGCTGACGCGAGGTGCCCTGAGCTTGGTGGGAAACCTGCGCCCGGGGCTGAGTGGAAAGAGGGAACAGGCAGGGACAATATCCCGGGAACGCGCATCTCCTGGTCTCCTCACACGTGGCCAGGACAGCGTTGCCGCCAGCGGGGAACTTCGCTGGCAGCTTCTTCCCAGAAGCTGTCGGTGAACGGCCCGTTGCTGTGTCTGGGGGTTCAGGGGCGCCTGTCCGCTCCTTGTGCGTGCCTGTGTTTTCCGTACGCGCCATGTACCAAAGGAACGTTCTCTGGATCAAACTTCTGAGCGACAGCTCTCAAAAACATCTGCAAGCGGCGGAATGTGCGTTACAGAAAGGATGTGCTGAAGTAGGCTGTGGAAGGCACCTAGTGGAAAGAGAGATGACATCATAGTTTGCAAAAGTAAGGTTTTCCTTTATCTTAAGCACGTTTCCAGGAAAGATTTATACGGAGGCCAAATGCCCTGCGAATACATCTAGCGCTGCTTAAAAAGTGCAGCGTTCAGGATGCAGAGTGTACAAGGAGTTAAAATTTCCACATAGAGCTGTGAAGGAGGGATGCTGTGCAGAAGAAGGTCATGCAGTGGGGCAGTGCATTAAAGCGACAGCTGAAAATACTTTTGGGCTTTCTTGTCTGATGGGTGGAAAGGAATTCTCTCGTGTTCCTGTTCTGGAAACACAATAATTCATTGTTACTCTAAACTTCGAACCCTGGCGTTTTTAATCCCTGTCCCACCCTTTTGGACAGGGATGTTTGCTCTGTATGAGCACAGTATCTGGTACAGCTCGGTTCTGCTTGTGGCCTTTAACCGCCAAGGAATCCAAGCGCTGCCAGATAACAGACTGAAGATCTTGGGATGCCATAACTGAGCATCTTTTACTTTCATTTGTTATAAAAAATACAATTTTATAAACTTGTGGAACCAACTCCAAGTTACAGGTGTGCTCGATCCTGTGACACAACTTGAGAGGGAAACAGGATTTTGAATGAAAAGCGATGCTTTATTCAGGGTCTTGTGTGCTCTGCCTCCATGGTTGAACAGAAGTTAAATTTAGGACTTTTTGAATGGGATGGTTTTATGTAACGTTTAGTCCTGGTCCTGCAGAGACGGAAGAGTAGATACGATGGCTCAAACTGTAGATAGAAATTCATGTTGATGCTCATCCGTATGGAAGATAAAACAGTGCGCGTCACGCCGAGTGACACAGAAAAAGAGTTTTATAAAGTCTGGCGTCATGACTGTTGGAAAAGGCAAAGAGAAGGGCTCTGGGTGGAGCCGGGTGCGAGCCGATACTGTACAGCACTTCTGCCAGATGAGGCGGCTGGGATTTGCGGCTCTCCAGCTGTTTGCTTTTTGGTGAAGCATAACAAAATATGCTTCTTTTAACATAAGATCTGCTCCTTGCAGGAGCACCTCGTCCTCTGTACGTGAAGCTAGCAGAGCCTTTTTTGATCACAGGTAGCTTTTCTTCATGTTTTATGTGCAGTAGCGGAAGACTACCAGAATATTGAATTGATGAGGTGCGTTAGGACAGTATTAATGTTTTAGCTTGTTGCTGTTGTTTTTCGGTGAAACAGCCGTACAATTGTTTGTGAGTCGGTAACTTAGTAGTATTTATTTGCAGCTTTCCACAAATTATATGGTCAGCTGTATGCAGCCTTGCATAGCAGCACTTCATAACTGATTAACTTGACTTCATTTTAATTGCCTTGATATACTTCTCATAAGGGAGAGCCTTTGGAGTCACCTAAAACTAATCATCAGCACCCAAAAGGAGAGGTCACATCAGAAACTCTCTGCAGAAGCGTGGTGGCAGAACTAACACAATCGATGGAAACCTTCTGGAGGATGGAGCTCTCACACTCGATAGTCCAAAACTTCTGCTCCGCAGTGTAGCATCTGCACTGGCTGAGCAGACAGCTCCTGAGCGTGTAGGTTGGAGGATGGTCTGAAGCGTTCTCCAGTTGCATGTGTTTGGAGATGGAAGTCCTTTGGCTGCGCTGGCAGTGTTAGCACCACAAGCGCACACGTGCTGAGGGCACCGTCCCCACAGTCGACAGAACCCGCGTGACCCTCTGTCCCATGGCTCTGTGTGTGTGTTTTCTCTCAGCTTTCTGTTTTTCCTTCTCTTTTCCTTTTGGCCCCGGTTAAAGCTCTCCTATGGCTACATTTGAGCTTTCTGTTACTTACTCTACTGAATCCCCCCCAAGCAAAACCGACAGTAATATTTCTGTCATTTCTCTGCCAACAAGGAGCCCAAGGTGTAAGAACTGAGGTTTTGCATTAGGGCGAGGATAGCAGGGAACGAGAGGTTTGTTTGTGCCTGGTTCTCAATACACTGAGATTGGTGCTCATTCGCTTTTCATTTGGTGTTGTCTTAAAATGTTGAATTGTTTCTTGAGGTCTTCACTTTCCCTTTATTTGTCCCATTGCCAAAGGTTTTTCGGCTAACTTCTTGTTTCAGGAAGCTGTCCTGAGGAAGTGGGGGTACAACTGGCCATCCCAGTGTTCTTGGATTTAGAAAAAAAAAAAGAAGTCTTAAAACGTGGTTTTACTGATTAGTTCTTTCGGGATGATTTTTAATGATTCCAAAGCTTTTCTTTGTCTTACAGTCGAGATTAATTTTTGTTTACAAATATATTGAAAGCCACATCATTTAAAATGATTATGTGTTAATTTTAACTAAAACGTGCTAATGGGAAATGAATGAGGTCTTTAATGTGGCATGGAACAATGCTGGCAATCTAAAATTACTAAAACAATTTTTTTTTCCTAGAGTGTAAAGAAGGGGAGCTGCAGGAGTAGCTAAGCTGCCAATCAGTTCTGGAGAAAAATGTCTTTTTTTTTTTCTTCTTTTGAAATCGGTATAATATTTTGTTCCCACAAACTGTAGAAGATTGAATCCTTCCTTTCTGAAGAATAAGCATTTTTGTTTTCCAGGGGGCTGGATGTTCACAGACTTCCTGTTAACACTGCCCCTCGGTTAAAATTCCAGTGAAGTCTCCGAGGAGTTGCTTGCCACAGCAGAGTGCAGATACTAGGTCTTTGCTGGTAGCTAATTTTATATTAAAATATGATCACTGATGAGCTTCTGCCTTCAGAGATAGATACGGATACGCTTCCTTCTCCATTCTTCCAGTGTGTTCGGCTTTTTATGAATATATGGGCATGGAAGCCACACTATGGAGCCCAGTTCTCCCAAACACATGCTGTGAGAGACACAGCTTTCTATTAGCAGGCTCTGGGGAGTGTGAGGAGGGAGGATGTAATGCACAGCGGCTTTATATTCCATTGAAAGGAAAAAAAAAGGTGAAGTAGATGCTTTAATTTATAGTCTGTAAGGGCTATGTAGAGATATATGGGCTAGTAGGCATCAGATAAACTATTGCCCTTTGAGCCTGGCGTGAAACTATGAGAACACTGCCCTTGTGCACCCCTTTGAGTCACTAAGCTTCCCAGGCTTAGCTCTGGCTTTCAGATCTTGCAGTGGATAGCAGGACTTGGCGAGTGGATGCCAGAGATAATGGTGTTCACTTGGCGTCTGTGGGGGTTCATTTCCTTGAAAACTTCTTTTTTTTTTCTGGTTGAGGCTCCTCTGAGAGCCATGCTCCTCAAGCTGGGTAAAGGAGTCCTGAGAGCCAGCCCTGAGAGGAGCATGGCCTGTGGGATACTAGGTGAGCAAGAGGAGGAGATTGGAAGACTCCATGGTGTCCCTCTTGTAGTGTCTGGAAAGCAAGAAGTAACTCCTGAGGACAACTGTTGTGCCTCGTAGGGAAATGGCATGAGCAGGCTGCCTTGGTGCTCAGAGTGCTTGGATGTTCCCACAGTGGCTGTCATTTCTACTGAAAGGCTGTAGTCGAAGTGCCTGAAAGGGAACTGTCAAGTTTCTGTAGCCAACAAGGCCAGAGGAAGGATGAATCACTCAACAGAAGACAACAGGGAATTACCCTTTAAAATGATTTCTGGGTATCTGGGATGATAGTGAAATGATTTAAGTATATCCCTCTCAACAGAGTGGAGGGTTTTGGCTGAGATTTGATAGCAGCAAAGAGAGAAGGAGGAGGAAGAGACGCCAGGTTAATCACTGGCCCTTCCAGGGCAGGTATCTGTTCCGTGAGAAGTGATGGTCTGGTTCCCTGAGACGTGATGCTGTCATTTAGCTATATCTGTTTATGCATAATACCAATAAATCATTAGCTTCCTTCTCCTTCCTGGTTCTTACTTGGAGAAAAAAAAAGAGTTGGAGGAGGGTTGTGGAGGTGATGCTGGATTCTGGAAGCAGTGTGAGTTGTACCTCCTCTGGTGCCCTGTGGACGTGTTTTTCACAGGGCTGGATCATCTGCCAAAGAAATTTCATTGCCTGTGCTCATAAGCTTCGTCTCTGTGATCAGTTGATGCTCTTACAATTTCCATAAAAAGGGAAATGGTGTCTGCACTGCGTACGGGAAGTCCTTACGACTTCCTCAAGTGCTCACTGTTAAGCACGTGGGCCTCTAAGCTGGAACTGTGAGCAAGGTACTTCAAATTAAGAAAAACATCATCAGTCTTTAAATCAGCTCAACTCCCTCATTCAATAGGTTTATTTATTTTTGCACTCTTGCTTTACATAGTAGTTTTGACACTTTTGTTCAGTAGCGGTGTAGGAGTTTCGGTGTAGTTAGGTGGTCAATAATTCCAGCTGCCATTGGACTTCACACTGAGATGTGATAATATCTCAATCTGACACCGGCTTTTCTCACTATTTTGAAATCTGTCAGATAATTTGTCACATTGAGTCCAAATTTATGAATCATCGCCGTTTCCTAGACAAGATTATTGCATATCCTTCCCATCTGTCTCTTAGTGTAGCGAAACGCTACCACTCGGCAATACCGTATTTCTTTTATTGAGTTGCTGCAGTGCTTGAGTTAAAGTCCTACTGGCTGTTTTGCTTGCTGTGTCTTTAGGACTCAGGTCCTAAAGGTGATGGCCTGTCAGAAATAGGTATTAAACTTTTTTTTTTTCCCTTCAGAAAGAAGGAGCAGCCCACCCCATAGGTGACCTAGCTACAGTTAAACTTTTGCTAATGCATTCAGAATAAATAATCAATCCTTTTTCTTTTTTTCTTTCCTGAAGACAGTGATATGCAGATGAAGGCTGCGCCTTTCATAAGTTTTTTGGAAACACAAAAGTGAAGCTTTACTATGTTCTTAAAAATCTCTTACAAGTCTGCATACAAATCAGATTTGGTATTCAGTTTATTCTAATAAACTAAGTGACATGTAAAAGATGCTGATATATTTTAGAAGAAAGATACTGTATTTTAATAATTAACAAGGGGTTCTCTCTATAGAGAATATCTATCAGTTACATAAGTTTTCAGATTTTCAAAGGGCTGCTTTAGCTCTAACATTTCTGATTGCTCAGTTGGCTTGGTAGGAGAGCTAATGTTTTACACGCAGAATGCTTTCTAGAAACTTATATCTGGGAAGAATTTACATTTGGTTTTTCCCAAAGCAGTGGGAAATCTGTATGATTTAAGGGTTTGTGTTTCAGAGGATTTCCTATCACCACGTATAGGTATTATTCTAGAGTTCTCCGTTGCCATGAGGAATGATTATACATACGTACCGTGAATTCAAAGAAATGTTTCAGATTAGAGCTTGTTTCTAAATCTTGTAAACTTGCAGAAGGTTATTGCAACCAGGTGAGGGTTTTTTGGCTAAAATTTCTGTGTTACTAACATCAGGGCAAGTATTTAGTGCCGAAAGGTCAGTTTGCATGTCCACCTCTCCTGTGGGAAAGGAAGAAAGTGTAACATCACGGCATGATCTATAGCCTCAGTCACCCTGCTCGGTATCTTCAGGTGGTTTACAGCTCAGGTTACCGTGTTCAGAAGAGCAGTCTCCTTGTCAGCTGTCTTAGGCCTTAATATTTGCCCCTAAGTACTGACTTGGCTACAAAGATACAAAAGTTCTAGTAAAATTAAAATGAAATAAATTCCTATGCCACTTACAACAGTGTTAGCTGGTTCTTCCATCTCTCTGTTCCAATTAAGTAGCTTTTAATGCACAGCAGATTAATCACAACAGTGGCTTAGTTGCAGTAAACTGGTTGTTTGGGAGGAATTTATCAGGCACAGACAAAATCAATAGCTCTTTTGCTTGTATTTCAAGGTGCAGTAGAAATTTGTGGTTGCTAAAGTGTGTTTACAAAGTGGTGCCACTTTTGTCCACTTTAGCACAGCTGTCAGTTGTCTATGTTGTGTCGAGTAGACATACAGGAGTGGAAGTGGCAAACCGGCTATAAAAAGAACTCTGTTTTGATTTGTTTGATTTTTAAAATGAAAGGAGACTGATATAGAAGAGAACATGAGGGAGCATATAAAAGGAAAAGCAGGCTCTGAAAAGGCATGGGAATACCGGTTAATCCTTGTACACTATGTACCTAGCTCCAGTTAATTTCCCTTCAGCCACTGACCAAAGAGAGATTATTTGAATAATTTTCTGAGTGACTGCTTGAGAGGCTGGAGAAGGAGGCAGGCAACAAAAAAAAAGGTAAACGGGTTGTACGGCTGAGCAAACTCACAGCGAAAATGTTCAATACACAGAGAAAATGTTAGATAAATGCTGACCGTAGTCCTCTGAGCAGTGATAAATACAAATATGAGGTATCAGTTTGATATCAGTTTACAGGGCAGACTACTCTTTAAGTATCATTTCAAAAATTTTAGAATTAAAAAATAATAGGTCTTGGGTGTATATTTTTTTTCAAGAGATTTTACCTGAGTTTTCTGACAAGCGGAACCTGAATTATCATCTCCCTGTGGTCTCTGATTGCTGAAGTGGTTTCTTATCCCTCTTCCTCTCATTCCATTGCCCTCCCTAAATGGCTGAAATAGGTAATAATATATTTCCCCCCCGCCAAGTTAAAATACTTGCTATTATTTTGACAACATACTTACGCCGTTCGGTATGTTCATAGTGTAAGATCTGGATGGTGAGCCATGTAAATCTTTTTGATTGGCAGGGATAATCAGTGGGGGTGGTTAAGACGATCAGTTACGAATCGTTTGATACCACAGGTTGGAGCGAATGGAGCAAGATGGTTTTGTGGGGTGTTTTCAAAGGAAGTTTGGCAGCCAATAATGTGACAACAAAAGTAAGTTCTTGTTCTTCTAAAATTGGAAGGTGTGACTTAGGCAAGACCAAGGACCAGTAGCAGCTGCTTCAGAGAAAGATGCAGATGTTGTGGCATGAATAAAAAGTGAATTAACCTACAGATGGAAGGACAGTTTTCCTTATCTCTATCAGCTGCTATATATCAGATTGATTTCTGCCCTTAAGAATAAAGGTTAGTGTTGCCACAGTTTTCAGCATTACTCACATTAATGGGATGTTTTCATGTAAACATCTGATCTGTCCTAGGACCCTGCCAACTTCTTTGAGTGATCTTTTTCTATGTGTGGACATAGGATCAGTAGATAAGTTCCAGCAGGTCCAAGGAAAGTACCTTGTAATATCAAGCACCAGACTTTAGTTCTCTATAGAGGGATCTCTGTATTCTCTATATGATTTATACATGCATAGAAAACAACAAAAAACCACTGTGCTGATACTTCCAGGGTTTAATAGTGGCGAGTGTGGAATGAGAAGTTTCGTCATTACAAATGTGTGATCTTTTTCATAGTAAAGACGGGGATGGGTGGAGTTGTGTCTCTTCCTACTTTTCTTCAACCCTAACCTTTGTATGTTCACCTTATATTGAAATCTTTCCGTAAGCCAGATCTAAAATAGGACCTAGCTCCACAAAGCAGAACTTAGATGTACTTCAAGCATATAGACCTGAAAATATACTGTAGGAAACTGGGCTCAACGGGCTTGTTATGAAGTCCTTTGAGGAACTTAAATGTAACAGGCCATAGTGCTCAGCTTGCAAGTGTCCTAGAGGCTTGTATTTCTGCATTCTGGCTGTGTCCAGAACCTCCCCAGCACATACAGCCTGAGCTCCAAGTTCTCATTTAAGCCCACTGCAAACCAGAAGTTAGGCAGGACTGGCACCAAAATCCCTTCCTGGACACAGTTGGCAAGCATTGTTTAAACCTGCTTTATGAGCAATGATGAGCTTAGATCCCTGACAGGTATAACTGACTCTGCCTTGTTTTACAGTACTGGAGAAATGTCCTGTGTGGTTAGAGTATTTGCTCAGGTTTTAGGAGATCTGAGTCCATCGCGCTTTCCAGCTGTGAGGGCTCAAATCCTGTCTCCCTGAATGCTTTCTGCACTGAGGCTTGGGGGAGACTGGATGGGGACATTTACTGTCCTTCCTGCTGGAGCTGTGTCACCATGCTGGCCGAAGTGTCCCGTTTGTGGGACCAGAGGGGAAGACCTAATACTTGGTCCCATTTGAAGGCCCTAAATACAAATTTCCCTCTGTCCTAATACTGCTTAATTATTTTTTTGTTTCTTGCCTTTTAACCTTCTCACTCTCTTATCCTAAAAGTATTTCTGTTGACAAACATTGATCCTTCTTGTATAATGTAACCACAAACAGCACCATGATACAGCTCTACATGGAAATGCCTGTTTAGCTTAGGGAGTAACTCTAGATGATCTAAATTAGCCGAAGGATTAGTTTATTAATGTTTTTCATCAACTTTTCCCTGTCACATGTAGTCGACCTTAGAAAAAGAGAAAGAGGAAAGGTGGTCTTGATGTGTAGTTGTTTCACGTTTTTCCTCTGCAGTCTCTTGTAAAAGTGAATTAAACAGAAATTTAAAAAACGCTTGAGTACCCGGTTCTTGCTCCGAGTTGATTTCCTGATAACATTTTTTGTAGCTGATCGTTATCAATGTAAGCAGCACAGTTTTGTGGCTGAAATTAAACCCTATCTTCAGGTCCCAGCTTCTTGTCTCCTAGCTCACCACAAGCTCCACAGTAAGTGGGGCCCGGGTTTTCAGTATGCATCATTTTGGTTGCCTTTTTCACCTGAGTTTCAGAAATTAAGAACTACATCTCCCTTTTACTTTCATCGGAGTGGAGTACTACCATTTTATTTTTTTCTTAAAAGGGGAAGGAGGTTTAAAATGGCTCAGTTTGGGCAGTCAAAAGCAGTGCATACTTCTGAAACTGTTATCCTTTAGTTATTTAGTATGTATTTGCGGTCTACTTGTTATATGGATATTATGAAGCTTAATTTTTGTAACACATGTGGAGAGACTCAGATGGGAAATGATCTAGGTGGCAACAATTCGAAAACAATTATCATTTCAGTGTGCCTGTCGAAACATGTTTTAAATTAAACATGTTGAAAACATGAACATCTCTCCATAATGGGCATCATTGGGATATTAAAGCAAGATTTTAATATTTTAAGGATTTATTTCCTCAAGGGCTTTTGCTTATTATGCCCATAATATGCTACACAGCTTAAAAAGTTCTGTCCTTCACCTGTTTTCCTTCATCTGCCCACTTCTGCTGCTTTAAGTTAGGTCATCACCTTCTCTCTTGTGCTGTTTTCCTTACTTGTTGGTTTGCTTTATAAACTGCATCCAGCATGCTATGAAAAAAACTTGGCCTGGGTATAACAAGGCTTAGGAATTTTTTTAAGCGTGGTGGAGGTGCTAGAACCAACATGAGCCCAAAGCTTCCAAGCACTGGACATTTCAGATTCAAAACCAATGACATGTATGGGTGACAGCAGACAAATAACCTGAGCGCAGAACGTTTCCAGTAGTAATGGTGGAAACTACATTCAGCAGAGAATTACTGGAAAAAAGCATAAATGTAAATAGAGTTCATAGTATATTAAGTGAAGCTGTTCTGTAAGTAAAGTTGGGCGATTAAAGAAGATTTACCCAAGTGAAGCCAAATACAGTGCAAAGGATAATTAATGTGGCTGAGACAACTCAATAATAACGGCTTTGAACTTTTACAATAGTGCATTAATGCGTGTGTCAGAAGGAGGGATTGCATTTACAGTCAACAACCATTCGTTAGGAATTTTTTATCACACAGGTTAATTAAGAACTCATGATAACAGAGTATGACAATTACCTTACTGAACTAAGGGCCGCGTTTGGTCCTTAAGTATGCCATTCATTATTGTTTCTGTAGCTAAAAAACCCCCAACTTTCAAGATGTATGGTTTTCAGTAACCTGCCTTCATTCCGTTAATGTCAGTTCTGTGGCAGAGCTACTCCATTAATGATCTAATTGACTTAGAGAATTACTTAATTATTGGGTGTGTTCTCTGCAGGGCTGGATTAAATCAAGAGTAAACTAGCAAGGGTTTCAAAAGAAGCCACCTTCCCGTGAGTCCCTGTTTGTCTCCGAAGAGGCTGAGCCTGCCTCTTGTAGAGCACGCTGGTCGGTTTGGATGAGCAGAGCCTAAAAGCCCAGGAGCTGAGAAGGCTTCACTTGAAATGGACCTGTTCCTGTGCCAAGTTGGGCCTGCTACTCAGATGCTGACAGGTAGGCTGAGAACTTGAGAATTTGGGCTTGTTTTGTGAGTTTGTGGTGGTTTTACGCACATCAGTTAAAAAGTATAGCCCCTCCTGAGGGAGAATGCTGGTCTCGTGACCGACCTGGGAATTGGGCCATGGGAGGCTTTTCAGGTGGGACCTTCCTCAGGCAGCCAGAGCAGATCTGTAATCTTTGTGTATCCTTTCCTCTTCTGGTGAAACATGTTGACAGTTTCCAGCCTCACCTGTTTGGCTAAGGGGGTGAGCTGTTTGGAAGGATTTCCTTCTGCTCCTCTGAAGGCTTCCTAGCATGGCAGGAGGCTGATACTATGTGCAGGTTTGGGGATATTTTTGTAATACAAGTAACAAGGAGTCGCTGCTACCTGTGGTTTAAGAGCTTGTTCAAAATAGGGCGGTGTTTTTGAGCAGGTGCCTTTCCTAACTCATCTGCAAGTCAATTCCAGACCCAGACTCAATTCTTCTCCTTGAGTCTGGCTGTTCCTCCTCTGCCCATCTCTTTATTACACAGCGTGTGGATTCTCACAAGGGAGTAAACCCTTTCTGTGATAAGAGCCAGAACTTTTCTGCAAGGGTAACAGCTTTTAATAGGACGGGTACTAGATTTGTGGTATATCCTGCTGCAGCAGAATTCATATTAATAAGCTGTTATCAATTACTTGCAGTGTTTTACAAACGAGAGACTTCCATAACAAAAGATGAAATGACACCTCCCTGCCTTTCTGTTTATTAAACCCCAAGTACCCTGACTGCTTTTCTTTAAGTGCAGAGAAAGTATTGGATGGGAAGAACAATTTGAAAAAGTTGAATGTCAGCTGGATTAAGTATATTTCAGTAATGACATTAAAAATGTTCCTAATGGGCGCTCTAAGTAAGAAATAGAAGTGTATTACAAGAAAAAGTATAATATTTCAATTTTTAAAAAATCTAATGCTATGTCTTGAAGGATTTTAGATTTCCGTAAAACGATTCATTGAGCTTTGAAACAACTGGAGTTTAAATTGTCAACTTGTATTAACACGGGATGTTTTCAATACCTCAGCAAAACCTATATCCCTAATTTTTAGTTTTATACCAGCACCTAAGGAGGAAAGATGACCAGTAGCTTTATTTGACAGCTAGCACTAATATAGGAGTCCAACTTAAAAGGACACCATAATCATAAAAAAACCAAGTATTCTTTTGAAGTTCACTTATGAATTCAGTTTGACTGCGTTAATGACTTGTGCTGATTTTTTGAGCTTGAGCTTTATTAGTGCAAATACTTATGGAAGGTGTATTTTAGGCCTGAGTGCCAGAATATTAATCAAAACCTTAATTACATATTCAGTAGTAATATTCACAATTCATATGGGTCTCACTTAATTTCATTACTCCTCCAATCAAGGATCAGAAGCAATGACATATGATTTAAATAGCAAGTTGTTTTGGATATTTCTAATTAGTAGACACAAAGGATTGGTTATTAAAGAAATTAACTTTGGCACCTTGAAAACTGAAGCATAACCTTGAAATAAGACTAAACTCAAAATTCAGATCTGTTTACAGAAAAATTACAGAAAGATTCCATCCCTGTCTAGTGAATGTAAACTATTTGCAAGTAAATAATAGGAATGTGACAGAAGTGTGTCTTCTAATGGCATGCCATAGATCATTCTTTGGAGAATTCATTGTGAATAGCTACCTTAATAGTTGTTGGGAAGGAGAAGGGAAGACAGAAGGATTATTTATGCTCATTTCAAGTAATTGTTTTGGGTTCAAATATTGCAGCTGTCACTCAAGAGTGCACTTTATTGTGAGAACACCTCTTTGGCCAAATAAATTCTCATTTGGTTGTAATGCAGAATGTGTCGCGCTGGATTTATCTTGGTGTGTGGGAGTCTGCCACTGCTTCGTCTGTATTTTCACTGCCCTATCCTCAAAAACCTGCAAAGGCTCCCGCTGAGGCGGCAAAGGTTTGAAAAATGTCTGAGAACTTGACGGACCAGTGGAAGAACCGGTTCCTTCTCCTTGTTCCTGCTGTCACTCCATGCTCAGTGTAGTGTCCTTCATCTCCGCTGCAACCCAAAGCTCTTTCATTCTGTGATGTACCACTCTTGATGCCAGAGGAAAGCTGCTCTGCAGCTCCCTTGAAGCCGCATTTCTATGAGCAGTATTGGATTCTAGAGGCAAGGAAGCACAAAGCCATGGGAATAGTCCAGGACTCCTATTGATTGCCATCACTGAATGCGTATGTAGCTGTGATTTGTTGCAAGCAATTTCCTGACACAGGCTGGAATTATTTTTTTTAGGTGAACATAATCTTAGCATGTAGACTTCACAAAGAAGAAATGCACGAAGGAGCCAGGTAAAATCTAGGAGTTGTCAGTCACGGAAATACCTTTTTTTTTAAAATTTCCTTTTTCTCTTGGCAACTATTTTTATCATATTCAAGCGTTAGCTCTGAGAGAGAAATAATGTTCACTTCAAAAGCCACTTCCTCCTCAATAAATAATTCAGAGCAATAGATTGTTCATGAGGAAATATCAACACTCTACTAGTAATTTAATATACTGAGCAATCGCACTCACTTTAGCCTACATATGATTTAGATAGACTATGACAGTTTAGGGTCTCCATTTGCCTCATGGCATGTTGGAATCCAACTTGGCAAGTGATTGCAGTGTTCTCGTATCTTCTGAAGAAGTGAATGAAAGTTGCATAATTCAGAGAGGATTTCTTAATTGCATGCTAAATCAGAGTTTGCCTGCTTGTGTTCCGAATCCAAATTGTTGTCCACAACCAGCCGTAGAGCATGTGAATATTTTCTCTGTCCTTTGTTGACTAGGATCTCATAATTGCGTCTCTTTGTTTAACTTGTTGAACTATTATTTTGAGGCAGAGTTTCAGGATATTAGTTGTCTTTATCCTGTGGTTGAAAGGCTGAGCCTACCCTTCGTTTTCGTTCCCCCTTTACCACCCGTAGGCCAATACCCTACACCAGTGGTGTTAGCTACTGGTTGTGCTGGGAAGGTTTGTCTTTCTTTGTCTTAAGTAGTTATGGTTAAAAATAGACAAATTCCTTCTCACTCTAATGCCCTTGCAGTAGGGAAAACTGGAGCTGGGAGTATGTCTATGGCATAGGTATTGGGTGCTGGTCTGTCATACCTGAACTCGGGTTAGGACTTTTCTTGCACCACATCACTTGCTTGGGCAGTGGCTCAGCTGTGTTTGGGCTCGTCTGAGCTTGGTGCATCGCAAACATAGCATAAACTTTCTCCTGTTTTGGCTTTACGCAAACAAAATTAGTCTAAATGCTGAATGAGAATAAGCACTCCCAGCATTTGGGCTATAATCAATTCCGGCCATAGCAAGTTGTCTCTGAATTGCATCCATGGAGGTGGATCTGCATTGAAAGCAAGGGATGCCTACAATCAGGAGATGTTAAATCAATGCATAACTTTACGCATTTGTCCTTTGCGTACTCTAGGGTCTGTGTCTTCTAGCAAGCCTACTGTTAGTAAGCTGTCTAACCATAACAGTGTTTATACCAAAAATATATAATGAAATCATACATATGGACACGTGATTGTCTTGGTGGTAAGATGCAGCCCAGGGCTGTGTTTCTTCAGGAAATGAGAGGATTGAGATTGAGGAATAACATGTTTTTCTGTGTTCTTGGGAAGGAAATAATTGCCTTCCTTACTTCTGTAGCATTCTCCAATTCATCTGGCTGCTAAAGGGAAAAGATAGCCAGGGCTTGTCTCACAACCTGTTTGCCTGCAGAGAGGGCTGTAGCTCAGTAGTTCTTTCTCTGAAGTTCCAGCATAATCTGAATAGATCTAGGAAGGGTTCAAGGGGAGCCATCCCCTCTTCATATAAATCCATGCTTCCCTGAGGAAACATAATGCCACGAGATTAATCAATAGAAGCTGGGAGATGATGAGATTGAGAGCAAACCTGCAGAGAAGAACTTGGGGGTACTGGTGGATGAAAAGCTGGACATGAGCTGGCAATGTTCATTTGCAGCCCAGCAGCCAACGTCCTCCTGGGCTGCATCCCCAGCAGNAGAGAAGGCTCCGCAGAGACCTTCTTGTGGCCTTTCAATACTTAAAGGGGACTTAAAGATGGGGAGAGACTTTTTAGCAGGGCAGGTTGTGACAAGGGGTGATGGTTTTAAACTAGAAGAGGGTAGATTTAAACTAGATATAAGGAAGAAATTTTTTACAGTTATGGGGCTGATGAAACACCGGCCCAGGTTGCCCAGAGAGGTGGTCGATGCCTCATCCCTGGAAATGTTCCAGGTGAGATTGGACAGGGCTCTGAGCAACCTGCTCTAGTTGAAGATGTCTGTACTTGCTGCAGGGGGGTTGAACTAGATGACCTTTAAAGGTCCCATCCAACCCAAACTGTTTTATGATTCTTTGATAAGATTTAGCTCATTACTGTGAAAGTCATGCTGGTCTTGTTATTTAACTTCCTGGCTAACTTGGTCTTTCAGTAGGTCTATGCCAGAGACTTTCATTTTGGAAACAGTCTGCTGACCATATGGCATGCATGGAGAAGCAAGGAACATTAGGTCAGTGGTACATGTGTTCCTGCTTTGATTTAAAAGGTCTTTGCGATGTTTGGAAATTTCCCTTATGTTCCAGTGGGATAAGAGAGTGGACACATGGTGGAGCAATGGTGATCAGCATGTAATTTGTACCACTACAAGCGATGTGTTTTGAAGCACCAGCTATTACTGTGCAGCTGGGTGAAAGAGATGTCTGAAGATGCACTCTTGTCTGAGAAAGTGGCCTCAAGTTGATGTTGACACATCTGGTAGAAGGACTTTAAACTGAGAAATGACCATCCTGGGGGAAACTCTATGCTGTGTATATATCTATATATATACATAAAAACTAGTGCAAGAGGAGTAAAATGGGGAAGATGAGGGCAGAAGAGGGGATATAGAAACACTAGTGGTAATGTGGTTAGCAAAGAAAACTCTAAGCTGCTGAGAAAGTAAAGTGTCCATGGTATATTGCTGCTAGGGTTGTGCTTGATCCTTTCAGTGGCTTAGTGCTGGCCCTAAGGAAAAGCTGAAACATGGATACGGACCTGCCAAAAACCTGTGCAGGAAAAGAGAAGTTGGAGCATCTGTGCAGAACTTGAATCAGGTGAATTCATGGTTGGAAACAGGGACCTGAATGTTGGATGCTACTGTGGAACGTTGGATGCTGCTACTAGAGACCTGCTGGTATGCTGCTGAGTCTTAACAAGGTGAAGGAGTGGGTTAAGTGTTTAAAAAACTATCTAATTTTGTTAAAGGTCTGCAAAG
This sequence comes from Eurystomus gularis, assembly GCA_013400335.1. NCBI lineage: Eukaryota > Metazoa > Chordata > Aves > Coraciiformes > Coraciidae > Eurystomus > Eurystomus gularis. Next base: position 315,725 of record VZZY01013310.1, on the reverse strand, counting down.
ATGGATCCCCTAGGCTAGCACCGGGCTTCTGTAATGGATTGCTGAAGTGCTGTTGTGAGAGGGAAGGGTAGACAATCCACAGTCCATGGAAATGTTACCATCGTGGGGGGCTTCAACTACTTAAATGGATATTGGCCAACACAGCCTATTAGTGATCATCACAGGCGCTTTTGTGCGGTAGCTGACAGTCTTCATCAAGTAGCTAATGTATCAATAAGATGTGTTACAGTGTTCTGCTTTTTATGGGGATGTTTTGGAATATTGAGAATTTCTCAGTAAGGAATGAGGACGCCGTGGAAGCCTGGTAACACCAAATAACCTTCAACAGAGTGGTCATAGATATCTTCCTTTTATGTTTCTTGAAGAAATAAGTTGCTGAGTGGGTTTTTTTGGTTGGTTGGGTTGGGTTTGTTTTCCCCAAAAGAGCAAAATTTCATAACTGAGGGAAACAGCTGGTAGCAGAATCTTGCAGATATATATACAGAAATCCTCAATTTCTTTGAAATTAATGATGCTAACACTGCCAGGAATCTGAACTTCAAAAAAGAGAGTAGTTGTGGGATGTGGCTCTAAATTAAAGTGTATGTGTGCAGGACCATTAGGAATACGCAAGGGACACCTTCCTGCCTTGCACCCTTTTCTTCCCGCTTGTCTGATCAGCCCTAAGTCTCAGAGGTCAAGAGGTTTGGAGATGAAGTGAGAATTTCCAAAGCCAAGCTGAGCTGGCCTTTACAGAAGAAATAAAAAATAGCAAAACACTCTTCAGCTGCATAATAGGGACAGAAAAAGGAAGAAAGAGAGCTGCTATCTTGTGAGGGTGGATATTAAAGATAATCTAGATATGCCTCAGTGCTTTCCCTCATTTTTCAGTAAAGATGATTATGTTAGCATGGTGGCAAAGGGAAGACAGATAATGTACATGATGGTATTAAAATAGAAATAGCCACAGCTGCAGTGAAAGCGGCAGTAAATGAGTTTATCTTTGTAAAATCTAAGGGAATTAATAACTTCCATTCCAGAATACTGAAAGAACTGGTGAGTTACATCTATATTGTGAATCTGTTAAGACAGAGATCGCACCACAGGACTGGAGAACAGCTGCGTATTTAGGGAGCTGGGAAATAAAGTTATTCAGCAACTGTGGATCTGTGAATAAGTGAAGTTCTAAGTGTCCTTTCCTTTAAAAACTTTTCTAAAGACATAGAGTTAAAGGCAGGGAAATGGACTAGAATGTAACAGAGATTACTAAAGATCAATACGGCCAGAATGACCTGAGAACTTTCTCACTGCTGTATAGAATTCTATAGATGAAGGATGTGTGATGTGCATGCCGACTCACAGGGGAAAGCTTTTGATGCACCCTGGAAGTTTTCAGTGGAGCTGGACATGGGGCTTAGCAAGGGGTTGTAGAGTAGGAGAGGAACTAACTCATTAGCAGGCGTGTTTAAGTACAACCCACACAGCTGAATTATGAGAGGGACTCTGTGGCCACTTTTGAGAATCCACAGAGTGACCCAAAGCTCATGGTGCACTTAGGTAGAGCTTGCATTCTTTTTAGCCTTCTCCTCTTCCTCCTCCTCCCATCCAGGAGACTTTTGTTTAAATCACTGCATTGACATGTTGCCAGAATTTCCAACCTATAGCTCCTTTTGTTTTCAAAATTTCTGAATTTTATATCAGATAGAAGTTTGCATTTCACAGCCTGATCTGAGCATATTGGGATTTTGTTTATTCTCCAGGCATGATCTGAACAGATGAAAAAAAAATGCTGGTAGAAATACAGTCAAAACAAATTGAGGCTTTCTATATTTTGATTTTGCTCCACAGAGATGTATTGTCACATGCTATGAAATCAGAGGGTTTAAAAACTTCAGAGTCAATGATTTAAGCTTCCGCTAAATATCTCCTCAAATAGGATTCAAGCTTCTATATCTGTGGCATACCCTGTGACCACAGTTAAATTAGAGCTTTCCATATGTTGAAACCAGGAGAAATGCCGGCAAATTCTGCTTAAACTTTGCTATGATACTATATATGTGGGTCCAAGATTTTCCAAAAGGTATAATCCTCATTTTAGGTAGATAATCTTGGTGAGACTTTAGGGGCTGCTCAACAGCCGTGAGCATTCAGGTGTTCAGTTGGGTGCCTGCAAAGTGATGGAGGAAACCAAGTGTTATGGCTGAAGATTGTGGCTAACTTCTATCACTTAGATCCAACGAGCAGAGAGAAACTACTCCAACCAAAAGCTAGCCTGGGTATTTTACCTGACTTTGTACTTTGTAAGACTCCCTGTTTGGAGTTCTTAGGGTAACAGTAAAAGGACTTTTGCCAGTTCCTACAAATTGAGGTGGTGGTGGGCTTTGTGTGCGCAGTAGTCTGTAGTATCCTTAAATCAAAAAATGTAAAAATAACAGCATATTACTGTGGAAGTGGCTTCATTTTTTTACTTAGAACCATTTTCACCTGCTGCTGCAGAATGAGCACAACAGCCAGAGAATGAGACTAATTGAGAAACAGAACAATCTTGCTTCACTGAGCCAAACTATATATTCCTTGTCCAAAGTTGTAATGACACAGGTACATGTCAGGTAGCGTTGAAGAGTTTTCTTTAGGCTGTGTTCTTGGTTGGTTCATACTAGAGTTTTTCTAACCTCAGGTGTGGAGGTTTCCTTCTTCCCTGGTGTAACATAAATCCCGGTGCTTCAGAAATCGAGCTAGTCTGAAGAAAAAAAAAAGATGTTTTGGACTGAGAATGGAGTGTGTTCCCTCTCGTGCAGAGTGCCACAGCCCTAACTGGTTTAGTAGTACTTAACTCAGTGTTAAACCAGTACAAGGGGTAACTGGGCACATGAAGCTCTGTGCTGGTCCTCAGGCAGAGGTACCCCTCCTTTAGGATCCACGTAAAGTCCCCACAGGCTTAATAATGTGTCTGACTCTAATCAGCCTACTGACTCCAGTTCAGAAATTCAGAATTAAATAGGTCTTACTCATCCTGGGTGGAAAAAAAAAAAAAGAAAAGACAGAATCAGGCCACTAGGTTGTATTGTAAGTTTGCTAATAGTAGTTGCAAAAGGGATTACTCTATCACTGAGCGACAGCGCTTCTTTTTTTTTTTTCCCAAAGAGTTGGGATTTTTGAGTAATGCTTCAGCAGCGTCATAGTAAGGAAATGTATAGAGAGCTCTGGTCCTGCAAACCTCTTCTTAGTACCTACACAAGCAGCTGAAGAATCGGGGCCAGAGTTTACTAAGGTGCAGTAATATCAGGGAGTCAGGGAAGTGAACGATCAAATAATAAGCAGGTGTAATACAGAAAAATAATTTAGGCTTTACGTTGCTTTTTTTTTTCTTTCTTTCAAAAAAGCTGACTACCATTCATCCAGATACAACAAAATATTGTTGGGCCAAAGAACTGTTCAGTTTCAGCTGCAGATTTGGACTCGTGAGTAGGCATGAGGCACCCTGGATGGTAGATTACTTTGCACTGCTAAAGCATCCCGAGTTGTATATTCTGCTGATATTCTGTATTTGCATATTTCTTGGTCTTGAAGCCAACTTAACATTTTTTAGAAGTCAGCAAAAAACTTACACCGGTTGTGCTTTATGCTAGTGAATTTTTTGCTGAAAAACAGGACACATTTCAATGGTGAGATTAGCTAGACTGTGAAATATTACCCCTCAGGGAAGTTATGGGAGACCAGTTGCACGGATCATTTAAATGCAATTAGAAAAAGCAGTAGAGGATGGAGCCAGGCAATTTTCCCCTCCTCTCTTTGCTTGCTCCCCAAATAAGTTTGAAAAATGTCATTTGGGGAAATAATAACAGATTCAGGTTGCATTTAGCAAGTAGTTTTGGCGGAAAAGATAGTTTGAAGATAGTTTATTTCAGTAATTTTGTGCAAATGCCTGCATCTTTGGGAAGGAAGTTTCATGCTAAAAACGTGACTTGTCATTTTGCAGTTTGGTGCTTTCATTTATGAACTGGCTCATACTTGTTCCAGGTTGATGGAAAAATACATAATTACATTTTTCTTTTCCTGCTTCTGTCTTTTCCCAAGATCAGATTTTAACTGAGCGAAACTTCTCTTTTTATTTTTTCTTCTCATTGAACCAAAGAATCTGTTACTTGCACAGCTCTAGAAAATATACTGAGAAATCAGTCTGAGGCCGACGGAAGGACAGACTTCATGTCCTTTCCTGTGAGGTCTCTTTAATTTAGAGTCTGTGATTCACAGGTTGAGTTGGCTGCCTCAGTTAAGTGATGCCTTTAGTAGCTTTCAAGTTTGATTTTTCCAAAAATCTGGTGATGTGCATCAACGAGCTCACTTTCAGTACGAGGTACATTTTCTCAGTGCCTCTCAAAATTAGGGTCTAAGTAGCTCAAATCTGGTGCTTAAAGCTGAAGCGGTTCTAAATAGAAGCAGAGACCAAGAGGATCTTCAGTGGTTGATAAATCTTAGACTGCTTTTCTGAACAAGGGTGAATTTTACCCACTGAGCCCTGGAAGGTTGCCTCCCATGTACCTTCCACTGAACGCATGTCAAATTCTCTGACAGACAGGGAAGAACTGAAACCAGTGAGGCTTCATAAAAATGAGTTTTGGGGCTACTGGGCTTAGCACTGACGATATTTAGCAATCTATAGTAAAGCAACAGATTTATAATTCAACATGCATAACTTCATTAATCATATTTCTTTCTTAAATGAGGACAACAAAAATAAATGTGTGCTTAGAAGTGAAAGTTGTCGACAAAAGCTTGTTTTTGCCTAGTTTTCGGGAAGGTGGTGTGTTTTCCCCTTTGTTGCTGTCTGCTGTTAATTAGGGAAGTGGAGATGGATGTGTAGAATTAGGTTGCACATAATCTCATCTGAATATTTAATCATAAATGATTAAGATGAAGATTTATGACACCGATTTTGACATTCTGGCTGATATAGCAAGGTTAATAGAGCTATATTCTCCCCAGTTACGGATTGTCTGGGAAAGCAGGAACGACAGTGGTGTCTACAGACATTAGAGGGCAATAAGATCTCCAAGAATATTCTTTCATTTCTTTATTTTTAGAAAAACTTGTGCTGATAGTCTGATGTAACATTTTAAGTTCCATGAAAGAAAATTTAAACAGGAAAAAAACCCCAGCAGTGAAAGGACAATTATTTTCCAATAAAACACACAACAATGAATTCTGTCAGAAAAAAGCAAGTCTACTTTATATGAAAAATCGGAGCTGGCATTTGATGGAATAAACAGCTAACGTTATATGGTACTACCAAGGTCAGAAATTGTCCTATACTGACTTGTTGTACATTTTTGGGTTGGAGACTACTGAGCTGCATGTTATACCCACTCTGTAGAGTACAAGACCATTGATAGCACCAGGACCACGTGTGTTGGATATAGTTAAATGCATCAGCAATACAAATAACTGGGAAGTTACTAGGAAGTACAGTCGTACTACAGTTATTGGTACCTTATCCATATGATATATTATCTTATAATTTCCCAAACAAGAAAGAATGGTTGATTAGTTATAACACTGCTCCTGAGGACTTGAACTGTCATTAGATAATTATTAATTTACTGGAGGAAGAATTGAGATACTGAAAAAGATAACCAAAAAAAGGCAGGTATGGTGGAAATTGAGCATTTACACTCAAAATTCAATCTGAAATTCAGTTCAGCCACTATCTCAGCCTGGAAATGTTCAAACTCTGTGGGCATCATATTTTAGACTATGCATTTATGTAGGTGAAAAAAGGACCGCTTCTGGCGTGTAGGAACATCTCAGCATTAATGTAGCTGGTCAAGTTGTCTGTGTCAATGCTAGCTCTGCTTGGGATCTAAAAAAGTGTTCTGCGAATCTGTTGTGAGGATGCACTGAGTCTCCAAGGTAGCCAGTGAGTATTGCCGGGATCAAAATCTCTGAAATTATTAGCTTGGGTGTTGTGCTGTTTTCAGGTCCTGTGCTCACATACCCACACGGTGCCCCTTGGATTTGTCCAGGTCTAGTACCTGCTACCGATCCTCCTGCGACTGTCTCTTTTCCCTCTGTTCCCAGTAGGGCTTAGGATTACTCAGCATTGCCTGAAGTATATTGCCACTCAAGTCAATGAACATTTTTACCAGAGCCTTTAAAAAGAGAGTTAGGAGATTGACATCTTTTAAAATCTACGGTAAGGGAATTCACAAAGGCTGAATTTATCCTCAGAAACCTCATCTGGCATTCAGCTTCAAGGAGGGAGTCTCCCCCAGGAGGGGAGTTGACAGCAGAAGACTGGTTATAGCTGCTTGGTGCTTTGAATTATCGCCCTGGAAGAGCCTGTCTCCTCTGCTGCCCGTAGGAGGAACCCAGGGAGCCTGGGAAGAAGTCAGCCACTGTAAATATCTCCTCAAATGGCTTTCCCTCCTGTCCTCCTGGCTTTTCTAATTCCAGCCCCAGGATGTTGTTGCTGCCCCTTTCTTGCATCTTCTGATGTTCCCCCTGCCTACCCCCATCATTCTTGGTTGCTGTTACCAGATTTCAGGTGGGAACGCTACCTTTCCTGTTCACAACTGCCTCCTCTATAACACTGCCCCACCTCTGGTGGTCCTATCTGCTTCCCTATGAAATTTAGCACATAATTTGTGTGGAGGATAGAAGGATAACTGTTCTGCACCATAGGTAGCTGTCCTTTTAGGTTTTGTAGGGGATGGAGAGGATTTTTTTTTTGTACCAGATTTCAATTTCCAGCAGTAAATGAGCTATTTAAGCCTTTTTGCAAAAGCCATTGTTCTCCTTCTGTGAAGTCAAAAGAATTGACATATCTCATTAGTCTGTTAAGCAGTACAAAGATAAATGCTTTATATATAAGAATGAATACAGATGATTATGCCAATTAATTGGTAGGCTTCATAAATATAAAATGTAGTGTCTATGAAAGGCTTTTCCTTCTAGAAGCTCATGAAGGTTTTTTCTTTAAATTTCATCGATAATTCCGTTTTTTAAATAGACGAATACTAATATTAGGTGGTCATAGATGAAAGCTGTCAGTCTGCAGGAAGACGTGGATATTGTCTGTGCTTGAAGCAAAAATTTAACTCCTGTTTGTTGCTTTCTTAAACAGTTGGAGATTTTGATAGAAGAGGGTTTTTAACAGCTTTGTAAACAAGATATGAGACGACTGAATTCTCACAGGCAAGCGATGTGTTGTGATCACTGTTTCTCGCTGGCTGCAAATTATGAAGCTAAAATGTTTGAGGTTTCTTTCTGTATTGTTGTTCTGGATAGTTATTTACTGATGCAAAATGAAGCTTAATACACAAACAATCCTGGTATTCTTTCACTCAAGTATATATAGGTGTACGTAAGGCAGAAAAATGTGTTGTCAGCTCCCACTTGATTTGAAATTCAGCCTTTTGCAGCAAATTTTGTTCCCTTACGTATTCATTTCATTTACCTTCTGAGTCTTTTCTTGGAATATGTTTCTGTGGGCAATTAAACTAAGTATCCCCATTTGAAGCCTGCTGAGCAGGGCTGGACCTTTAACCTGTAAACTTTCTCAGGCAGAGACCATAACTAAAGGGCTTATAAAATTTGTATCTTGGCTAATATGATGGCTAATAGGCCTGGAATTGGAAAATAATAGCAGCAGCTAATGAGGGGATTTTCAGGAGATTAACACAGTCAAGTAGGCCATCTCAACCCTGATGGGAGAGATGCCTGCTTTTTCAGTCAGAGCGTCCTTTTGCATGGGAATTCTGAGGTCTGGTGAAGGGGCAGCATATCCTCATGATTGGCTGCTTTTCCCGGCTGTATCAGCAGGACTAATAATAGATATTTCCCCTTCCTACAAGCTTTCTTCCCTTTTATCCTGAAGCCATTATGCCGACAACAGCACTACCAAATTATGGTCTGAGAGAGATTTGTGATGGGTGCTTGGGAGTGAGTTAACAGCAATGAACTGACAGTGACCTGTAACATAACCCAGGGTTGAAGGTACTGAAGATGGGCAGAGGTGAATGGTAAATGGATTAAGATATGATCCATGCAGCAGTCCTCCTTGTGCAATTCCTGAAGGGGAGGTACAGTAATTCCAGATGATAGATATGCCTTTTTTGTATGCACACTACTTCATTCATAAGGGAGAAATAAGCGCTTTTTTTTCTGGTGAGTTCACAAAACTGCAGACGAGTGACGGTGTTAGCTGGTAAAAAATAAATTGTTCATCTGTGTTGCCAATATTAGAAGAGCAGATGTGATAGATTTTCCTAAAAGAACTTTTCCTTCATGTGCTGAAGTCAGGAAGAGCATAATTGTAAGTTAACTAAAAATAAGAACCAGTTTTCTTATTGACAGCCGTCAGTAAATATCAGTACAGCAAAAAATATTTGACCACAGCGTGTACTTCTAAAGTTGTTAACTTCTAAATTTGCTGAAACTGATCATGGCATTGTTGGGGTTTTCTTTTTTGCTGCTCAGAAGTGACACTAATGATTCCATTTCCGTTCTGAAGCAATTTGTATTGCAGTACTTAGGAATTATGAAAAAAAAATTACTGGTACTATTTGCAGGAAAATTAATTTTTTTCTAGGCCATTCTACTAAATAGAGTAGAATTTCCTAATAGCTTTTGATTAAGAGTCTTTTTTATTATTATTTCTGCATCCTTTAAATATCTTCTGCCAGTTCTTTATTGCATTACTTCAACTTTACTGCTGTCAGTGCAAAATTTCTCTTTAAGGGACACTTGAACTGTGCCAACAGGCAATGCCCCTTCAGTTCTAGGCAATGATGTGAATAATGTTTCTTTTATTAAAGAGATAATTCTATCCAGAAAAAAACCCCACGACAAAGATTTGCAGAAGCATGTGCACGTGCATTCTTGTGAACGCACTCAGACCTTCCTTCCTGAGTGCTACTCAATTGGCATAAGAGATGGCAGAAACATTAGGGTTTGTGCATAGACCTACAAATGATAATATTAGTCATGTCCTGATCCATTCTTCCCCACTCTTTGTTGCTGGCGTCTTCCTGGTGCTTTGCAACAGCTCAATTTCAGGCACCATTACAAACGCTGTCCCTTTATACTTGGACCATATTTGGTCCTGGCATGAATTTCCACCCAGTGATCACTTGAGGCCTAGCAGTGGTTTTCCAGCAGTAAGAAGGCAAGAACTGCTTAATAACTGTATCTCATTTCAGTTGATGAAATGGAAATTGAGAAGTCTGAGTATGAACTTTTCTAACTCTGTTCAGCATGTCTGAGGAGGTGTGGTATGCACATCTGTAGTCCCAGAATGGTATGCACCATGGCTTTTGGGTCCATCAAGCTGAGCAACATCTCCCATAGATAACCACAGTCTTTCCTCTTGCTTTTTGGTATGAACCCTGCCTTAAATGAGAAATAAACTCTTTGGAAGATCACCTCTGTTGGTGGCTTGCTGGAGAGCTCTCTGGGACCTGCATGGTCTTGAGGCTCTCTGAATACCTGCGTCGTGAAAACTTCTCCGACTGTTCACTCTCAGTCAATGGGATCACTTGTTTCAGACTGTGACCTTTGTGGAAGCAGGTGGGAGCTGAGCCTCCAACACTGTAGTGAAAAATTGCTAGACAAAAATCACGTCAAATAAAGGAATCAAGAACGAGGACGATGAAAAATCAGTTAAATCTTATTTAGATTTCTCTTAATAGTATGGGTTACTATTGATGTAATAATAAATTAATTTCACTTTGATTTAATTTCAGGTTCTAAGTATAATATTGCAGTGAAAATGTTTATCAAATGACTACTTTTCTTTTAACTCATGAAGCTTAACATTCCACAAATGACAGAAAAAAAATCAAATGAGGATAGCTTTCTATCATGGATTTTAATTGTATAACTGGCCCATGGTTTATTTTTTAAATGAAAAATTCTCATCTTTTGAAAATTCTGGCCCAAGTCCAGCATTGGAGCTGTTGTGTACTGGAATCCTCCAAAAAGGTAATCCAAATTAAATAGGAGTGTGAATCCACAGTGGATTAATTAAATGACATTAAACTCTCATGTGGATACTCTGAATCAGAATTAAAAGTGTCTTGATTCAATTTAACTTAATTTCCAGAGCAAATTAGTTAATTAAGTGTGCTGTAATTTTGAATGAAAGTGTCTACACAGAGGTTTAATATGTTTTGACTAATCCACTTTAAAAATTAATTCAGATTAACTTTCTTGAGTGACCCTTGTACTGGCAAACCCTTGGTAACTTGACAAACAGGTAAAATGAACAATGCTGAAAGACTAGTGCTCAAAAACACCCAGCTTGATTTTTATCTTGAAATTTTGTACCATCAAGAAGCAGCTTTGTTTCTTGGGCCAGAAACTGTTCTTTGTGAACAAAATTTGTTCTGTCAAAGAAAGGGAAAATAGTCGTGCAGCCTCAGAAATGAACTGCACATGGTGATGCAGTTGGTGTGGCCACAGGAGAGTTCTCTATGTGATTCATTTTTGAACACCAGAGCAGGGAGATCCCAAGTATTTCTGGTATTAGAAGAACAGAATAACAGCATTTCTCAAATGGTGAGGAGGAGAGAGAGGTCCAGTTAACATGTGAGGTCCACCATGGACCTAGTCCACTACTGATTATAAGCCGGAAGGGAATCATTGGGGTGAGGATGTGAAGGGAAGGGTACTGACCTGGCAGAAGGAAAAAGCAAATTATTCTGTAGCTTTACATGATGAAATAATGTGAGTTAGGGATGGTTCTAGTAGAAGCAGTCTGGATGGAGAAGAGAAGGGGAAGACAGCTTGGTATCTGCGCAGCAATGGAGACGGGAATGGCAAGGAAGAGGGAAGTGGAGGAGCACTGTTATCTGTTTCGATGGTGGAGGTTCCTGTGCAAAATCTGTGGGTGCTGTCCCACCTTAGCCTGGGCCACAGGTGTCCTGAATATCCTATAAATGTCCTATCTGGTGAATCTTCTATAAAGCATTCGCTGGACCTGGCAGGGCCAAGGTTGGGGTGAAAGATGAAGAGTTACAAACCCAACCCTTGCCCATAAGGGGTTCCCTGAGCCACCATGTTCGTCTGTCCCATGCTTCCTGGCGCTGCTGGGGTTTGGGATTGTTTATTCTGTCTCAGCTAAAGGCATGGAGAGGAAGATGTTTCCTCTTCCTTCAGCTCATTATAAAGAACAAAAAAGGAGGAGCCAGTCTGGTGCTATATGAGACCAAAGAGCAGAAGAGCATGTACCACACTGGGATGAGATAAGGAAAATATCAGCGAAGAGGGATAAGGACTCAGTGTTTGTCTTGCAGAAGCAGCGCTTCCTCTGTTGACCCAGAGACTAACACTTTTATCTTGGTCAATCTTTTTTTCTTAATTATTATAATTTTTGTGGTAAGTAATTTGTGGACTCTTTAAGACTTCAGTGCTATGTAACAATGTGATACAAAGAAGCTACAGAGCTGAAACAGTATCAAGTGCTCACTTTAATTGTACTTTGAATATTTGTCAAATTTTTCCAGTTTTGTTATGCTGTGTCCATTGCAAGAGCCTTTAGCACCAAGTATCTGCCTTCAGGCACTTAGAGAAATCACAGCAGCTACTGCTAGTAAAATGGAGAAACAGGTGCGTAAGAAAATGAGATTTTAAATGCCTGCTTTAATTTTACTGCAAGAGTAAGCTCTGGATGCAAAGCCCTGATTGGAAAAGTGCAGAGAATCAAAAAGAAGTTGCATGAGTGTCTTCACTACATCTTTTAATTATGAGGAAATTTTGCCACATTTTCATTCTATATTATTATCAGAGCACAATTTTCATGCCTTTCATATTCTAAAATCTCCAGAATGACACACACATTTATTTCTAGTATTAAATTGTGCTGCTAAAGCACATTCTGTTTGGCGTGACGTTGTTTCAGTTTAATTTTCTCCAAAAATCCGTTTCATCTTTTCAGAATATACATGGCATACCATTGACCCTTCAACTTCCTGCTATTCCCTCCTGTCTTCAGTACTCTGATGACTAAGTTGGGAACGTGTTCAAGTGGTGGCATCTGGCTCTTTGGGGAGCTCTGTGAGCAATTATGTTGGCGGCTTTACAGATGGCTCTTCATGCATTGTGGGGTGAATCTGAGCTTTTATTTTTTAGATATCTGTGATTTGGAAGAACTCGCATGCTGGTAAATAATGGCACTCTTCCCTTCTTGAGCACCCGTTCAAGGCTAAACTAAATGCTGCTGCATTAAAAGCTCATTGCTTTATGAACCAGACACGAAAACCATACAAGTGGTCACCTACAAGAGTTGTTTTTAGAAGCTTGGGTACATGAATAGCATCCTCATCAAAGACTCTGCTCTTTGTCTTCCAGATAACAGACATTGTCTTGTTGGCCAAGTATTTTCCATCTGGCAAATTAAGTGCTAATCCTTTAAAGAGAAACTTCTGTCTTTAAAGAGAGTATTTCCTTAAATAGACTTGAAAGGAGACTATAAATTGATTTCAGGTGTGACCGGAGGATCTTAAAACTTGGATACTTTGGGGTATATTTTTTTTTTAAATATGTGTATCTGATAGATATATTTAGAATAATCAGAAGGTTGTATCTTCTTGGAAAACAGTTAATACTGAAGTAGAATGTGGGGACAGGCTGGAAACCAGAGAGCACTGGTGGGGGCAGGAGAGTGAGACCTTCTGAACTCTACAGCCTTCGGTTTTTCAGCCCAAAATAAATGAAAGTGTGGAGACCAATTTGTTTTTATTTTCAGAGCATATCTGACTTGATCTCAAGCAATTTACTTAATTTCATTTGGGGACACGGAGGCATGTCTAGGTAGGTGTGAATAAGGCTTGAAAATCTGAGCATCTAGAAGACATTGCATTCCAAAATGAGATCTCTTTAAGTGAAGTTGTATTTCATCAACTTTCTTACCAGAGTCCGGAGGACAGCAGATTCACATGTGAAAATAGCACCTAAGACAGTACACTCAGGGATTTTTATATGAAATCTGTGTGCAGAACAGAGGGGACAATCGAGTCCAGAGCTTTTCACTTGGAGCCTGTGAAGGGAACTGCTGGTAGAGCTAGTCTGCTGACCTGTCTGGAAGGGATGCTTTTAAGCAAGCAAGAGGATGCAAGAGAAATCTGGACACTGATCCTTTGCATTAATGATTCCTATAGAAAATGGATTAATAGATAATGTCTTGTTCTCAAAAAACCTGTCCTGGGTCACAGGAAAACATTTGATAGTTACATTAGTGCCGAGATTACGCATTGCCTGTTGGGGTCTGAGCTTGGTGGAACCAGGAGGGGTTTTTCCAGGATGAATTTTTATAGTTGCACAGCTCCCCTGGAGCAAAATGAGGTCCTGGGATGTGGCAGCGAGGGAGAGAGACTCCCAGAAGTGCTGAGGAGATGTTTGAGGTATGTGATGTAACCTGTGAAATCCTGGCATCAGGGCGCTGTGCCACTTGAGAAAGTTCTCCAGAATTTCCACTTTGATTAGAACAGCTTGATTATAATATGTTTTATACTGTGTTCTTTATGAGGCATTCTTGGAATGGGGAGATTTACATAGCATTTCTAATGTGATGGCTTTTGAGCAAATACACCATATCGGAGTTGTTATGAGTTCGTAATCGTTTTTGATACGTAGAAGTAGCGACTTCGGACTAATCTTTTTCCAGTTGTACGACTGTAATGTACTCATTTGAAAGATTAGGTATCCTTACAGAATACCAAAGTAAAATGTGAATCAGCTTAAAGGACTTAGCAGAATGCCAGAATTTTTGTATCTTATAGAAGAGTGAATTCAAGCCTCTTGCGGATCCTGTGTTCACACTCCTCATCGCAGACGAGACAGTAAAATTTATTAATGAACTGTGAAGCTCCTGTGACTTTCCTATGTTTTAGCTGATTTGATTATTGAACTGTACCTGGTTTTAAAGAGTTCATGTCTGCCTGAGACAACTAGCACAGAGGAACATGGCACTGGCCTTAGACAACCCTTCTGCTGGCATTTTTAGAGAAAAAGTCAGGAGCTAGCTGATTTTGAAGATGATCATGATTCTCCATTCCCGCTCCCTGGGGGAGGGAGATGAACAAAACTGGCCAGACTCAGAAGGGCCAGACAGGAGCCTCAGGGAGAATGCTGAAGTTAGGGAAGATAAGATACACCCTGGCTTTTGTGTCGGTGTTTTCTCCAGTTGCTTTTTCCTATGGTTTTGCCAGAAGCTGTTCTGAGTTACTGTATTTATCATCCAGCCATGTCTCCAGAGAGATGTCCCTTGCAGATGTCAAGCTCATTAGGACCTGCTGAAAAAATGAGGCTGGTATACAGTGAAGACATCTCACTGATGAACACAGGAGGGTTTTCTGCATTTAGATGCACACCCTTGGCACTCTTCCTAGTATCACTTTGTGATGAAACCTGGTTATATACCCATGGTGCCTCTGAAAATAAATCTGGGTGTATGAGTAAAAAGAGAGCTAGGGTGCACAGCAGCAGATCACTTGATCTTCATAAGAGAGCCCAGAACTTCAGTGAGTATTATGCTATCCATTTACTCTGTGCATTAGAAGGAGTTTGGTGCTCTAGCTCAGTGGTCTTCAAAGCAGGGTGCGTGCACAAGACAATCCATTGGGGTGTGGGAAGAAAATACATTTTGCACCATTAGTAAAGAAAACATTTTTAAAACTGTGTTTATTTCATCTTATCTCATCCTTTTAAATTTCTATTTTTGTGTATGCCTTATATGTAAGTACAGTAGTACGTTAATATAATTAAATAAGATTTATTTTGCTGAAAATGGTTTACCGATAGGTGTTCATGATCAAAAAACTTTGAAGATCACTGCTCTTAGCTGACTGATCAGGTGAAGGAATATTGGGTGCTTCAACAAGGCAGACGAAGGGAAACTCTGAGTGGGTTGCCTTAGGAAGATACCCTGTAAATTCAGCCTCTCTGCTGTAGATCTACCAACAACGTGTAAGTCATGTCTAAGGGTAGCATGTGACTGAGGAAAGATTTAGAAGAGAGACGACTTCCAACAGCGTGCAATAATCTTTGTTTGCATAATGTTTAACTACTTCTTAATAAAAGGTAGTTAAATTCTCATTATAATAATTTAAAAATTACTGTATTTACTCGGAAACAATGAATTATTGGCTAAAGGGACCTAAATACAATAATTCATCCTCTTAAGCAGATAAGTTTCCTGATGGAAACTCAATTCTCCATTTATAATGAAAACCAACAAACACTGATTGGGATATTTTGTTGCTGATGACAAGTATTATTCAAAAGAATTATAAGTGTACGGTTCTTTTGTTTTTTTTTTCTGAAAATAATTTCCTAGGTAGATGGAGTCCTCTCTTACGTATTGAGCAGGGTGGAAGCATGACCAGCCTCGTGCAGTTTTATCAGTAGAAAAAAATAGTATGAAAGACAAAGGGGAAATGAAGTAAATGTCTAGCACTGATCAGTAAGATCAATTTTGCAAGACATCTCTCTGAACTTACTTTAGGAAACGGTATGAGTGCCATGAAAATTCTTAAAACTACAAATAATTTATTATTGATTTAAGTACTTTGGGTTCTGAATGCCTGCTTCTTTCTGGCTAGCACTGGAAAACGTCCAATAACAACTCTCTATGCCCCCAGGTCTTAACGATCCACCTATAAAAAAAGAGAACACCGGTGGAATATTCCCTTCTCCTCTTCCTCCTGGGTTTTAATCTACATTGCTGACAAATTGAAATACTTACAGCTTATGTATTAAATACAGACTGACAGTAATACACCAAAGTCTACCACAATGTGTGTGTACAAAGACAACAGGATCAAAGCCTACAAACAATCCTTTCTAAACTCTCGCCCCAGTCAGCTCAGAGGAAAGAAGAGATGCTGTAGCCTGCAGCATGCCCTCGGTTTGGCAGAACTGGGCCTGCTGACCTGACAGAGTGAAAGCCAGGACCACACAGCAAGGAAGTCCTGAGGGCATGGCTTAGGGAAGTGGGTGCTTTCGGCTTTCAGCTGCTTCCAGCTGACACTGAATCATTAGGAGAAGTCAATTCTCTGGTTATTTAGGGACAAGTTTTGTATCAATTTATCTTTCTGTACTCTTTGCTTGGTAAAAAACTGGCTGGATGGCTGAGCCCAAAGAGTGGTGGTGAACGGAGCTAAATCTGGCTGGTGGCCAGTCACAAATAGTGTTTCTGCAGGGCTCAGTACTGGGGCGAGTTCTGTTTAACATCTTTATCAATGTTCTGGACAAGGGGATCGAGGGCACCCTCAGTAGATTTTCACGTGACATCTAGTTGTGTGGGAGTGTGGATCTGCTTGAGGGTAGGGAGGCTCTACAGAGGGATCTGGACAGGCTGGATCGATGGGCCAAGGCCAGTGGTATGAGGTGCAACAAGGCCAACTGCCAGGTCCTGCACTTCAGTCACAACAACGCCCTGCAGTGCTACAGGCTTGGGAAGAGTGGCTGGAAAGAAAGAGTGACTGGCAGAAAAGGACCTGGGATTTTTGGTCAACAGCCAGCTGAATATGAGCCAGCAGTGTGCCCAGGTGGCCAGGAAGGCCAACATCCTGGCCTGTATCAGAAATGGTGTGACCAGCAGGAGTAGGGAGGTGATTGTACCTCTGTACTTGCCACTGCTAAGGCTGCACCTCGAGTACTGGGTTCAGTTTTGGGCCCCTCACTACAAGAAGGACACTGAAGTGCTGGAGTGTGTCCAGAGAAGGGCAATGAAGCTGGTGAAGGGTCTAGAAAAGAAGTCTTATGAGGAGTGGCTGAGGGACCTGGGGTTGTTTAACCTATAGAGAAAAAAGGTCTCCCCTGAGCCTCGATTGCTCTTTATGAACCTATAGAGGGAGGTTGTAGTGAGGTGGATGTTGGCCTCATCTCCCAAGTAGCAAGTGATAGGACAAGAGGAAATGGCCTCAGGTTGCACCAGGGGAGGTTTAGATTGGATATTAAGAAAAATTTATTCCCTGAAAGGGTTGTCAAGCCCTGGAACAGGCTGCCCAGGGCAGTGGTGCAGTCCCCATGCCTGGAGGGATTTAAAAGCTGTGTAGATGCGGTGCTGAGGGACCTGGTTTAGTGACGGACTTGGCAGTGCTGGGTTAGCTGTTGAACTTGATGATCTTGATGTCTTTTCCCAACCCAAATGACTCCCTGATTCTATTTGTATCTGCATTGTACTGGCCTCTTACTAGTTTCCAGACATATATATGAGGATATCTGTGTAATACACATGATGTAGGCAAGTCTGTGCATTACTAGCTTTTGCTTCCAGAAGACTTTGAGGTATAATGCATTAGTTGTTTAATCCGCAGAGTCATGGCATAAATAGAATTAGTTACTTGCTGCTGCTTTGTTTTTAAAGTGAGCAGTCACCTTAAAAGGGCTCTAGGAAATTAACAGCATCTCTGCATGTTGTAAGGACCATGTAATAGTACAGAGGATGAGGGCAGAGATATAGGCATATAGTTATGCATTCCATTGTGTAATTTAAACAATTTGGGGAGAAGTAAAGAAGCCTGTGTAATAAATGCACAGCACACAAGGAAAACTGCCACCAGCAACATCTGATGGGCTCAAACTGCAGAACACTTTCAGTAGTCGCTATCTGCTGTCAGCACTGCTGTGCCCTAGCTCATGCCAAGTAATTCTCCTTTGAGAATTGAGATTTGAGTCGATGATGCTTCTCCCAGACCTCTCACATGGTGAATCCCTGACTGCCACTTCTCACACTGTTAGTCTTTTGTTGACATGGCCCTTTAACTGGCTTTCCATGCCGTTCCACCGCAGAGGGAGAAGACACGCAACCCTGGAGTCCTTCACTGGTTAGGCAACAGCAGACCAGTGTCCAGTTAATAATAAAACCAAATCCAATTATAAGATTGTTTTCCCCTCAAAGATGTAACATTGAATTTATCTTCTGTACCTAAGATTAACAAAGCTCTAATCCATGTGATACGTGACAGAGAGGTAAGCAGAAAATGTGTACATCGCTTGTGGCTTGGAAGTGGGGTCACCAACTGTGCTGACATTCCTGCAGTATTGAGGAATTGACCTTTAGGTGATCTCTGTTGCCTTAAAAGTCGCAAAATTTTAGCTGCAATGAATTTCAGAATTTGTTTCCTTCTATTTGCTGGCTTTTTAAGGTTAAGGAGAAGAATGACTTCCAGATTTTTTTTTTTTCCAAAGCATACGGCTCAGAATGGTATTAGTTTTTAAAGATGTATTATTTGTATGTAATCTCATTATACCAGCCTTAGGGAAAATACCAATTATTGTGTGATTTGCATGAGTTGGCAACACTAAAACAGCAGCGTGGTGGGGTGGGGTGTATCACATGCTAATATCGCAGCACTGGGGTGGCTAAGCTGCTATGTTAATTCTCTGTTCTGGGGGGGATATCTTGAGAAACCCCTTCCTTGACAATGATAATCTCACTGCTGACCCTTTAAGTATCTTAAATTTTCTGAAAAGCACACAGAGAATAACGTGACACTGTTTTCTGTTCCCTATTGTGGCTCTAATGAGGAGTGATGAAAAGAACAGATATAACGCAGACAAAAGAAAATCCACAGGTTAATGCTTCTTTTGCATTACTTTGTATTTTACACGTTACCACTCTTCACAGAAGTCTTTCTAGCGATCTTTTATAGATGACATTCATACTTCTCAAAATAAGCACCACAACCTATCTTTCTTTACCAGTTCTGTTAAAACCCTTGCGTAATGAGATAAAACTCATTTTGTGTGTGTTTCTTTAGTGCTTCAGTTGGCGAGTAGAAGGTTTTTATGGGTTTGGAATATACTGTGATTTATTGTCTTTATGGATTTCTTGTCCAAGATTTAGACCGAGTAAAGCAGTGGCATGCAAGAGAGCAAATTCTGATGGCATTTACCCTCTCATAGATTTGCGGTAACTTCACTGATTTTAATTAATAATACTGCTAGTTTACACCGAGATTGTGTCCACATGCGGAAAGCTTTCCTGATTAAAGCTAAACTGAGAGGGCAAATTACGATTTGTTTAATTAATAGCCTGTAGTTCAAAAGATTGTAATTCAGGATGAGATCTCCAAGAAGACTCATCCTAGAGCTGGGTTCCCAGCCCACTCAGTGAAGATATTAATGTCGGCTACTGTGAGACTAGAGTTCAAGGCCATTGGGAAACCCTCGTTGGGTTTGTTTTAGTATTAAAGCTTTTGAAAGACAAGTTTCCAATGCCTGGCTATTTTCAAGGCAGTTTAAGGGCACATGAGACATTCTGAAGGTGGGTGTAATGCGAAATTGTACCTTGTAATCATGAGGTTATTGATCCTAAAACAATAAAATTGGCCTATATCATCATTTACTAGACATAATACTATTGCCTTGTTTATGGATTTATTTAAATATTTAGTTCACAGAAGTATGCAGGGGCCATGTCAAGGTAAAGGAGAGAAAAGACTGATAACTGTCTTTGAAATGGCTTCTTTAAGACAAAAAGTAATCACTTGTTCTCAGCGGCCAGGAGGGCCAAGAAATCTTTAAATTGGGATGAATATTAGGAAAGGCTTCCTGTGCAGGAGGAGGGAACTGCTGAGTGGATAGGATCACCTTGTCCAGGAAGCGGTGGATCTCCTGCATGGTGGTGTTATAGAATCATAGAGTGCATTGGGTTGGAAGGGACCTTCCAAGGCCATCTAGCCCAACCCCCCTTCAGTCAGAAGGGACATCTCTAACTAGTTCAGGTTGCTCAGAGCCCCATCAAGCCTGTTCTTGAATGTCTCCAGAAGCGGGGCCTCCACCACCTCTCTGGACAACCTGTTCCAGTGTTCCACCACCCTCATAGTCAATAACTTCCTCCTCTTCCTTCCTTATTCTTTTTTTTTTATTATTTTGTGGTAGGGAAGGGGAAGAGGAGCTAGCACAAGTTAGGTGACCATTTCTTGAGGTGTTTGATCTTCTTAGAAGATACTCACAGATATACCATGAAATAATCACAGTATTTATGGTAAGAAGGACTAGGAGATCGTCTTAATAAAGGCAGCAACTACAGCAAAATATTTATGCGAAAAGGGTGTATGTACTCCTGCAGTCCCTTTTCAGCTGAAGGAACAGTGATGCTGAATGCATTTAATTTGGAATTAGAATACCTAATTATTTAAAAAGCCCTCTGAATATTTGGGATAATGACAGTTCTAGGGGTGTATTAATGAATTTGTGAAGGAAGACAGGGCTGGAAAATGGCTAATCAAAGCATGAGCTATTTTAAAATGATTCCAATTTTATCTCACGACCTTCACAAAAAATATGCAATATCTGTATCAGTAAATACTCTGCTTTGCTTTTTTGCTTGCTTAGCACTTCTAAAAATATTTCTTCTTTATACTCAGGAAATGGAGAATACATCACACTTCGGATTAAAGAGGGGTCAAAGTACATTTCTTATCACTTCCTGTATTTGCAGAGCTCTTGAAACCAGCCAATTATTTTCAAGAAGTGTAAATCATAGAATGGTTTGGGTTGTAAGGGACCTTTAAAGATCATCTAGTTCCAACTGTCCTGCCATGGTCAGGGACATCTTTCACTAGTTCAGGTTGCTTAAAGCTCTGTCCAACCTGTTCATGTATGTTCAGAGATAATAAAAATTAAAGGAGGGGGGAAAAAGCCCTATATAGTACCTGTTAGCATAATTTCCTGAACAACCCAAACAGACATTTAAATATATTAGAAATTTAATCTTATTTTAGGAGTTCATGAAGCCCATAATCATCGTAATCTCCTAATTGGTGGGATAATGCCCCTTGTTCTCAGTGTTGTCTGGGGATGGAATTAGCAGTGTCGTTAAGAGGTAAACTGGCATATTTTTTTTCCCCCGGGATAGGATGTAATGGTAGTATAATAAAACTAACGATGATTTGACAGCTTTTGCATTCTTTTGTTGTATTCTCATTTGTTTCTGTTAGTCACGCAAATGCTCTGATTGGTGAATTAAATCCTAACTGTGGCACTTTGTGAATCCAAAGAGAAGTAGTGATCTTCTGAAGCAATGGAAACCCTTTACCTGTGCTGAAAACTATAGTTGGAGACTGTGGGGTTGCATTATGCTCATAGTTAAAGGTTTTGATGTCTTTATGGGATGCAAGACAGGAAGCTAAAATAGTAAGAGTCCACTATCACAGATGTTGGCAACACTAAGGCTTGCATTGCCACCTCCTCACAGATTTACAAAAGCTGGACCTCCTGTGAAGTTGTGTTCTGCTTAGTGCAGTACTTTGTGCCAGATGAAATGACAGAGCTCGCTGTGCAGAACTTCATAGCTCACTGGGCATTTGTTCTGTGTATAACTAAATTCCATCAGGTCCTGGTCAACATGGCAGAAAGCTGAAGTCCTCAGCACCTTACAGAAATTCTCAGGTCCTGATGGATTTTGCTCTTGGGTTTTTTTTTGTTTGGTTTGGGTTGTTGGTTTTTAAATATGGGAATCCCTGGGGTTTTTTTTAGTTCTGCTTTGAGTTTTGAAAGTGGACTTGCTCTTGCTTTGACTATTTGGGTTCCCTCTCCCCCTTCCTATCTAGTTTAAAGCCCTGTCAATCAGCCCTGCAACCTCTTGAGCAAAACCCCTTTTCCCCCTTTGAGAGAGATGTCTCCCATTTAAGGTGAGCATTCTTGGTGCTGTGTAAGCCATCCCATTATCAAAAAACCCAAAATTGTAGTGGTGACACCAGCCCTGGAGCCATGTGTTTTATAGACTGTATTGTCCTGTTCCTTCCAGTGTCACTGCTTTCAACTGGAAGGAGGGATGAAAAAATAACCTGTGCTCCAGATTCTTTTACCAGCCTTCCCAAGGCTCTAAAATCTCTCTTAATTGCCCTTGGACTATGTTCTACTGCTTCATCTCTACCCACATGAAAAATTAGTAGTGGGTAGTAGTCTGAGGACCTCACGAAGCTAGGAAGCTTCCCAGCGATGTCCTTAACTTGTGCTTCAGGGAGACAGCAGACCTCCCTGTGATGAGGGTCTGCATGGCATACTGGACCCTCCGTGCCCTTTAGAGCAGAGTCTAAAAAACTAAACCCCTCCTTTTCTTCTTGTGGGAGGTGGTGACATGGACAGCAGGCCTGTCTGACCACACAGACCCCACAGATGTAGCTTCCCCACTGTCCCCATCCTCATTTGTTTGTTCTTCTTCTACCAGGGCCTTCGATCTGTTGCGCAAAGGGGGGAGCGAGATGGCCAAGAGGACATTGGGCCTCCTGCCCCTACCATGGACTAGCTTCCACTCCTTCTCATCTTCTGGGCTTCTGTCTACGGCCTGACAGGGGCAGGCCACTGAGGCCCTTTATCCTGGGTGTTCTTTGGCGGGTGCTCCCATTCTGATTTCAGGGCAGGCAGAGCCGGGCTCCACCGACCTATCTCCTACTCCGCCTCCCTCACGCTCCTCAGCCTCTCAGCTTCTTCACGTAGTTGGGCCACCAGGCTGAGCAGATCCNCGCTGCTCCCGCTCCTCGCCCGCCGAGCGCCGCTTCCGGTTACGCCGCGTTTAAAGCTCCGGCGGCCGCCCCGGGCCGGCGCTCCCCGCTCCTCCGCGGCGTCCCCTGGCTCTAGGAACCCCCTGTCCAGCCATCATCATTTTATGCTGCCATCAGCTGCCTGAGCACACAGGCCAACGCTGAACTCAGCAACATCTCCTCAGAAGGCTTCTTTCAGACAGTCCTGCCATTAAGTTCCTGTGGGCCCAGCTCCTCTGCTGCTCGCTGTGGTGCCAGCATCGCCTGCTGGACACAACAGACAGAGATGGCTCCTCAGGGGCCCTTCACATGGAAGGACACCACTGAGAGAGCTCAGCAAGATGCAACCAGCCCCAACACAAGCCACACCCAACCTGAATCTCTTCTGACTGATCAGCTTCTGCTTAACATAGCCCTGGCCTCGCCACCACCCCAACTACCAGCACCTGGGTGAGGGCAGAGCCACAGACACACAGGTCCAGAGGTTCTGCCTCTGGAACATGAAGCCAGTAGGAAAAACAACCTTCTGCTGGGTTGTGACTCATTCACAGGTCAGCTCCAACCTGGGCCCACAGCTCTGGCCCCAGCACTTCATTCCAATGATTTGTTTCTTCCAGGCACTACACAGCAGGGTCTTGGCTTTAGGGTTGTAAGCTGAAAGAAAATTTAAGATCTTTTTTTACCAGAAACCACAGGCATTTATGACTTGAAATCAAATAGAATTTGCATTAATGTGTAATAAAAATTTTTTTTTTAGACTGAATACTAGAGGGCAGTATAGCTGGAGCAACCTCTGAAATTTTTTTAACGTGGAAATCAAAACATGCAGTAGGCTGTTCTCATGAACAGGGCAGAATAAACAACAACCCATAGCAGATTTCTGTACTGGGGCTTATTTACGAGCCAACGAGGGCAGATCTTTTACCCTACCTCTGTCTTGACTTACCCATAGAAAGGTCGCTGCCACCCTGGGAAGCCTGGGCAGAAAGTCATGTTGGTTCATATTGTGTTACCACTTGTGGTTACCCATCACAAGTGTCCCCATCCAACGTCCCTGAGCATCCCCCAGCATCCATCTCCTCAAAGTGATCTGATCTCCAAGATCTTCCTAAACTTCCAGGATCTTTTCTCCAGCCAAGACCTTCACCTTCTCCTTTCCTGGCCTCCTCCTCCTTTCTAAGACCACCTCTGTTCAACAGCCCTTCATTCTGGCAGCAGCAGTTTTCTCCAGAACCTAAAACCCAAATTTCCCAGTCTAAAGAGGCTCTGTGCAAAAAGCACAATGCATGATCAGCCTCCTAATTGGTGACCTTGTCTCATGTCTCCTTATTAACAGGAGGATTCAGGACATGCCAATTTTGTTTAGCCCGGGTGCTACTGAAATTTTCTCCTAGCTCCTACCAGTTGTGAGTAGCTAGCTTCTGAATGAGGAACAAGTCCAGTTTTGGATGTTCTTCCCCCCTCCCATGCACTCAGTTACCATCTGACTGTTGGCGTTCACAATTCAAGCTATTTTTTCACTACAACACCCATGTACATTGGGTAGACCAGCAAAAACCTATTATTACAGCCTTCAGGATCCCCCTTGCTATTTTCACCCTAACTCTTCTCCTAGCTCTAACATTCTTAAACCAAATTGAATTTGTATCTGTGGAGACTGTGTTTGCACCAGGATTTCTTATCTGTAAACAATCTGTTGTCTCTTTCTTTTTTTGTCCTCATCTCAGCCCTTTAAAGATTATGACAGAATTTGAGTTTTTCATATTCTCCTGGGTGTGTTACCAAACCAGCCTTCATATCCAATGCTTCTCTCCTCTCTGCACACCTTTTTTAATCTCAGCATTTACCTGTGTTAAGCTACCTTTTCTGGTCTCAGAAATGATTGATACTCTGGGGTGAATTGTAATTGCACTGTACAAGGATGGGATCATGTGATGCCCATTAACATTTATGGGAGTCGTATAATTAAATCCCTGTGCACCAGAACGAAAATTTACCTTTCTGTCTCCTTGCCTTTGTTGGGCAGTTGTACACCATGTAGTTGGAGTAGTTAGAACGTGTTAGAAGAAATGCAGAAATACCTCTCTCTTCTTCTTTGTTCCTTTCTTTTTTTGCCCTCCAGAAATTGCCCCTTTTTAAGGGGAGGAAATTCTCCCTTGTCAGCACTGAAGATGCCAGAGCCAGGATGTGAGTTATGAGTGTAGAAGGCTGTTTCTTGCAGTTATCTGATGCTGTCATACTTCCAAAACTTGTGTAACTTGGATGTTCTCCCAGCAGCTGCCACGTAGCTCCACAGATGACAGATTAAGTTTAATTTAATGGCCCTACATAATGGAAGGAGGTCAAGGTTTTCACTTTATTTTGGTTGTTGGTTTGAAGCCACCCAGGCTGACGGTAGCCGGAGTCATTAATATATGGTGAATTTGCAGTGGCTTATGAAACTAACCCAATATTCTTAATAGAGTTCCAAGTGGACAGGTGTCCACATGGCAATTAGCAGTGAAGGAATTACGAGTGCTGTTGCAAAGAAGCCAGAGATGAAAAAAAAGCATTGAGGCTAGGCAGGCCTCTGACCCAAGGTTGTGGTTGCTCGTGGTAAGTAGTGAGTGCAAAATACTGGTATTGTAAAGATAGCTTTAGTGTCATTGCATACGCTGCCCTGATATTATGGCTCAATTAGAGTCTTTTGCCGTTGCAATTACGGGCTTTCAGAGGCAGTCACCTTTCGATTTGTATATTGCGAAGAGAATGAGTAAATAGCGTTTAGTTCCTTCTCATTGAAAAAATCAGACTGCTCTCACTGCGATTTCTCCACTTCTCGTTGGCTAATTGCACAATGTACGGTGGCAAAAGGAACAGTTTTGTCCACCGCAAGAGGATTCTTCCTATTTCTCATCTACATAAACTATAACTTGGCTTCTGATGCAGATCAGCAATGTCTTAGCAGTCATCTGCTGTTAAATGCTGAGTCATTTGATTGCCGTTCCTGCAGTCTTTTGCTGACTCCAGCGATGCTTCAGCTCTTCGCTTCCTGGTCAAAACAAAGACCTGAATCAGAAGTGGCAGCAGCCAGTTAAATACTGTGAATGCATTTTTTATTTAGAAAAACCCTCACTAAGAACAGGTTTTCCCATGTTCCTAAGGCAAAACAAGCTTCAGGGAATTAGGATGCATCTTTTATTTCCACCTGATTGCTCAGACCTTCTTATATCTTCGCATATATATATGTGTATATATATATTTGTGCTTCTACATCATACGGATTTATATATATGTAGTTTAATATTTTTAGTCTGTGCTGACTAAAGTGGTTGTATAAATTAGGGTCCACATTTTAAAAATCTGTGAATATTATAAAAACAATGAATCTCTAGGACTTAATTCCAACAGTGCACCTATGGTTGATTTTCTTAGGCAGAACTAAGGCAAACTGGATCTTGGGCTCTTGAAAATGCAGATTTTTAAAGGCTGTAGAGATTCACCTTTGCCTTGCCAATTAAGACTGGAAGTTTGCTGTATGTAAGCTGCATACAGATTGCATACCTTGATATAAGTGGAAAAATCTATACGGACAAAATGGTCTAAACCTATTAAGTTTTAGGAATCCAACTTAACATTTTGAAGCAATGCAGTGTAAAAACTAGGCTAATGCTGAAGAAAGCTTTCCTAGAGTGTGATAAAAACAAAATGTAAATTCCTGAGTGAATACTTAAAAGGAACCTGAAAAGCCTATTTGCAAGCAGGTGTGCTTGCCAATTCTACATAGATTAATAGAGAAGTTGACATAAATAATTTTTATTGAGTCATTTCATGCGATCTCATTTCAGATCCCAGCAAAAATATTTATTGTCCTGATTTTCCTGTGTGTTACTATAGCTGTCACTAGTTCTTGTAATGAACAGGTATGCATTCAAAGTCCTCCTTCAGGTATACAGGAACTTCATTACCTGTCTTTAATTTCTGTTGATTTTCTCTGTTAAATCAGAACTAAATTTTAAGATAGAGATTTTTATGTTTTTAGAAATGCTAGTGAACATTATTTGCTCCAGATTTCCACCAACTAGTAGGAATCATACTTAAAATGGAGTTACTAAAATATTCCAGTCCTTCAATAGAGGGCTGGTACATATTGCAGCAATTACAGTTGTACAAAAAGCAGGTTGCCCCGCGGTCCTCTGATGACAGTTTTGTGATTATTTGGTTGCTTTTTAGTCTGTAATTCAAAAGCCTTGTAAACATTTACCCATCTGAATGAAACGCTAAATAAATGAGTCTTTACCGGTTCAACAGTGGTCAGGGAGTTTTACGCAGTGCTGTATTTAGTCACACAAACAAATCTTAGATTTTGGTCTTAAGTGATAGTAAATAATACTTCCAGTCTTTTGTGAATCACTCTCCAATTGTATCAAGTGTTTTGTGTTAACTTCCTTAATGTGTACTGATTTATTTAGTATTTCAACTAGAGTTTTTACTTAAAGTAACTGAACTTTCAGAACTGAATTTTCAAGTCAATTAATGGTGTCAGTGCGGTTAATAATACAGTTGATCACTGAAGAATGAATGTAGCAGTCATCAGTCGTTTCATTTCAAACTTCCTCTTTAACCAGTCTTTATCTTCTACTTTTAGTAAGCCATAGCTTATTAAACCAGGGCTTAGTGAGTCAATAGTCATTAACATAAAAAGCAGTATTTGCTTTTATTTTGCAAGTATTGCTGTAAAATATTTTGGTTGTGGCTGGATAAGGCTTTTCCTGTGAAAAGCACTGAATTTTCGCCCTTTGGGATTTCCTTTGTAGCATGCTGGAAGCTAATACCCTTCTCTTCTCCTAATGGACCAAAATGTGTGTGCTATTAACATAGTGAGCTCAAAAAAGTACTTGTAGTTATGTCTTCCATTAACACCTTCAATGAACACAGGTCAGCTGTGATTATATTCCTGCTAACAGAGGGAGACACTTTTTTGGTAATATCTTCACTCTGAAGGTAGTTATCTCTTTTTTTCCATGTAATAAGACATTGCGTAGCATCACTTGGGTTCACAGAGTCTGGCTGCTGATGGGAATCTGTTCCTCTTTGTGTTGTGAGGAGATGAAAAACGCCCGATGCCTCTGAGGGCGTGTTCTGTTAACATGGACTTGTTAGAGTGCACGGACAAGGTAGATAGTTTTTGCTGATTCGCTTCTGTGTGGGATGTCTCCTACGTTAATTCTGCTTTTGTTTTTTGACTTGAAAAAATGTAAGAATGAGCGTAAGCATAAAATAGACTTGCTACTTGCGATGCTGCCAGGACTCATCTGCTTACGTTACTGAAATGAATTTGTTACTACAGTTTGTGGTAGCATGGAAGGGCTGATTAAACTACAGGAGAGTGTGTTGGATTCTGTTCTAGCTGAGGCAGCACGAACAGCTTTGTTCATGTAGCCACTCTGCATTGCAGTGTAGAGGTGCTTAAGCTAAATTAACTAACTTGGATTAAAAAAAAAAAAAACAACAAACCACAAAAAAGCCCAGACCTGCCCAATGAAAGACAATTTATTCCTCTTCTTGGACAGCCAGCTTCAGAGCATGATGAATTTGGCCGTGTTGTGCTCTGTGCTGTTACCCCTAGTTAGCTTGGTACCCAAGCTGCTTTGTTCACATCTTGCGTCTTAAGACTAACTTTGACTTTCCAAACCCAGGCTAACTTACAAGGGCCAGTGCTTTTCTCATGTTAGCAATTTGGAGATGCTTGGCGTAGAACTCAGTGCACTTGCCTCTCCTGATTAAAAAAATTAAAAGCTATGATAATGTGTGTCTTTAACAAAACAAGTGACTATTACAAAGACTGGGATGTTCAATGTACTGCATGATAATATATTGGTTATTTATTTCAAAAAGAAAGGGAAAAACAAATATTCTGTGCACCAGAAGAGGAGGGCTTTACTTGCTGCTCTGATAACACACGATAGAGTCATCTGCTGAGCCCCCAGACTACCAGTTAGCTCACTTTCAATTTGGCTGTGGGAAGAAGAGGAACATCCAAATGAGCCTCTGGCAAATGCACTTCACAGGGATTCTGTGCTAGATACTTAGCAATGCTCTAGAAGTGCTCCAAATTAGTGTTTTTTAAAAAGAAAGAGATACTCATCATTTGCTTTGTCCCACAGAGGTGTAGGACTGCACCAGATCTTACTGTCGCTGCTGGGCATTGTGTCTGAGTTCTTAAAACTTCCCCCCAGTCCCCAGCAAGTAAAAATACTCCCACAGTAGCTTCTTCTTTGGCCCCAGACCCTGAGTTTCCCCCCCCCCCCCCCCCTTTTTTTTTTCCACATGGCAGGTGATGGTTGGATTCCTAATATTAGAAATTCATCCAGTTGATGCAAAACCAGTCAAGGTGGCTTTCCTGTGATCTGTTCGGAATGCCTTTCAGAAGAGATCTGCATCATCTGTGAGGGAAAGTCAAAAACAAACATGTTGGAGCGTGGCCAGGAGAGATGGGCTGCTGCTTACGGGGATCTGTAAGAATGAACAGTAGAATACTTCAGGTTAATCTACTTCACAGTTTGGTCCATAATAAATGCTAGAGCAGAATGAAATAAAACTGTGGAAGAGGAGGAGGTAAAAGCAACTCTGCTCTCTAAATGGGTTTTAGTTCTCTTGTGCTGCTAGATAACCACTTAAGCTCTCTGAGATGATGATGATAGTAGATGAGGAGCAGTTGGGGTCAGCATAGCTTCAGGGAAAGCTTGAGACAGATGCTCTCTTTGTATTTACGTACACCAAATTTACCAATTACAAAACATTATCGTGTGCAACATTGGCTTAAGTTAAACTCGAATTGCTCAACTAGAAATGCAGGAACTAGAAATGGAGAGTGTAAGCAGTTCAAGAAACAAGGATTGGTTTCCTAATGTTATATATCTCTCTCAAACGTGATCACAGATACCTTGGTAAAAACTATTTCACTCCTGCAGTGAAAAAAAGTAAAGATGATCTGGGGCTTTGTGTAACTGCCTCCTACCTCTGCTGTTGTTTTCTGCCAGTGGAGCAGACCAGCCGTGTCTTTTGTGACTTTTATTAGCACAAATGAAGTTAACTGGAAGGTTTGATTTCTCTAAAGCAGCGTGTGCATATTTAGTAACATAAATGATTTAGAGCTATTGTGAAATCCCCTGAAGCATGCAGATTTTTGTTAAGCTTGATTACTATTAGTTAGTTCCATATGTTCAAAATCTTTCCATTTAGACTGTCTGTTCAGTAAGGAATTAATTTCCAGTTTAATCTTTCTATCTACAGTGTGTCCGTTACAGGTACAGTCCTACAAGATGGTATCAGTGATTGCTAGACACTAAATTGTGCTATGCATATTAAAATACAGACTCATTTTCAAGATTGTGCCACAAAGCTAATGGACTTTATTTCAATAAAAAGTAGCTCTGCACCATCTATACATGTATTTTAAGTAATATTCCTGTGCTTTCATAAATTGCTTCTGGAGGACTTAATTGCCATTTAAGAACTCTCAGTGTCTACAGGCAGCAATTTTGTCTCTTGGCGAAAAGCTTTTCTTAAAGCTCCAGTCATGTGAGCTGTGCAGCTTAGAAAACTTTGGCTTTGAATTCTAGCCCTTGCAGTTGTAGACAATATATTTCCAAAACCAGTCTTTAGAGGAGTATGGAAGAAAACGGGAAATTTAAAAACGTTTATTTACATTTCGTCTATGTGCCTGCAGACCTTGGTTTGCTGTTACAGAGCATCTGGAGTTAGCCACATCTGTTAGCAACACCAGTTGGTAATTTTAAGAACTCAAATCCTGATGAACAAGGGGCTTTGCGTCTCAGCTTTTCCCTGTGTAGAATCCAGGTCTGGATTCTGGATTCATTGCTGGAGAATGCAGCTAATCTAGTATCCAGTCCTGTGCTATTTACAATAAATACGTAGTGGAGGAATTTGGGTATTACCGTCTGCTAACTAGCTAACTGTGATTAGCGGCTTTGGAAGGAAGCTTCTTCCCACAAGGTGTGAAGAGTTCAAGGTAAGCCCTCTTTTTATGATTAAGCCTGTCCATTGATAGCAAGGGTTTGTATCACTTCGTGCTGTGCAATAGGATTATCACTGAGAGCAGACTTAGGTTTTTTGCTATAGGCTTATTAAAAACAATGGAGAATTAATTGTGGGCTACAATTCTGTTGTTTGCATTTTTGTTGTAGTTAATAACATGGGATGAACTCTTCTGTATGTTGGATCAATACACTTTTCTGCTACAAAAAAAAAAAATTAAAATTTTCTTATTCAGTCCACAGCTTCAAAATGATATAACTGAAAGGTCAGAACAGCGATTGCCAGATTTGCATGAACTTATAAATGTCAGAGGTAGGTCCAGTC
Organism: Eurystomus gularis; assembly: GCA_013400335.1. NCBI lineage: Eukaryota > Metazoa > Chordata > Aves > Coraciiformes > Coraciidae > Eurystomus > Eurystomus gularis. The sequence continues at coordinate 284,889 of VZZY01013310.1, read as the reverse complement.
TGGGTTGTTATTTGAAGTTATTTTATATGGGATTTTTGGTGTTAAATATCTGCATTTTTCACACACAAGGGGTCTTGGGTTGATTGGTTTCCGTGGTAACAGCTCTTTGCTCTGATTGCATAAGCACACTGGAGTGGTGCAGAACAGATTACTACAGAAACACGCTGGAATTAGTCTGATGTAATGGGATGTTGTTTGAGCTGTTACTGAGTTCTTAATTCCATTATCCTTTATGTTATTCCCATTAATGCTGCACTGTAGTGAAATAACATGTAGCTTGCATAAGTCTAATCAAATTTCCTTTAACAAGTTAGCTGTTGGCTTCTGAAAGAAAATTTTTAAATGAAGTAACCTAACAAAACTCTGAATAAAATGTACTGTCATGATTGGTGCAGAAGAACACTTAATTCTTGGCGAGTTAGCTTGCAAGGTAAAAATATTTATACAGCTTAAATTTATGTTGATGAATTCTCTCAGTCTTCCTAAGAAGTCCGTGGAGGAGTTCCCTTGGGTATTTTTACCAAATTCTCGATGTCAGTCTCTGATAATCTTCAGAATATGTGTATTAGAACAGGAATTCCATTATTCTGGAGATTATGATTAAATCTCAAATAATAGAGAGTTGTTTCAATTGAGTGGTATATAAACACAGCAGTAGAATTTTTGAAATGGGTAAATTTGAAACTAAAGGACATTGGTTGAAAAAAAGAGAAGAAATGGCATGCACGTGCTGTCAGCTGCCACATACCAGGTTGCTGTCCCGCTGCACTGGAGGCTTTTAAGTTTTCTGGAGTCTGAGGGAGCTCCTCAGGCACAGTCCCCAGCATCACCCCTGTGCTGAAATAAAAGCATCTGATCAGTCCTCAGATCTATGGCTGTGGAATCTGTAAGGCAGTGCTTGCAGTAGCGCACACGGTAGGGCAAGAGGAGCCAGTCTCTGGAGTGAAACGTTGCTGATATCCTCATGTCCATGCTGCCAGCGTTTCCCTCGTTTCTCTTTGGACTAGCTTACTAACACTTCAAGTGGATTAGGTGCAGTCTGTGTGGCATGGCTTTGGGGTTTTTTATATCCAAAAAAAAAATCTAGTTGCTTGTCTTGACCTCTTCATGATCAACATAAATGTGCCTCCTCTAAGTGGGAGCACCTGGAAGGTTCCCTTTAGAACCAGGCTTCTGATCAAAGCCAAAACCCCTGAGGAAGGACACCCTAAACATCCCTCAGAGCCCCAGTGGCGTGGTCATCTTTATGTTCATAGATAGCTGGTCAAAGGACATCTGAAAGCTGAACTGGCCAGAAAGAAAACCTTTGGGTGGGGAGAAAGGGAATCGTGGCTAACTGACAAAAAGCAGTGTATACATGTGAACAAAGTAGTGGATCCCTACATGTTTTCCTCACTTACTTCGCCTCTTTTTGAGTTTGATTAGTGAGAGTCGTGCCTGGGATCTGTGGCTGGTCCCCTTTCTATTCCTTTTTGAGTCGTAGTACACTTTCTAATTCCTTTGTGTAGCCAATTTACCTCATCTGTGGTTGGATAATTATAGTAGACACTTGTGTAAAGGCAGCAGAACCGTCATCTTTTCTTTTTCCCGTGACATTGAGAATTTCAGTTCCTTTCAAGTTGTTCACGCTTTGAGGCCTCTGAAACATCTGGTCTTTGTTTTGCTTTTGAGGAAATTCTACTCGTCCTCGCCTATTTCCTTCAGGGAAGCTCCCCAAGGGGGATTTTCTGAGGTATGTCATTGTTCTGAGGTGTTTACACTTAAAATACGTCTTCCTAGCAAGGGACCTTCCCTTATTCCTGGCTAGAGAGAGACATGACACACCCTTGCTCAATTCTGTCCACGCAGAAGTATTCAGTGAAAGAGCAATTTCATTAACACAGATGGGATCTGTAACAGGCAGCTATACCCGCTATCCAGATGACCCTGAAAATCACTCAGGTTAAATACTGGAAATGCTACTTTGAGTCAACTTCAACTTGAATATATAGAATATATATTATCAATATATACTGTTGTGACAGCGTATATAATAGCACATGATTGAAGCTCTTTTAGCACGTGAGTTTATTTAGAAAGTTTCTTTGCGAATTCCAACATTTCTCCTGAAACATGTTCTTGTTAGGGATGTTGGAACAAGGTTAGCTTTGCTCTGGTTGCATTTTGTGACCTGATCTATGGAATAGCCCGTAAACGGCCATACTGGCTCAGCTCAGCATAAGGGCAAGAAATGAGCTGTGGGTAGAGAGAGCCCTTTAAACCACTTTCATGTGGAGAAAAGAAATGTGGAAATGCTTTTGTTGAAAAGGAATGTGGATGTCCATGTAAGAATAACATGTAGAAGTAAGACAAGACACTAAGATTCTGACTGTCTACTTACTTATGTGTGTGTGTGTATATATATATATAAAAGACAATGCAATTGTATTCTGGGATTCCAGCTCAGGCTGTGTAATATTCAGTAGTTACTTATTTTTCCAGAGGTGCTTTCTCTTTGGGAGCATGTAGACTTCAGACTGCTAAGACTTTGCTGAAATATCTGAGTCCTGATTCTCCCCTTCTGCCTCAATGCAGTCTTCGTTGTGTTTGTTTAGCCTGAAGGTCCTTGAGCAGAGACTTTTCCACTACATAGTCAGACAGTGACTGTCAAGACAGAGCCTTGGTTTTGGTTGGTATTTCTTGGTGATGATACAAAGAAATTATGACATTGTACCCACCATGAGGAAGGATGAGAAAAGCTGACCTTGAAAAGTACTCGCAAATGATAAATTGTATTCAGCATTCATAAATGTCCAGCTTATAAATATTATTATATATTATTTATTGTTGTTCAAGGTGATGCAGCATTTGATGGAAAAATTAATTTGTGGGTAGGTCACAGCTCAGTCAGAAAACGGGTCTTCTTAACTTCCGATGACTATCAGTTTTGTTGGAAATACCAAATGGCAGTTACAACATTTTACAGCCAGTCCTTTCCATGCCACCCATTCTCATGTCAGTCTGATACTCCTGCTTAGACCAACACAAATCCAAAGCAGCAAGAAGTCGGTGGACTTATGTCTGCTTGAAACTTAACTAAGAGAGGGGATTTAGTGTATCTATGGCAGCAGAGGATTGGGAGTCTTAAGCTGCCTGCAAGCCACACAGTACCCTTGTGCTGTTGAAAGGCAGATGGCTTCTACAGTGTGCCATAACTCTGTCTTTTCTTCCCCTGTCAAGTGCAAGGTAGACATGGGTGTTGAAGCTGTAGGGCTGCAGCTCAGTCACTGCCCAGGCAGTGTAGAATGGGGAGGTGAAGTGTGTGCTGCTTCTGGATTCCTCCTCTTCTTCCCTGGTTATCAAATTTTACATCTAAGTTCCCAGCACGTGGGGTAGGACTTCATCTCTTTCCATCCCTAAGGGAATTGAAGTAGGTTGAAAGACATTGTATGCAATTTTCCTGATTATTTTTCCTTTGTCTTTGTAGCAGTTCTGTAAAAATAGAGTAATGATAGGGAATGAAGTCAAGGTTGATGGCAGGTTAAATCAGAGTTAGGAAGGGAAAGAATGGGTGACCCGTAGGAGGAACAGGGTTAGTTGCTGCAAGGTCACTGTGCCTTTCCTTCTGCATGAGTAAACTGCGTTGCATGAAATACAGCCTCTTCAGAGGCAATACCAAGATTTCTCTGAAGGATCCTGAAAGGATTCAGACGTCGCAATGTTAGAAAAAATATAAAGACTATAAAAGTAAATTGCACATTTTAGCTGTTAGACATAAAGATGGGAAAAACTTACATCTGTAGCAGTGAAGAGGACCCGAAGAATTATTTGTCAAGTCCCTTCTAAATCCAGCAAGGTCAGTTATAAGGACTGTGTTATTTGTCACAAACTGCTGAAAAACAAATTATTACTTACTGATCTGAAATCTGACTTTGTACAATGTTCCTAAATGAAAATGTTCGTCAATAGTAGCATACTAACTAATACAACATGTGAATAAGGACAAAGGTATTTGCACAAATACCCTTGTAGCTTGATGAAATAATGTAATGCTGTCTATACCTCATAAACACCATGTGCTTCCACTGACAGGAATAGGTTTTAACTGTTGAGAATAATACCTTGTCTTTAAAATGTTTGCCAATATCAAAAGCTGACTGTTGAAATTAAATAGAACTCTTTATAGCTGCTGTCACTCAGTGACTTCCAAATCAGCTTTGGTCATTTTATAATTAATTTAATGCAGGCAACTAAATGCAGTTGTATGGTCTAACCATCTTCAAAGAAATTTCTCATTAAAGGACACTTTAAAATAGAGATCCTTCAGCAAACATTTGCCATTTTTAAAATCTGTACTAGCATAAACAAGCTCTGATGATAAAGCACGGAAAGTTTCCTAATTCTGTTAACGTATAAATTACACATTAGCATTTATGTGGTGTTCTGCTGGGCTGACCTTGGCTGGCTACCAGGTGCCCACCAAGCTGCTCTCTCACTCCCTCTCCTCAGACGGGCAGAAAATAAGATGAAAAACTCATGGGTTGAGGTATAGGCAATTTAATGAAGAAAAGCAAAGGGCATGCACAGAAGCAGAGCAAAGCAAAAAGATTTATTCTCAACTTTCCATCAGCAGGTGATGTTCAGCCAATTCTTGAAGTAGGTGTCAGGATGTATAGAGGTTGCTTCAGAAGATAAACACCTTAATAACAAATGCTCCTCCTCCTCCTTTCTCTTAGCTCTTACTGCTGAGCACAGCATCATATGATCTGGAATATTCCATATCTGGAATATGATCAAGGTATTGACTTTTTCTTGTCCTGTGCTTCATCCCTTCTTCTGTACCTCAGCTTCCTTGGATGAACCACGTTGGTTTCTGGAGGCTTAACTATAAATACAGACCACTGGCAAATACAGCTTCTCAGCTACAAGAAATTTTAAGCTGTTTTTCTGAAATTTTTACATTCAGACCTTGCATGCAGTATCAAGCCAAGTCTTGTAACTACAGAAGGATAGAATTTGGTTTCTAGAAAGCTGTATATATATAGTCACTCAAAGTCTGCTACATTTGTTGATCTCCACAACTGTTTTTCAAGTCTTTTTTTTAATCTTCGGTTTCAAAAGCCTAGTTCGCTCGAAGTTAAGGCATAACAAACTTTGTTATACCTGCCTAGTGTCATTAGGGTTTCTTTAAAGACTTTTGTCTATTAAAAGGGAAGACACAAGTCTTTTCATAATAAATATGGAATAAAAGTAATAGCAGTCTCAGGTTAATTTTATTATTTTTGCGGGGATTTTGGCCGAAGAAAATGAGGGGATTCTAAAATACAAGGAAGAGAATAAAAACACTTCTACATTATTTTTCCCCTTGCCTTTAAAGAAATCTCTAATGTTTATAAAGAAAATTATTTGAAGGGAGTAGGAGGAATTAAAAAAAAATAAAATCCAGATTTCAAAGCTAGTGTAGTTATAGAACCACATGAGACATTGCAGTGTTGACAGTAATCAGAAAGAATTGTCTCTAGTGCTGTTTTCAAAGATACCAGAAAAAATGCTTTACTGTGAGGGAAGAATATAATTTAATAAAACATGCTGGTAATATGAATTCATTCCATGAATGTTGTTAAAAGCAGATTACAACATGCAACTGAAAATTAGCATCTGTCTTCCCTCTGAATTGTCGGAGAGGGGATGAGGACTGCTCACCAAACAGGAACGCAGTTGTCCCCAGATTTTTTTGACTTTGAGTAGCAGCATAGACTGTGGTGCATCAGAGGAGCATCCCTCCCAGAGAGGCATTTGTCCCCCATTAGACCAATCATTCACGTGTATTTCCATGAGATAAAATGTTTTTTAGAGCTATGAGGTTTTTTTAATAAAGACCATACATTGTTTAGGGATTGTCCACAGAGTGAACTCCTATCACTTGTCTCTCCTACTTCTATCAATACCTACTTCAAACCAATAATTTTATCTTGGACAGGAGATACTGGAAAGAACACTTGGGCTCTGTGTTCAGATAGCTTTACTTCTGGCTGTGCTTTTTCTCCCCTCTTCATTCAGCATGCACATTACCCTCCCTCAGGAAGTATGCAGAGATCACGAGGGAACTGTCATGTAACAGACATTTCAAATTTACTAATTCTATGAAGATTTGGCAACTACAGAATGTCTCAGACTCTCCTGTGAAAGTCAGAAGAAATTAAATCTTATTCTTTAGAAAAACAAAGACCTTTCCTGTATAATTATTGCCCCATCATCTTTCAGTCCTTTCTTGAGATTACAGTTCTCTGAGATTCAGCACTGATGGCACTTGCTAGAATTGCTGTGATCAGTTTAAATCCTAAACCTTATTATAATTTTTAAATACCCTGCTGCAGTCCATTTGATGGATGTGATTGATCAGGGCTCTTGTATTTTATTCTTACCAACCTTTATCTAGATTAGATTTTTTTAAAATCAGAAATACATCCTACCCAATGTGATGTTCAGTCGTGAACAAACTGTCAGCTCAACGCAACTGGTATCAGTAAAGGTGAATTTTATAAGGTATCTCCATCACCATGGAAGCTGACAAGCATAAGACCAAAAGTCTGTATCTGAACTGTGTACCACATTTCATTGCCAGGCAGCAAAGATGATTGCACCCTCCTTGAGGGTGTTGAACAGTGACTGTCTTGTCCCAGGAAAATGTGCCTGGTTTCTCCCAGTGCTTTTGCAGAAGTGTCTCGGCCATAACCCATGATGGATGAGAGAGAAGATCTCTCGTGATTGCTTTGTGTTATTTCTGGATTTGTATAATTCAAAGGAACTTTCTAGTTGAGGTAGCTTTTGGGCTGATTTGTGCTACTGGTCCACCCAGTGCAAGGAAAACTTGAGGGAGATGCTGTCTGTAGATCTCTAGGTCCATCCCCCAAATATTCAATTGTCCAGTTATGGAATAGTTATATTTTGAAAGGTATAAAGAACATTCTGCTCCTGGTCACAAAGGTTGCAATATAACCTTTTGTAGTTAATCTGCTGCCAGTTTTCATATCTAGGCGGGCAAAACCCCACATTTTTTGCAGCTTTACCTTTTTTTAAAAAAAAAATTGTACTATATTGTCAGCAGTGTTTTCTAATGAATGACAGCAGACCTCTGCAGAGATGCTCCTTGGATTCTTTTATGACACTACTGTGGTTTCACAGTACTGCCGAAGTGTCATGGGCACCCATGTCAGAAGAATTTGTGAGGTCCTACTCTTGGCTTAGTTTGTGCTGTAATGGTGATTAGGTAACTGCTGAGGCAGGATTTTCATGGTTATTAGAGGACATTTTAATGGAAAATTACTGCTTGAAGACATGTTTACACTTGGGATAGTTGTGCCTCTTTCTCCAGCTTCTGTGGTTTGCTCGTACAGACACAGGGTTAAACGCTCACATCTTGACTGCGTGATTTTATTTGCATCTTCTTTGCTATGACTCCAGAAGTGATGGCTTTCTGGATGCTAATTACTAATTCACTGGCAATCAGAAAGAGTACGTGTAATGCAGGAAATGAGCCTGTCAGACCTCTCACGGGATGGCAGTGCAGGAGAGGTGCACCTCAGGTCTTGGTGTCCTCATCTCCTCCTGTTCTGCTCATGACGTCTCTTGCATTTCACAGCTTTGGGGGGGTTTCTGCTGAAACAGTAGTAACCTTGCAATCTGAGTGGTTTTTAAATGATTAACTGGTTGGTTTAAGTTTGTTTTGGTTTATTTTTTTTATTGATCGTAGAATCCTAGAATGATCTTAATAAATCTTAACAGAACGATCATAATAAATAAGATGCCATGGATCTAAATAGAGCTTTACTGTGTTGATTCTATGCCATTGCAAAAACTTTCTATGGACTGATTGAAAGATGTGATAAATTTATTACTAGTATAGTAGATAAAACTCCAGTCTACAGTGTACTCATTCCAACTGTGGATAAGTATTGGTTTTAGTTCCTTCTCCAAGGCATATTTTATTTTTTTTGTCTGATATGTAGGATTGCCACATGAAGGATAGACTTTTTTTTCATGAAAACATAATATTTTTAAAAAAGAGAAATGAAAACCGATTCTGTTTGAAAAAGTTATGCTAAACTTGTAGTTTATTCTTAACTTATGACATGCCTTTAATACTTTTTTTCAGAAAATCAAATTCTTGAGTTTTTTACTGTGGGAGCTGGATTTAGGTAGGGAATGGATTTCAGCAAGAAAGGCATAGAAAGAATATGAGTACAAATAAATAGGAAGCTTTTCTATTCTGTCTACAGCTCCATTTCCTTATATGTTGTTTCCAGGAACTTTGCCCACTTTAACTTTATTCTTAAATAGTTACTGCCTGTTAAATGAAGTGGACATGAAAATTTTGCCTATTGGGTCTAGCACAATTTCTTCTTAAATTTGCATGCTAAATAATGCTGCAGAAAACATGTCAACATTTCCTAGTTAGCAGCAAAGGATGATCAATGGTTCTATGATAATTAGTATAGCTGACAGTCAATCAAAGTGATGAAAATAAAAAGCTCTGATCAAAAGATCTTTTCTTCTGTGCATTGTAAATTAGCATAAACATTGGCATCCCTTCATAATGCCAGAAAAACAGCAAATATTGCTTTGGCATAAAAAGAATTCTTATATGGTTAAAGGGCAATGAATTTAATCCACTGCAATATTCATCTTTTTTTTTTTTTTGCCTTTAATTTACATAAAAAAAATTTGAAACAAAATAAATGCTTGTTCTTGGGAGGGTGGATTGCATTGGTTGTTTTTAATGGCTGAGATCAGCAGAAGAAGGTGTGTAAACTGGTTGAACTATCATTTATAAAACAACCAAAATTAGCGAGGTCTTACAAGCTGAATGACTACGCCAGGGCAGAAAATAGGTTAAATTAAATACGCTTGCTCCTCGCTTCTGTCCCTGGATCTCTGGGAATCTATGGGAGCGGGGCTTTGGCAGATCCCATGGGCAACGCGTTTTTACCCTGTAGCCGTCTCTGTTTTCAGCGCAGTACCTGTGACTTTAATTTATTTAATTTCACTGCTATTAGTAGCATGACTCATGACACTTGTAAGTACTCACATGATTGAGCCCTACTATCTAACAATAGCTTGATTCGGTAGAACAATAATCAAGAAAAGTACTGAAGACAGAACCTTGTTATAAGATCCGCCTTGGTGTAGATCATACTTTTAAGAGTCACGGGACGTATCTTCTATGACCAGTCCTCGTTTCTAACCATTTCTCTCCCTAAGGATCAGAGTTAAGCACTCAAGAGCTAAGAACATGAGGTGTGGTAAAAGGTTTGTTTTCATTGACCTCTATTAATATTCAGTATATCCTAGCCTGTAACTAAGGTACAACAATACACGGATGCACAGACGTTTCACGAATCCTTTCTTTTGTATAAAAGTATTTGTTTCCCTTTCTTTCACCACAGTTGTTATTCTTAGTATTGATCACTTATCACATCAGCTACCAAACACTTGAAATAGCTTCACCTTTCCCCCTTCCAGCTCTTGTAGCTATTACCTGTTGTGGTTTGCTTATTTTCAATAAAATACTGATGCTCCACTGTTGGTACTTGGTACTTGAAAGCTGACCTTAACAGCAGCGGGGTCCTGCTCTAAAATGTAAGGCATTAGTTATGAGTGAAGTTAAGTGAGAAAACAGGGCTGTCTCCTGGAAAATTGCCATTCACTACCTACCTACTTCACAGTGTTTTCACTTGGAGAGTGGAGCTACACAAGCAACAATAATTAAAAAAAAAAGGAAAAAAGAAAAATTTCTATTTTGCAAAAATCAGAGGTAATGCAGTCAGGTATGGTCACGTTTTGATTTAATTTGTTTGGGTTTTTGTGCTTATGATCAGTTTACCATTAATGTTTTCCTTTTTTTGGCTTGGAAACGGATGTGTAACTGAGTAGATAATGATCAGGGGGCATTCAGGTGAGCTAGAAAAATGTAAGAAGCAAGTTTTTTTTCTCTTAACAAATATACTGCATGCTTAGAACACTTAGGCCAATGCAGATCTTATGGTCAGTACAGATCCTATGAGTTCTATGTGCCATTGTCGTCAGTTGGCTTCACGCCTGAAAAATGTGAAAATGGTTTACAAAGCAGAGCAGAAACCATTTCATCCTCTGAACATGATTTCAGAAGTGTAATTTACCAGCAATTAAAACCCCCCAAAATGTAAACTGAATTACTCTTCTCTTGGGATTCCTACCGCCATTTAATTTTGTGTTTGTTTTATCCTTTGGCATTTTATCTTCTAATAAGCCTTCAAGGGAGAATGGGGTATTAGCTTTCTATTTAAAGGAAAGGACAAATAGATGCAGAGTAAGTACACTTTAATGGCCAAAATTATTCAAGATTTTTGGCTTCAGCAGCATGCAAATAAACGTCTGCATTTACTGAGTTGGAAAGGTTTGTTTGTTTTACAAAAGCATTTGCAAGAGATTTATTTACAGGTAATGATATTTATTTACTATCTCTTCTCCATTTGAGTAGACACACATTTCCTTAGGTTATTTATTTGTGGAACACCAGCTGTGTCTATACTTCTGATTCAACCTTCAGTATTTCCGTGTTCTCATACTTTGAATATTTCTTTAATAGAGAAGCTGACATTAAATTTAAATCCTTCTACTTGCTCATTTGTTAGCTCTCCTGTGCGTGACCCACACAGTTTGCCTTGTCCAGCTGATGGTGAAAAGTGAGTAACCAAAATAGTGCCAAAAAAGCACCACTAAAAACCAGATAAAAACACAGTGGTCTTTCAAAGATTCTCTTGCTGTTTTCTAAATTAACGCATCTCTGAACTGGCTTTCCATTCTTCTAGCCCGACTTCTGATTATCGAGTCAGAGAATAATGCTTTCAGAAAGGTTATTTTTATTTTATATGTATATTTTTTGTCACCGAGACACTTCAATGTATCTAGAAATACACGAGAGGAGCACAGCCTCAACTTGAAAGTGTTTGCAGTGTGATTAGTTTAGAAGAGTTTGCACTTCCTCGTATGTTCTTTATGCTTTTGTTGTCTTCACATCTGCTTTTTATACCTCAAATTCCCAGAGAATATCTTGCTGTCTTGTGTTATAAACCGTCTTCTCTTTCAAGACATTTTTGGAAGAGAAGACTTGGAAGACTACAAACAACTCATTAAAGCCCCTGACTTGCAAATATTTGCTTGGTACTCACTTATGAGTTGCTCTGTTTGTCTTCCAATGCTGGGGTGAAGCATTGCCATAAATGTGTGCTCAGCTGGGGTTTCCATCCTGAGCTCCCTTCATGCTGTTGGAGTCTGACTTAGGGCCATGTTCATTAAGTCTAGCTGGTGGTCGAGGCTATGGAGCATTTCTTGGCCCCAGATATGTGTTGAATGAAAGAAGCTGGTGATAGGTTGGTGCTCTGCAAATTTACATACTTTTAAATGAGTGTCTAAAGCTCATGTGCTATAAATTTCTTCTGCTTTTGTGGTGTATCATGGAAGAGCCCTTCCAGAATAGTGTGCCTGTGAGGAGATTTACACAAAATAGCACCTATTTATTGTCTCATTTATTGTGCTTATCTTGCAAGGGGCTAATATAGCCATTTAGGGCCTAGAATGAGAACGAATTCTGCCCATACAAAACCGCAGCTGGGATTTGGGTAGATTTGCCCCAAGTGACTGCGGGGCAAAGCAGTATCCCTGATATTGCTTAATGTGTTTTTATCAAAAGAGGAACAAAACTAATTGCTGAGACCTTTGTGTCCTAGGGGATGTGTCATGGCTAGAGAAAAATACTCTTCACAGCCATTACCTTCTCATAGTTATTTCTTGCCAGACCCTCAAGGATAAGCTGTCAGTGCCTGTATACAACAGATTATATAAGATCATAATTTTCCACTCCATATAAGATGTTGCTGTGAAAGCTATATCCTGATATTAAATAAAAATATTTTGTGCTATATTAAGTCTTTCATCCAAAGACATAAAAGTGCTCTCCAGTGCTATTCACGTTTTAAGAGAAGATTAAAATGAGCCATGCAAGGGTGAGGCGATTTGCCCAAGGTTACAGGGAGCCAGCGGTGGTTATCCCAGTCTGAGACCCCCTCCTGAAGTAGAAGCAAAAATGTTGGGTGTTTTGGTCATGGAATTTAATGCCGAACATTAAAATTTAATGTGGGTAGCACCAACACAGCGGGAGGATTCAGAGAGAGCCTACATGTCATTAGCTCAGATCAGATTACAAGATAGGGCTTGAATAAGCGACCGTGATGTAAATCCAGTAGACAAGTTCAAATCTCCTTGTTGGACACAAGTATAACTAGGTTTTACAGGGTATGAAGTAGTATGAGGTGTAGAGCCAGGCAAAATAGATCTTGAGCGGGTTATTTGCCAAAACCTGCAGTCTGGGGCTAGGTGAAACTCTGCTGATCCGGGATAAAAGGTTTTATGCAATTCACAGTAAATTCTTTTATTTTAAGCGTTACTGTCTTCCCCTCAGACATTCATCTGAGGTTTATACTGGGTTTTTTGTACTCATCCAATATTTTAGATCACCAAACCAAAAAGGAAGACTTGTTATTCTCAGTATAACAGCTCAGAAAAAAAGGCAATGAAAATTTTAATTTTACTTGGAAGTGACAAAACCCAAACTGTAGTACATTTTGGACAGGTAACTAGTAGTGCTGTGTACACAGACATGATGTCAATAGGTTTATAATATTTAGAGCTATACTTCAAGCCCTCATCTTTGCAGTATTGCTTATGTGGTGCAATAATATCTGTGTAAGCAAAGATGAAGAATTATTATGGGCACTGGATATCAATTTGGAAGCTTTCAACACTTTTGTTTTTCTTCTGAGTGCATCTTCCCTTCCCATTTCCACTTATTTCATGAAACTGAGCAAACCTGACCCCAAACCCCCTTCCCAGGTCATCTTTTGCTGGTGATGAGCCCTGCCTAGCCCAAGAAGCTGCCACAGCCCTCCCCAGCAATGAGAGTTGGCAGAGCCAGAGTAATCCTGCTCTGGGAACCTTCCATCTTCCCTTAGGTTTTGGGAAACAGGGCTAGGAGAGAGACCTAGCAAGGTCATCCTGCTCAGCAGGGAGCTGTCCTCCTCTTGTCACATACAGTTGCATCCATGTGCATTAGCTAACGTACTTGAATAACTGTCTTGGTAATTTACAGTGACTTTGGGAGTTTGAGAAATGTGTGCCAAATAGCATGCCAGGTATTAATGTGAGTGATAAATTAGGGTTTCAATCACACTCTACCATCTGGAAAACAGACCTTTTGTGTGAACTAGGTGTGTTCCATCACATCTAGCCTTTCCGAGAAGCTCCTTTTACAAGATTTTCATAATTCTGAATTTCTTAGGGCTGTCAAATTCTAAAGCAAGACCTCTGCAAAGCTTTTATAGCAGCCACTACAAATGTCCTAAATTTCAAGATAATCCATCAATTTTATTGTGAGGGAGTGATCTCAGTACCAGAACAGCTACAAAACACAGAGAGGTACTTCTGCAGAGGCAAACAAACAAATAAAACTTCTTTTTGATGTTAGAGGGTGGATCCTGGCATCCACACAAGTATTTTCTACAACTTAGTACTTACAGCAGATACCAGGGCTAGATCAACAGAGGGACCTGAATGTTTGCTATTGCTTTGGAAATTTGAATTGCAGCGTTTGGACAGGACTGAGATCAGTTAAAACTTGCTGAGCTACTACTTAACTTACATCAGATAACTAGTACATTTGCATGCCCGCCATTGGGTTGATCTTCCTCCCTGAGATGCTGGCTGTGACTGCTTTTCATTGTACCAGAGGTGTTACAAGTCATACCTTTACTGAAGAACCTGAATAGTATAGAAATAAATATCCGCAGTGTGTTTGCAGAATAGTTGCACTTAGGAGACAGAGGCAACTTTTTAAAACCATGTGATGATATTGCTTAGTACTAACTAGCTTAAGTTACATTTTAATACTCTCACTACCACTTTAGTCTTCATTAGTGTCCTTGGCATAGCAAGCAATGTAGAAAGTAGTCACAAATCCTGACAAATTGCATGAGCCTAGAGAAACCTGTGCCTGCTGTTATTCCAGTTGTTCCATTCCTGTTACCAACCCTGGTGGTCTAGCACATGCTAATGTGCTAATACTGTTTTTTTGCTCTTCTTCTCTTCCCATATCCCATTTATGGGTTTGGTTTTTTCAGACGAGGAGCTGTTCAAGTCAAGAATTACTACGTAGCATATGCAGAGGATTTCCCAGGCCCTAGAAGAAGCAGAGCTCTGTCAGGCAATCACAGTGTCCTGCTAATGCAATTGGACTGCGTAGCCTCAGATCAGGTTTGGATCATTTAGCTTTAGTTTGGTATTTGTGTGGTGCTGTGTCCTTTTGGTCCGCCCTTCCACTATCAGAATAACTTTGAATAGTGTGTCCGCTGATGTGATCGTGATGCATTACAAGAAGTTGACCTGTCACACATTGAGCAGGTGTGATTTGTAGGTGTGGGTTTGTTTTTCTTTTTTTAATCTGCTGCAAGGCAAGACGGAAGCAAACTTTTTAAATGGAGAGAACTTCACGCAAGCAATAGCAGCTACGTTATTCTATGTAACACTGTGCTTCTGATAAATTCCTTTCCCAAAGAGCTCGATATATAGAAACCGAGTCCTGAAAGCTGTCCTGGGGAGGATGTGTAATGGTGGGTATGCATATTTGGACTAGGCTGTACACAGATAGAACTGTGAATGATGATATGTCAGATTAAATGCATTAATTTCTACTTTTTCTCACTAGTAAGAAGGAACACTGATTTTATTGCATATTGATGCAATGAGGTTTTACAAGCCCATAGTTACTACTGAGGCTGCAGTGCGTTAGCAGTATACAGTGATGAACCAGGAGGCATTTGTCAGTTAGAATATTCCTTACGTTACAGATTTGAATGCCTTAAACATCGGTCTATTAGAAGTTACCTAAGTACGCTCCGAAAATCTAATCCCTGAAGGTGAGGTGAGAAGAGCTTTCTGCTGGACGTCATTCAGCTGGAGTTGCAGAATGAAGGGTGACAGCATCACATGAGAGCCACTCACCCGAGCTGTCATCTCACATTTCCAGGAGAAAAAAGATTTAAACATTCGGTTTATATATACTATTGTTTCCTTATCTTCTTTCTCTTTTCTTGACCCTTATGGAATATATTTTCTCCACTGTTTCTTTGGGGCAGAGCCTTAGCACCCTGTAGGGTTTTTTAGTCAGATGCTCTGGCTTGCACTTGTGACCCAGCTGAGTGGACTGTGGAATGTGTAACAAAAGTCTGAATCCTCCTTAAATAACAGCTGTTCTCCACAGTGCCAGTTACTGAAAGAGAGTTACTGCAGATCTGTACCGAAATTTGTGTTGGGTAGAAAATTGATCTGAAAATTACCCGTGCCAGCTCACCTATTAGAATAAAACAAATGATATGAAATCTGGCGTGTGCCTTAAATCCTGGTCCTCTCTCTCTCTCTCTAGCAAGTCAGATTGCAGAGAGAATGCAAATTCCAAATCTTCTGGAGTTATAGTTTTGCTGGTGGTGGTGTTGATGCCCCTCTTTTGGCATTTAATAGTTCATTATTTGGAGCAGCAGCACATATTTCTTTTGAGAGTGTGAGCTGGAGAGCGAGTCCAGGAAAAGTAGCTCTTACCCCTTTCCTACCCACGTCACGCCCTCATAGTGTACAGCTCACCACGTTGGTTTTATTAATAGAAGTACTCATTCTATACCAAGATTAAATACCTAGGACACTGTAGTACTCTGTGATAGTGTCAGGTGGTGATGAACGTTGATAGAGCTGCTGTGAGCCCCTCCTTACCATACAGATGTACTGAGCACGCATGACGTGACGTGGGGCTGATTTAGTGGGCTTTTATCAAGAATGTTTAAAAACGCCTTTTAGCACCCACTTCTCCAGTTTTGCACAATTAAAGAAAAGAAATACACTTGCCAGCAGCCTCTGTTACAAAGAAAAATGATTATAGCATTCAATCTGTGTAATAGCTTGTAAAATGAAAGCTGCAGATTACGTTTTAGTCACTGGGGGGTTCTAAATTAAGTGCTTTGGCCAAACTAGGAAATTCCAAGTTAAGTCTGAAAATGTATTCTAAGAGTCTGATCTTACCCCTGACCATTTACAGAGAGAAAAACTGCAAAGTAACATTCATCTGCACAGCCTTTCAGTTTAATCTTGGAGCCTTTCTTTTCCGCTGTGTTGATTGCTTTTCTTCATAATAAAGTCTGGGACTACTAATGTGGAAGTGATGTCCATACATAAAAACCCTAAGCTGAATGCTATGTCTCTTTTTATCCTGATTTGAGTTAATAAGCACATCTGGAAGTTATAGGCTGAAACTTGAGGCAGGACAGTTTGTTGCTTATTAGTGTAAGTGCCCAGTGGAGAGGACACCAGCTAATTCTACTCCACTACTGGTAGCTTTCTGGTTTCTTCCTGCGATGGATGTTTAGGAAGGAGAGGGAAGTTGTTCTGCAAGGGCAGTCAAAAATAATTTGGAGAACTTATGAAAAATCTCAACATTCCCCAGGAAAAATGTACCCCAGTTGACTTTGCCCTGGTGAAACAGTTTTGCTTATATTGCACTGTATATTTAGTTGTATCATAGAGACCAACAGAATCAGCTTTAAATAGGGGAAGCAGTTACAACCAGATTTTTCATGTCTGATGTATGTTTGGTTGCTGGAGCATATGATGTGTGAGGAGAGGAGGGAATGGTAATTTCTGATTTCGGCTACCCCATGGTAGAGGA
Organism: Eurystomus gularis; assembly: GCA_013400335.1. Lineage (NCBI taxonomy): Eukaryota > Metazoa > Chordata > Aves > Coraciiformes > Coraciidae > Eurystomus > Eurystomus gularis. Next base: position 268,106 of record VZZY01013310.1, on the reverse strand, counting down.
CAGACTTGGAGGTGTGCGGTGAAAGAATGAGAAACAATGGGCACAAGTCACAGCCAGACATAAGGACCAAGTTCTTCACCTTAAGAGTGGTCAAACATGAGGGCAGATTGTACGGAGAACTTGTGGGATCTCCATTCTTGCAGACATTGAAAATGTGACAGGACAAGAGCCTGAGCAACCTGATAGAACTTCAGAGTTGGCCCCATGTAGAACCAGATTACTGTCATTAGGCCTTTCCTACCAATGTTATTCTGTATTTCCATGACTTTGATTTTTCTTTTTTAATGGATTTCTGAATTTCAGCAGGTATCTCAATTTATCTCTTGTTCACCATGCAAGCCCTCATGTATGTGGAAATGTCACCTGGCTGTGGTTGCTCATGGTTCACATGTGCAAGGCCACTTGATGGAGAGGAGTCAATGTTAGACCGTAGCAGAGGAAAATCTGGGTTCTCCTGGGGTCTCTTTGAATACAGAGCCCTGCCAGTTTACACTCTGCCGCACTTCAGCACGTTGTCACAGCTCTCCTCTGGTGCACAGCAGGACCCACCTGGCAGTTGCACGCAGCTTTGGAAAGTATGGGTTATGGAGAATGAAATTCACAGAAGGGTTTTGTGGCATATAGGGTCCTTCAGTGAGCCAGGGAAGAATTAGGTATTAGTACTATGTAGTAGACTCAAGTCGGGGAGTCATGCTCAGTGTGCCGGACTGAGGCAGACGCTCCCCTCGATGGCTGGTACTAGAAGTTGGAAACGGGAGACTGAAGAAGTAGAAGTGAGTCTCAGGCTGCATGCAGATTGCATAAGGCTTGGCAGGTTTGCTCTGGCTGTGTTTCACACGGAAATATGTTACTCTCAGTTGATCCCGAGTATTTAGTTCAGTCACAGAGTTCACCCTGGAGCAGCTCCACAGTCTCTTTCAATGAGCGTGACATGCTGCAGAGTAAGCGCTTACCTCCAGTTACCCTGGATAAGACATTGAGGAGAACTCTGCAGACACGAAAGAGGCAAAGTTTGTAGAGAAGTTCAGCTTCCGTTAGGCTCAGGAGAAATGGCCATTTTTTCGGGAGAATTTATATTCATGTTTGGTGTCCATCACAGATTTCTTTTCTGCTCATGTCCTCCCGTTGTAGCTTCACCTGGTCCTCTCTGAAGGTAGATCTGAATGTTCCTGTATTTCACGAGCAATCTGGGAGGTGGAGAGGTTCCATATAGGTATAGTTAATTTCTTTACTCGCATAGCTCCCACTGATTCAGTTTTTAATGCCTTTGGAGTCATTAGGAGTAGCAGTTGCCCATCTGAGAACAGTGTTCCCTGGCTTTTTTGACGTTGAAAATGGTGGCAATCTAATCTCAGAATGTATTTCTGCTAAATTCAGAGATTAGCCATGCCACTGTGTTGTATTTTCAGTGTTGTGTTTGGAATTAAATTCAATGACATATCATATCTGAACCTGGGGGAAAAAAAAAATAATAGCCTTCAGATTAGATAAGTACTTTCAAAAGGGTTTAACATCTGTTTGACAGAGAGAACACTATAGTTTTACAAATCCATGTGCAATTCTCTTTTGTGAAGGCAATCCAATGTGTTACCAACTTTGTCTTTAATTATGTACTGGACAGCAATTTTGTTTTAGCAATATAGCTAAAGGATTAGATGACAGAATTAAAGTTACTTCTAAACAAATACCAGGCCAAAATAGGAGATGCTTGATACTCAAGTTAGTGGATTACCCCTCATTCGGTTCTGTTAGCGGGGTTATGTGGCAGTGATGTTTTCTTTGTAAAAATATGTTGGTTTATAATTTGTTCATAGTTTCATGCTAAAGGATTCGACCAGTGAAGTTCTCGGGAAGCAGTGTGTCTTTTTCACAGGGGAAGAGTTAGATCTTGAACATTTCAGTGCCCAACTGCAGAAGCTTCTACAGGCTGTTCCAAAAATGCTGCTGTTTCTTAAAAAGAACCAAACCACAAACACTAGTTAATTAAACTTCACAGGATGATGTCTGTTCATCTGAGAATTTATTCTGGGAGCTGTAGAATGCATTTCCATATTTAAAGGGAGCATTTATCTGTGATATTACTAAGCTTCCTAATTTGCCCTTGTCGTCTCGGGTAGCACCTAACAGAACGGAACAAAAAGAATATTATTTGGTGATGCAACACCACGAGAATTTCCTGGCATTCAGTACTGTCTGACACTGTAAAACTTCTTTTGTGTATGTTCAGAGAAGGGTGAAAGCTGAATTTTGGAAACCCTTTCTCAGCATGTGGTACAGAATATAGATAAGCCTATGTACATATTTCTTAGCTTATTGGTGTATTAATTTGAATTTTTCTGATTCATCTCTAGTCTATGAATGTATGAACTGAAGTCGAGCTGCTTTTGATAGTGAAGCATCCAGCTCTTGACTGTCTATTCAGATGTTCTTAATCTCTCCTGGGCTCCTGCTATTTTTTCCCTGAAATCCCATGTTTTGCCTTCATTTTGATGCATATTTCTCTTGCATCACTCTTCAGCAATGAGTATTTTATTCCTTCTGTTCATCCACAAGAGATCAGTAGGTCTTTCTAGCTCTTCCTCTCTAGAATTTAGCAAATTTGACAAAAGCAATCCAGGTATCTAAAATTCTGAATGAATCTGATGAAAACAGGATTTATTTAAAGCAGACGCCTATCCAATACTCTATATTTTAAAAGCTACCTACTTACAAACAGTGATGGAGATTAATACTTTTCACATCTGTGATACTTTCATTGGAAGATTTCAGTATGCAAGAGAGAAAGGAGAGCTTGAGATTTCAGGAGATGGAAATTCTTTCCTCATTGCTGGTGAGAGAATGTCACTTTATGAGCCTTGCTCCTTGTTCTGCTTTTGATGGCATCCGGAAAGAGTTAGCTGATTTTAGGAGAACAGTCAGTTTTGGTAGGAAAATGTCCTAAAGTCATTGACTGGGTCATCTACTGGCTGTTTTCAAATTCATCTCAGAGAGAAACGATTTCCTGTGAATCGCTGTGAAACACTGAGCTGTGCATGCTTTAGCTGATTTAATATTAAACAACATGGTAAGCTTCTGAATATTGCTCTGGAAGATTAATTCAAGTCGTACCAGAATTTGTTACAACAAAGAAAATTTGTGATTCTGAAATTTTTTTTAAAGATGAATCATTCATATCGAGAAGTTATGTTTGCTCGCAGAGCCAACCCTGACTTCTTCCCCTTTCGGGCAGCATTTCAGAGAGCATTGCTGGATTTTTTTTTGAGTCAAGACACAGGGATGTTTCCCAGACTACATTTAACTGATACTGAGGCACAATAGAAGGATGTGCAGTGAAACTCCCCCAAAATCACCGTCTTTCAGGTGAGGTGACAAAACCATGGAGATGTCAGCTGGAAGAATTCCTGTGACTGCTATCCCATTGAATGAATGTCATCTGTTGTTTTTCAGCCTATGTGGGTTATTCTATGCTTGCCTAAAATATTTTGTAGAATACTTGCTGGAGGAGAGTATTCTTTCCCAAATAGTTAATGGGTGCTAGTGAATCATCTCATTAAACTGAATGATCTGTTTCAGTATCAGTTGGCAAAATACCCTGAGAGTGAAGCGTCATCCAAGTCACTCCTGTGGTCCAACAGATCATTTTCTAAACTGTACTCTACGAGCGATGTTTCTTTGTGAAACGTGTTGCCTGGTTAAAGGAGGATTCTCCGTGGATTCCGCTTGCATTCCACAAAGGAGAAAAGTTCTTGGGGAGGGCTGAATTTAGCGACTCTGTTCCACTGTGAATCCTTTCACTTGAGGTATTTTAGTAGGTAGCTTATTAATGAATCATACTTTCAGGTAATTTTTAAAGTAGCACATGGAAATTGAGATTTTCTGTGTTGTACACAGGGACAGGAAGGACCAGTTTCTCCTTACGTGGCTCATGCTGTTAAAGTCGCTGGCATTAGAGCAGTGCAGAACTGACCCACCGCTCGTTCCCCTGGCAGATGAAGGTATGAGGCAGAGCTGCCAGTAGATGTCACTAAACCCAAATCTGAAAAGATTCTGCCTTTTGGGGAGTTGGGCTATTTAGTATTGAGATGTGATGTACATGGGTGGTAAAAGAAGATCAAGTGTCTCCTAGAGGACTTGATTATTGCATTTTTTTTGTGCTGGAACTATATGTGGTTAAGTCTTTCTTTTTTTTTTTTAGCGTCCTTCCACATGTAGAGGGAGGAATATCCAATTTGTGCCTGCACATTCAATTTAGCAGGTGGGCAAGGTTCCTTGCTTGACTTCAGTGGCAACCCATAGAGAGCCAGGCTGGGAATGGGGAAGAGAAGCTGCAGCAGTAACTCCCAGGAGCTTACCCCTGCCCAAGTCTGCACTGCTTAGCTCAGTCCTTGCTGCCTACAGACAGAAGATACTTGAGAGATCCATTATAGCCTACGTCACTTCAAGGCACTGACAGGAGTTATAGGAAAATTTTGCTCTAAAGTTGTTTCTTTTCACACGGAGCACTGACAGAGTTTAAGATCCGTTTTAACACTGGCGCCGTTCAGAACTGTTGTGTTCAGAGAGTCCAGCCTCTAATGCTTTTCCAGTTGCAGACAATGAACATCATCAGCAGGTCTTCTGCTAATAAGAGCATTTTAATGACTCTGGTTATGACAAAAGTACTTTTCAAAAGGTTTTAAAGAGCAGCTGAAGGAAGGTTGCAACATGGTAATGCATCTGTAGTACTTCTACCACACACCATTAATACACTAGGATAACTGTTGAATTAATTAATAATGGATTCAGACCCTTCACATGAGGAAACAGGGTAGGCACTCTTTTAAATGGACCCATCAGAGAAAATAATGGTGGTACCTGTCTTTTATATAACATTCACGTATTTTGAGCAGGAGCCATGCTGGGAGCAGGCAGTCCTGGAGTCTTTACCCTCGGTCTTGTGAAATCTCTCTAGATTCATTCAGTAGTCTCAACCTCAATAAGAAAAGGGTGATTTTTCAACCCTTTTAAACTTGGTGGTTGCAGCACACTCTTAGCTTTGAAATGCCTCATGCTGGAAGAAGAAAATTGGACACCTCCCACATCTGAGTATGACTCTAATCATGAAGATGTTACCTTACAGACTGGTCTCTGCTGAGTATAAAACACATCTGTATTTTAAAATATAACTTAAAATACTCCCGTGCTGGAAAAAGGAAGGTTTTCTTGGGTTAGTTTTGGAGGCAGGGCAGTTTTTCTTAGGCAGAAAATGAGACTTTTTGTTCCTGGTGGCCTGAGATGTTTGTCTGAAGCACTGAGTCAGCAGCTTTAGCTTAGGGAAGAAATGGGATGTCAGCTACATGTGTGCTAAGCATTACTGGTGAGCAAGCTCTGGGTGCTTCTTGCTTAAATGTGTTGGGGCTTTGAATCATTGTGCTGCTTAATACAGGTCTCTGAATGCTACATTTCCGTGTTGGCTATTGAATGGAGGGGCTACTGAACAATGATGAGTGATTGAGGCCTTTGCACAATGTACTGGGTACTATCAGCTGTAGATGGATTTCTCCTGTGATGCTAATAGAAGCCATCCCTGTGTGTGGTCAATGGCCATGGGAAATGAAGGAAGAACAGTGTTTTGTTATTACTGTTGCTGCTTAGACCTTTAAGAAGGCTATTTTCACTGTACTTTGGAAGTGCTTCAGTCTCTTTGGGTAAAAGAAGAATGAAATCATTTTTTATGTGATTTTTTTGAAGGACTTCACTTCTGGATGTGCCTCTTTCACCTCACTGCTTCTCCTCAGCTATCTTGGTCCTTTTTTTTTTTTTATACCTGTGAGTAAATTAAAGCAAGTCAGAAGTAATTTATTCAGAACAGAACCATTTACCCGCTTGCTTAAGGGTCAGCAAAGTACACGGTAAAAACCAAAAAAGCTTCAAAGCACATCTTTGCTCTTACATAAATCTTGATCTTTTCTCCCAGGCTTTGGGAAATGCTGTTCAGCTCAGCTACTTTCACAAACAACCCACAAACCACAGATGTTGTGGGTTTTTGGGGGTTTTTTTTCCGTTTTCAGAACACTCTCAGGCTTCTGGTGATAGCCCCATTCATCTTCATTGCTCTCCTTTCCTTTTTTTCTCTGCCTGATTCCAAAAGGGAGGAGCGGAAGAAAAAAAAGGTATCTGCCAGGCCACACGTAGTTGTGTAGCAATATTCTCCAATTAATAGTTCCAGGCAGTGTTCAATGAGAAGACTTCATCTCTAGGTTGGTTCAGATTTGTGATACCATCATCCATGTCAGCCTCCTGTGCTTTAAAACTATCGGACCGGGTAACCTGAAGTGCGTATGATGTATTTTTCATGTATACTATAAATATTTAAGTGATGCAAGTATTGTTTTCCTTTTTCCACACGGCATTTGTCTTCTCCTTGTATCTCTTACTCCTTGATTTGTTGTGGTAGAACTTGTGCACTTTACATATATTTGAGTTAACATATGGTTCCAAAGATTTAAGCTATATATAAAAAAAAAGTCTATTTTTGATTGATCTATCAAGATTGATCACAAAATAAAATCCTGGCCTTAGGTTTTGCTGTAAGTCTCAGTAGCTGTAGTAGAGTTGTAACACGTGGATATTGACTTACTGCTGTGTGAATATGAAGACGGTTCTTTTTCCTCTGCTTCTAAATTTTTGGTTCATCTTAAAAGGAAAAAAAACCAAACTGGTAAAGGAATTATAACCGTTGTGTACATGTATATCTATTTACATTGGGTCTTTTACCTGCAATTTTCAAACAATCTGGTAAAAAAGAACGTGCCAGCAAGCTTCACAACAAATTTTGTAGGGCGAAATCAAATGCAGGCTGCAAATGGAGCACTGCGTCAGGTAGGATTGTGTTGGATCAGCTGTGCTGCTGCGAGCAAGCTGAGTGCGATGCAAATGTCTGTGTGGCTTCCGTGTTATTTAACTGCGAGGCAGATGGAAACAGGGATTATTGGGTGCAAGACGTGGTGAACTTGGAATGAATAAACCCGGGGCAAGGGTCGTCCATTAGAGTTGCTGAAGAGGGTGAGAAGGAGGTAGTAGACTGAAGTGATTGAATGGTGTGTGATTACATGGCAGTGAAAAAGCATCCAAGATTACATTTCAGTCCAGGGAAGTCTAAAGCAATGCTGCAGCATGAAAAATGACGATGCTGTACTAAACACAGGGAAAGTAATAAAGGCTCAATTCAAAACGATGCCTTATACGTAATTAAACCAGCAAACTAGCTAGTTGTATTTGGAAAAATGTGGAGCTGAAGATTTGAAGGTATCAAGTTTAAAGTGTGCCTGTCGTTGCTGAATTTCTTTCTAAATCCCAGGCTTCTCATTTCTATTATTTTATTTGTCCTAAAATTGATGTTCTAATGACAGTACTGCAACTGGAAAAAAAAAAAAATCCTCTGTCTTTTGTTCAGACAGGAGGAGGCTGAAATCACCTCAGTATTTGAGCAAAATGCAACCTTTCTTCAAACCTGTGAACATACTGTAACAGCATTCCAGTTCCTAAAGGGGACTAGAAGAAAGCTGGAGAGGGACTTTTTACAAGGGCACATAGTGGAAGGATGGGGAGTTAATGGCTTCAAACTGAAAGAGGGTAGATTTAGATTAGAAATTAGGAAGAAGTTCTTCACTGTGAGGGTGGTGAGGCACTGGCACAGGTTGCCCAGGGAAGTTGTGGAAGTGTTCCCTGGAGGTGTTCAAGGCCAGGTTGGGTGGGACTTTGAGCAGACTCCTCCTTGTCTATTGGGAGGTGTCCCTGCCCATGGCAGTTGGGTGGGTTGGAACTACATGATCTTTCAGGTCCTTCCAACCGAAACCATTCTATGATGCAACAGCTGTTCCAAGGAAGTAAAATTCAAGGTATTTCTCCCAAATCCATTGTTTTGGTGATTATCAGTGCAAAGTAGTACCTTCTCGTAGATTTAAAGGGCTTGCATTTTTAGCACTTGTTGCACAAGCTGTTTTCCCTTTGAGACAACAAGGTATACAAAAAAGCAAGACATTTTTGCTGCTAACAGTCACAGCGAAAATGAATTTTGTTCTCATGATGTATTTGTCCCAAGGGAGATAGGATCACACTCCTGTGAGCTGTATTTGGAGACCATTTCATTTTGACTAAAACTCAGTTTTAAGAAGTCTTTGAGGGAACTCTTTTCAAGCTGAAAGGTGCCCTTTTGTGAGGATTTCATGTAGACCGTGTTTTCGAAGTCCATGGGAATGTCATACAGCTTTCCTTACATTATGGGTTGCTTTATATAAAGTTAACCTTAATGACCTACTTAAGGGTGGAATTTATGTTTAGGAGATGGAGAATTCAGTTGTATTTTGGGGACTTAGCAAAAAATGCCAGAGTGCTGCAGTGCTAAGCCACAAATTGAATGTTCTATTTAAATCTTTCTTCGGCAAATCTCATGTAAACCAGACCCACGTCATTCATATTCTAAACCTTGTCAGAGTCTGATTCACTCAAATTTCAAAACTTTTTTTATTTTATTTTGGAAGTCGAGAGAGACTTCAGTCATTTTGAATTTATTTTCTTCTGTAAGTATTTTATGCAGTCAGTGAAGCAAGCGCCAGGTTATTATTGTGGTGTAGGCTATACTGAAATAGAAAAAGAAATGAATGCTGAAATCCTCACAAATCTACTTTCTTGAACATACAGAAAACAGTGAGACTTATGGGAAGCCCATGTTTTAAATAAAAAAATGAAGTGAAAAAAAATTAAAAGTATATCTAAAAGCGTATGTGAATTTTCTCATCTTGTTTTGCTTTTTACGAGGCGTGTTTCATTGATTCCAGCACAACATTTCCAGTAAATCCTTCTGTTAGTGAGGTCTGTGTGGCACAACAGAAGAGTTATATAAATAAATCCAGCATTCAGCTGATAAATCCAGCAGGTAGACTAGCAAACTGGCTGGAATTCCTGGATTCAGATCTCCTGATGAGATAATGCGTTTTGGTTTGATAGTCTGTGCTGCGAAGTTCAATGTTTGCTTTCAGTGTATGCAGAGCTTTAGCTTTAATGTTTGCAGAATATTCTCACCCTTGTCTCTTAAAACTGCTTTTTTGTTTTGGTCAGGTCTTGCTTCAGCCAGTTTTACTGGGATTTGAAACTCAAATGTTTTGAGGCTTTGGAGAAATATTTTCCATCAAAGGGCACAATGATACATTCAGAAAGTTCATTCATGGTTACATGAATCATTCATGGTTTTTATTCATATCTAATCTCCTATTTGTTTTGAAAGCTTGCTCCCAAAATATTCCATTGTGTGGAAAATTCCCCAGAGCACATTCCTTTTACAAGTAATACAGTCTTTTATAGGTCGCTTCTAATTTGGACACTTCACTGAACACAGCTGCCACAATTAGAGTCAAATTTGTGATTTTCTCCATTGTATGGTACCAGTGTGAATGATACATAAACACAGCTGGCCCGAATGCAGATTTCTTCACATGATGATGTCTATCAAGCAGCAGCAGCTCTCTGAGGCACTGACCCACAGAGGCCAAATTAAAAATCAAATTAAGCATCATAAATGCAACTTCATTACTATTCACACTTTGAAAATCACGAGCAGATACGATTCATAAAAGAAAATTGACCCTGACTGAAGAAGTGCACAGGTCAATATAAGGTTTCATCATACCACAAGATATAGAGGCGTAAAACCATCCCCAGATCCTCCAGGTAGAAATATTCTTTCAAAGGAGCATTGTGCCTAAAAGGGTGATGCTGAAAGACCGTCTCCTTCCCCATGTGTGCACAATTAAGTAAAAATACCAACTTTCACTGAAATTACCTGAAAGTTCTTTTAAGAAGTAAGTTACTTGTGCAGGTGCCAGACTCTGCTGTGACCAGCAGGAATGGCGTATTCCTGGAACTTGGTGTCGAAGTCTTTCCAAAATTTTCACAGGATTTTGAGTGTGTGCAGAAAAAAATGATTCTCCCATCAAAAGTGTTGGTAGGGGAGTGATCATGAGGAGAAAGCAATGAAAGTTGAAAAGGATTTGGAAAGAGCCTGACTGTGAAAAACAGACTCAGAGAGATGGATTTGGCAAATGAGGGAAAGGACTAAGTGGTCAAGGGTGCAGAGGATGACCTGACAGTGACAGTGCAGGGACCCTGGTGGAAAAAGAAGGGATTGAGGCAAAAGAAGGAAAAATACATGGTAACAGCAAAAAAAGCCTAACTTCGGGCTGTGGTGTTTGAGGAGAGACTGGCCAAGCTTGAAGCCTGGGCCTGTGGTGTGGATTGAAGGGATAGTGAAGAATCAAGAGTAAGAAGGGTTGCAGTGAAGCAAAGGGAGTCACAGTGATGCTGGAGGAGCACATTACTAATTCAATCCAAATTTCTTAGAGCGAGCGAGGGAGAGGGAGTAAATTCAGGCTATGCAGGAATGGAGCTTGTTTTTCTGTAAAATGCCTTTTAATCTGCTGTGAAATTTGAAAGTTTACAAATGGCACAAGGCAGCTCAGAAAGCTTTTCATAGAATTGTTTTGGCTGGAAGAGACCTTTAAGATCATCAAGTCCAACCATTAACCAAGGTCACCATTAAACCATGCCTCTAAGCACCACATCTTCAGGCTCAAGGCAGTTAAATTTTCCATTGTGAACCTGCATTTCATATCTGCCTTAAGTTTTATTTAAGAACACTAGATAAATCTTTTAAGTCAGACCTCCGCAAATGGGCACCGATTCCTTGTGTTCTTCTTTTTCTGGGTGCTCAGCTGAATTTGTTAACTCTTGGTTTATGCCCGCCCAAGGCAAGTGGAAACTTTATACCTGGATTTCCAAACGACACAGCCCCTCACGTGCCAAACAGAAGCAGTTATAACACAGTTGTTCAGAAAATAAATCAGTTAATATTCTGAGTATCGCAGTGATGAGCACTGCTGAAAAGCACAGGAGGATGCTAATTCTGTTACTGGAGCATGATTGGGCAGGAGGCACTAAATACAGTGGCACAGGACCACGTACAGACCCTGGAAGAGGAAACAAAAGAGAAACAGAAGCTTGTCCCGCTGATTTTCAGCAGAGCATTCCTTCCTTCCTGTGGACTGAATACAGCAGTGGTCCTGAGGGGGAAAAAACAGTGTGTGAATGTGTAATTATAGGACTGCATCATAATGCGTATCCCCAAAGGGACTGGATTAATTTTGTACAGGCAACCTTTCTTCTGACATTGCCTAGCTCTGAAATGCATGATTAGTGATGGTAAGCAGGAGCAGAGGGACTGCTCTTTTGGTTAGTTCTTGTGTTTGAAAAAACACCCAGTCACAGCTCTGAAGCATTAGTTGTGTTGCCTATGCAATAACATCCCTGATAATTTCCAGTCCTGGAGTTTTGGGTTAGTGTGTTTGTTTTACTAAGACTGTAATATTTGTGTTTAACGTAGGATTGTATTAATTATTTCTGCAACCTGAACTTCAGGTTAAATAGGTATTTAGCCCGTGAGTAGCAGCGTGTGTAGGACAACTCTGAGTAATGCAACAATTTGCTTGATCATCTGCAGGGCCAGGCAGAATAAAACGACTTGTTTAATATTAAAATCTGTTGTGAGATACTCTTCACAGTCCCTTCTCAAATGACTCCTAGAGCTTGCTCAGAGAGCCAGGCTGCTCAGGAGGGGGAGAAGGCATTTCTATTTGTCTGTTCTGAGGCTGTGGTCTTCTGTGAGGTGACTGTGCCAAGCGATGGGTCTCCTTGTTAGGGGAGGCTGAGCATGAGGCTCCCACAGCAGAGCCTATTTCTTCAGGCCTCTTTGTGTCCGTGGCTCTCTGCCCTGAGGTGCCTCATGGCTCCTTCTAAGTCAGTTGTGCCAGCCCAGGAAGACCTGCAAGAAGGTCACTTGATGACTGTGAACATTCTGGTGCCTAAAACTGGGTTTTAATTTATATGACTGTCATAGTGCGCTAGCCCTTGCTTAAAATTCCTGCTGACCCACCACAGAGATTGGTGTAGGGTTTGGTTTGGGTTTTGGTTTCCCCCTCTGTATGAATCCTATTAGCAGCAGTGTTATCCTTGTGCAGTGTTTTCACCCCATCATACCATGATGATCCACGGAGTTCAGGACAACACAGAGTTCAGTTTTATAGCTACACTTGAATTTTGGGCCAAATATTTGTGAAACTGAAGAAATATTAAATATTAAGAAAATGAAAATTCAAGAACATCAGTGTTTCACAAATCCGCCTTGGTTTTACAAAGTTGTTCCTAGAGGAGAGGAAGGTTTTTTTCTTTTATCTCTTTATCTTTTATTTCTTTTACTCTGGATTTATTATAAAGATTTTTCAGTTTTTATCAATGCAGTGTTTTTAAAAAGCAGTCTAAGTCCAAGTTGAGGTATTTGTTTTAAAGTCAGGCTCATGATTAAGTGGGGTTTTTTTAGCTTCCAAATTCAGCCATCATCTTTTTTTCTTTTTTTCATTTTCATGCTACACATTGAGCAGCTTCAGCAAGCAGAGTTCGAGTAACTAACTGTGCAGCAACTGTAGCTCACAGTTCTATTTACTTTTTCTTATTTGCATTTCTATTTGGTTCAGTAGATTTTTTTTTTTTAATATGGAAAGTAATGTGCAATATTCTGTTTAAAAAACAGTGCTGTCTAAATCTCTCATTTTGGAAGATTAATTTGTATTCTTATGATCAGTGGCATTTCAGTATTTCAATTTATTGATGGTAATTCTTTGTAAGATAGGAAGGCTTTATTGTCTCAGGGACAGCAATGAAAACCAGAATGACAGGGTGGCAGTCAGGCTTGAAAACTGAGGCAGAATAGACTGAGACACGTAGCAAGCCAAAGTTGTGACTTTAACTGAATTCACTTCAGTGGTACATTACCCAACCAGATCATACACTTAAATGATAAAAGCAAATTTGACTACAGTCTCTCCTATTTTGTAATGTGCTGACTACAAACTTGTTTCAGGTATTTGATGGCTGGAATAAAGAGAAGGGCTCCTTCTAACATGAATAAATGTTTCAATCTTCCCTCGATAATCTTTCCCGCGTGCTTCTAAAAAACCACTTTCCCATGAGATTCTCCTGAAAGCTATGCACTCTTCCTAATGGTCATACTTTTTTCTTTTTCCCTCCTTGTTTTTTGTTGTTGTTGTGGTGTTTTTTTTTTAAATAAACTAATGGTCATGAAATTGAGAACTTGGCACCAAAATAAAGCAGGGCTGTGACAAAATGTAGCAGGGCTGTGATTCTAGTTTGGCTGCTGGTACAGAGAAGCTATTGACACAAAATTTAGACTTGAAAAAATGTGGCTGTTAAACTGGGCTAGAAGTTGTGTTTATGGTCACTTACAACAAAATTTTATGGGAACATAGACATAGTCATTTTATGTCGTACCCCATGTTAAAGTCTAATTGTTCTCAGACTATCTAGGGCAATTTTTTCAGAAAAAGGATGTGAGAATCCAGTGAAGACCAAGGTAAAGACTATTTCCAGTTTCCTTCTGACTGATAGGAGTTTGACTTAAATCTGGAAATTTTACAGTCAGTGTTGCTGAAAAAAATGGCACGATTCAGATTCTGTTAGGTATAGAAATGTTTTTCTTTGGCTCTTGTATTCCTGACCTCAGGAATTCATGGGGGAAATTAATGTTATAGCTTCATTGCATAGCATGTCAAAAAAGCATTTTCATATAACTGTTTTGAATATTCAGTGACATTCTTTTTCCTGTTGCACTGGGTACCCTTTCACTCTGTTTATGGCTTATGATTTCTAACTCCTGTGTTCACACTTTACCTTTTCTTCTACCTGAATTATTTTGTATATTTGTATTCTGCTCTAATGAATATGAATTGAAAGGAACTGAAAAATGGGTCATTCCAAAACTAGTTTGCTTAGTTTACTAATTTTTGCAAAACAATGGTTCTTTGTTTTACAGTAACTGAGAGCAATAGGTACTGAAATGTGGAGGGCCTGGGCTTAAATCCCCCTCCTTGTAGGATTTCAGCCCATAACTTTTGCTTTTTGGAAGAGAACGCCTTCACCACCAGCCTGCACAACAGACTCAGATAAGCTCTTCCCATCCTGTCTTCTTGAAAATTGGTTCCTAACTCAGCCTGATATGTACTGAGAGGGGAGGAAGAGCCTAAGACCCGAGTTCTTGTGTTTGTATCAATAGCAGAAATGGAGAATGAACTGAGATTATAGGTCCTTACCTGATTCTCCAGTCTTGTGAATGAGTCTTTGTTCTGCGTGTGAAGCAAAACATCAATTACATATTCTGTACCAGCATCCTTCCCATTTCTTTTACTGAGCTGACAGCACCACTATTTTCCAATTGTACTCATGGACAGAAGTGGTTTTTTTTTCTGAAAAGCATTCTCATTTCTTTTCCTTGAGCATCTCCATTAGTTCAGCCATATTCTCTCTGAAAAGAGTAACGAGCTCTGTGTACAATATTGCAGATAGGAATGACAGAGTTATAGGGCAAGCTGAGTTTGTTCTCTTAAAAGGGGATACCACTTATGTAGGAAGCTTGTTTTCGTGTCCTTGGGGTGAGTTCATAGACAGAAAAGTTAAATTTCAGACTTTCAGTGGCTTGTGTAGCAAAGGTGTTTAAATGAGCAGGTTGATCACTTGTTTGTAAGTCTTCTGCTTTGGGAGGTGAGATCAACAGTAAATACAGTATGCCTTTGTGAAGTAAAGCATCATCTGGTTAAATGAGTGTGAGCAATGAATAATAGCACAGATTTTTGCAAGAACAATAGACCTTCACATGTAGATCTGGTATATTCCCTTGTCCTTTCACACTATAAAAGCTTAACTGCTCAAGAGCTCTGTCTGAGGCAGTAGGATAACCAGTATCTGGCCTTCATAAAGAGTTTTTCATTCATTTCTATCCTTTTGTATACAAGCTTCTAACCATGGCTAACATGCTCTGTAGCATAACTAGAAGAATGGGAACAAGCTATTCGTGTTTGATAGCTCTGGAGTCTCTTAACCCTTAAAAACTTGTTTATTTTATATAGAGTTTACATCAGATCTCATCTGGCTACTGTCACTTTATGCAAATATATCTATGTGGAGTCAGAAACTTGGTTTCTGCTGAAATTTGTCACTGTGAGCTGTTATAATACCTTTATGGACTGCAATTTGGAGTATTCGTTGCTACTTCTTGTTTTAAGGACATGAAAAAGTGAGACTATCATCCAGTTTCCCTAAATCCTGCCTACAACAGAAAATTAGAATGCTTTAAACCCTGCTGATCCAGTCCGCTTACCTAGTAAGGCTATTAAATCCATCAGGCATTGAAATTCATTAGCTGCCTCCCATGTAGTCTGAGTGTTCCCTGGGCACTAACATTTTGTCAGTCTGTATGCACAGAAGAGCTTTTCTTTCTGGGAAATTGAGTGCCAAAAGGTATATTGCAATCTAAGATGAGGCAGAAAGGTGCCCGAACCTAGAAGGTTCAAGTACTAGACTGTCAGAGGTCTGTGTCTGGCTTCACCTTATATGAGGACAGTAATGAGGGGGAAAGGGATGGGATTGAAGTTTCCATCCCTGGTTATAAGCTGTATGACAAGGATGTGGTTTAATGGGAAATGTGTAAATAGGTCCTCTCACAACTGAACGCTGTAATTAATAAGCTGGACTCGAGCTCTTGCAGCACTTGCTCCCCTCCAATGTGCTGGACACAGTGACATGGTGTCTAAAGAGCTCTTGGTAAAGTATTTGCTAGGTCACTCTCCTGAGACATGATCTCAGCTCTGATGAGGCTGAAGATAGCCTGGCATCCAGATCTTCCACTTCTTTCACACATTTTTATTGCCAACACGGTTCTGGGAAATGCCACCACTCTGTGAACTAAGTGAATGGAGCTGTCCAGATTTTTCCTTTAGCTTCCTGGGACCTCAGTGAAAAATATGAACCCTTTGTTTAATCAGATTAATGTGGAAATGTCTGAATTCCATATATTGGCAGGAAAAAAGAAGAAATATGTAAGCTAGGAAGACTGGATATACTTTTGCAAGTCTTCAAAGGTACCCGGATCTCTCCATTGACTTGTAGAGAAACTGGGCAAACTAAACAGCCTTCCCTCGCCAAAGACGTAAAACTGAGGTGATGCAATATCTAAATTTGAGCAGACTGGATAATACCCTGAAAAACAATGTTCTGTGGCCAGATGGTTGAATGAAAATGGCATGAGTCTCCTGCGGCATGAATATTGCGAATGGCAAAAATTCATGTTACCCTTGCCAAGGAGAAATTTTGTATAATGAACCTTATTGCTGGAGGGAGGAGTCACATGTACAACCTTTTCTCAGACTCTACATGAACTCCTCCGTCCAGAAGGTACGACAGCCTACTTATTCCTTCCGCCCTGTTGTTAATGTACTGTTCTGTCTGAGCAATACAGCTTGAGAGCCAATTGTTTTGATGGATCCAGATACATTTCTGTATTTCACCACCACTAGTTTGTCATGATGTTCAGGGACAAAGAGCAACAGATCCGTATCTGACACGTTTTGATGTATCACACCACCTCCACAAGCCAATGGTTTTTGTTTTGAGCGGTATTCCTAAAGAACTGCGACCCTAAGATACAGAGAAGCACTTGCTTAGAAGTGTGAACAGCACACACATAAAGGGGGCTCTGTATTTGTAGAATCACAGAAGGTTTGGGTTGGAAGGGACCTCAAAGATCATCTGGTTCCAAGCCCCCTGCCATGGCAGGGACACCTCCCACTAGACCAGGTTGCTCAAGGCTCATCCATCCCCATTTTCAGGCAGGGTTGAGGAAGGAGGCGTTGTTGTATGTGTTTGGGGAGGGGGGTGGTTTTCCCCATTAAGCATCAGATTTGTGCTTCCTGTTCTAAGGAACTGGATAAGTAAATGAGACTGAATTGCATAAACCTTATTCCATTTGACCTATGTGAAAATTCCGACGTGGACTTCACAAAATGCTTTTTCACTGCAGAGAGTTTGGTGAAAGCGTATCATAACCTCCTGAATAGAGCTTGCTCAGATTCCTTTGGAGTCCTTGGATATTTGCCAGGGTCACCAGATGCACTGTCACTGTCTTGAGTTGAGCTCGCAGATGCTGTTTTTCTTGTGTTCAAACCAGATTTAAATTATTAAATATGGTGATCCTCCAGTATGCCGGGGACAAGCTTGGTCCTTCTTGTTCTCAGGCCCCTTGGATGTAAGTGATAAACGTTCCTTTCATCTGTGAATTGTTATGTGCGGTTAAAAATATTTACTTTAGTTGTACAGAGTTATCTGAATAGTAGTTGCTCTTCTGCAAAAGCACAATTATATTCTGAGTTTATATCGTTTCTTCGAACAGTGAGATTCTAACCTGTGAGCACATTGATGTAATCTCTTTTTATCCTAGCTCCATATTGCAATGATTTTTTTATTCCTGAAAAAGGAGGTGCAGCTTAATTATAATTTACAATACATAATAACCTCTGACACTTAAGAAATCATTGTACTGAGGAGCTTTTTCAATTAGAATAAAAGATCGAAGTACTACTAATCTGTGTATACCTTTAATTTTGGGAGCGGATTGCCATAACAGGGAGTTGTTGTATCTTCTTTGGGGTTTAGCCTTGATGTGACATTTTAGAGAAGCTGTACAAAAACTTGTAACTTTTAAGACATATCACTCCTATTTTTATGGGTTTTTTTTCTTTTAATGGTGAGTATCAACTCAAAGGTTTTATCGCTGCATTTTCAAGGCACTTAATGGCTCTGGTGTAAAATATTTGACATCCCTGTTTGCTCCTGACCGTTTGTTAATGTAAGATTTGGCAGGTTATGTAGCCCCAAACTGAACTTTATGCCTCTTAAAGATTTTTAACATCTTTTTATGGTGGTGGAATTCAGTTATGATTACTGGTTAAAATAATCGTTTGTCTAGACGTTTAAAGTTAAAAGAATGTTTTGCTGCTTTTTTGACTTTGTACAAAGTGCTGATAATGTTGCTGTGAGCCTCGGAGTAATTCTCTGCATGACTTCATTTGATCCTTAACCTTCTGATTTATTATATAAAGCAAATTGACAGTCAGAGAGGGTTTATGTAAAAAGTTCATTGAATAGCCAAGTCACCTCTTCTCTGCAGACTTCTCAGATCTGCTCAGCAGCTTTTTCAACAGGAAAAAAAAAAAAGAAATCTTTCTGCTATTGAGGGTGAGGAGGAGGGACAGGGAAGGCTATTTGCTGAAACTCAGACTTTTAAAGAATTGAGTCAGTCAGATGTGATGATGATCTAATTGGATTCCTCATGCTTTGCCTGGCAGAAACCTTCCCCGTCACTTATCAGGTCTTCTGCTTAGGGGTGGCCTGGGCATGAGGACTGTTCTGAGCCTGAGAGGTTCTTGGAGGGAAGCAGGCTTTTGCCAGCCCCTTGGTGTCAAGGATACCTTGAGGTGTCTGGGAATTAGGGCTGTGCTGAAGCCCCTAGGACTGAGTCCTGCACACCCAGGCTACGTGGAATCAGGAGGCAGTCTAAATGTACCAAACAAGCCAGAACTGTGTAGTATATATAATTCAGGCTAGCTTCATAGCTTGAGGTCAGCTTCATGCTGGCTGCAGAAGGGCAGGTGCTGTTAGCCTGATAAAATGTTGATTTCTGTGTATTTTTTTGACCGGGATGAATGCTTCAGGTGCTTAATTTGTACTTTTTTTTTTTTTTTTAATCTGGGATTATTGGTAGCTGTAATGTCAAATTTGCAGGATTTATTGTTTACAGCATTTCATAACTGAGGTCTCTGATTTTATCTTAATTTGGAAAACTCTGACTAACACGTGTACTTCTTTCTCCCTCCCCTGATATGTGTTCTGAGAAAGCATCCCTACCCAGAACCCTCTATCTTTTCACTTCAAAATGAAACTCTTCTTAAATATTGACTTTAACAACGCTATGGGGATTGTGAGTTCTGAACATCTCTTTTGATAACGTTGATCAAATTAATTTATTTTCGGGATGCCATGTCACTGGTTTTAAATGACTAAGTGCCTTGTTGGAAGAAGAAGCAGTTACTGTTGTGGGATACTCTGAGAAATTCAGGGTGGTTTCTTCTTTTTTTTCTTTTCTTTATTTAATGTAATATAGCCATCCTGTGGTGGAATTACAGAGATGTGGCTCCAGCTGTGCTCCTCAGCCTCTGTAAGCAGAATTAAAATTGCATATAAATGGTTTAATTGCCCTTCACTTTGTAATACTGCAAACTCAAGCTGTGACTAAATTTTTTTTTAATCTATAAATATAGGACCAGCATATATTAATGTTTCATGCATAGCCATTCTTACTTATGTTGTGGGTTGTGGGCAGTAAGATAAGGTGTATACCTCAAAAGACCTGCTTTTGGTATATGTAGCTCTACAAAGCTGCTGCTTGACATTATTTTCATACCTAGGGTGACTCACTAGATTTTGATTAATGTTTTAAAAGAAGCCAACACTCATTAAATAGAGAGTAGCTGTTATCAACAACTACTATAAAGGAACCCTAATGGGGGTTATTGAATTTCGTTTTACATATCAGCAACAGCTGGTCCATTCAGAGAGTTCTCATTCAGCTTCTTACAGTCTCGGGAACTGGGATTTTTATTTTTTAATATGACTGAGGGGTCCAATCACAAATTGTCGATGGGAGGAGAGGTTTCCTGGTGGCACTGGGGAAAGGATTAGAGGCGTGCAAAATCAGAGGTAATAAAGTAAGACAACATCTTGTATCATTGAATGGACTGGTTTTATTTTGTATTCACAAAAGGTTCTCCAGTGAGATGAAAGGTGCAGTCAAGCTCATCCTTTATAGAGTGGAAGGTTTTGGCCCTTCTGTGAAGCAACACACCCTAGATCAAACAGATAATATTTTTCTAGTCTTAGGTGGAAGATATTCTAGTTATTGTTACAAAGAAATAGTGTGTGTGGCCATGCCTACATGTTTATTTAGACAGGAAATTATTTTGACTGCTGTTCTAATTTAATCTCCTCCTGAAGGGAAAGGAGGAGGAGACAAACATCTGCATTTATTCTCTTTTAGTGTTCACTTAAAGTTGAATGTGTATTCAACCGTGGAACTTCATATTGCTGTATCAGCAAAAACCTGTTCAGAGTCTATGAAACGATGAATTTCTGTCATTTCATAGCCCAGAAGATATTATTATTCATTTAGCATAATGGATAGATTGTGATTGCTTATGCTAAATAACCTAGACATCAGCCAGATACTATCACGGAGTTAACAAAATGGTGTAGCGAGCATAATATACTGCTTCTATAATGGAAAAGCATATGTTTTTTGGTTTTATAGCTAGATGAAGGAAAGTACATTTAGTTCATCCTACCGTGTTCAGGGGCTGAGATAAAAGCACATGCATTTTTAATGGGAAGAGGCAAACACCTGGGCAAATTCTGGCAATGTAGCAGTTGGGGTTTTCTGTCCATAGTTCAGCAGTGACCCTAAGGACTCAAACTCCTCTCAGGAAATCATACCTTTTGCATACTGTGCTGTTAAATTTTTCACCTTCACATCTGCGATAACATAGGGAGTAGTAGCGTAGTCCTGCCAAGCCCCTATTGAAATGAGTCAGATGACTGCAGTGTCTAAAGGGGTCCTACAAGAAGGCTGGGGAGGGACTTTTCACAAAGGCCTGTAGTGATAGGACAAGGGGTAATGGGTTCAAACTGGAAGAGGGGAGATTTAGATTGGAAATTAGAAGGAAATTCTTCACTCTGAGGGTGGTGAGACACTGGCACAGGTTGCCCAGGGGAACTGTGGATGCTCCATCCCTGGATTTGTTCAAGACCAGGTTGGATGGGGCTTGAGCAACCTGGTCTACTGGGAGGTGTCCCTGCCCGTGGGAGGGGAGTTGGAACTAGATGATCTTTGAGGTCCGTTCCAACCCAAACCATTCTATGATTCTGTGACTGTTAAAATAGGGAGCTCTTCAACAGGAAAATAGCTACTGGTATTAAGAATATAATTAGCAATTGGAGACTATGGTTTGTGAATGTCATGGTCATGTATGTCTAAAGAATGATAGTAAAATGTGAATTCAGTTTAATAGGACCTTTAGGGCTGTCTTATTTTGATGAGTGTAGGTTGACTTTCTTCTTTTTCTGTCTTTTTTTCTTCTTCTTTGTTGTGCTTTCAGAAACAAGGCAATACGGGTGAGGTTTTTAAAAGATAAAACTGCTAACAAGGTCTCCCTCCTAGTCCTGTGTGTAATTTAGTAGCTTAGAAAAGACTCGAGTACGTGCAGCATTAATTTTACTTCTTATTCTAAATCACCACTCAGAATGGACAGGCTTTAAAACTGTATCTCTCTGCAGAATCCTAAGATCGTAAAAGGAATAAAACCATGAGAAACTGATTATGCTTAAGAGGGGACTATCATTCTATGTTCTTGTAGATAGCTTTAAAATCTCCATCGCATTGCAGGAGGAAATCTTGTGCTGTGCTTCTCTCAATCGCTGTATTTATGCAAAAACTGTGCAATGAAAATCATCCCCCAGTGCTTTCAGTGAGGAGACTCTAACTCCCACTAAGTGATTCCATGCAAAAAACATAGCTAAAATAGACTGGTTAAAAGTTTTTTTATTCCAAATATTATAAGGGCTCTTTGGATCTAGTCCAGTTTGAGCACGCACAATACTGTCATCTTCATTTTGCACTCTTTATACTGTTCATCTTGCTTGTGTTTATGATGGAAGATTAACAGATAAAACAAAAGACCTGTTGAGAGTTTATTTCACAGATGGACTCACAGAGAATATTTTATATTGAAAACTTCTCAGGAGCAGGTGTTTTCTGATCTTGACACAAAGTCAAGTGTGATGGCACTAGATTAACAAAGGAGATAAAAAGAAATAACAAGTGATAAGTATCATTCTCGGTTTATTTTCATCTGAAGGTGCTTCCCATGCTAATGTGCTGCTGGCTTAAGTAGAAGTGCCAGATAGTGTTAGGAAAATTCAGTTGTCAGACTCTTTGACAAGCCTGATTTTGTCTTCCAAAATAGGAGCCACGGAAAGGGCAATATTTCTCTGTATTTATTTACTGCCCCTCTCTGCAGATCTTCTTGTGTCTACTTGCGTTCGTCGGACTTTCCTAAAGCTCTTAATTTAACCAACTTCATCGAAACCA
The DNA here is from genome assembly GCA_013400335.1 of Eurystomus gularis. NCBI lineage: Eukaryota > Metazoa > Chordata > Aves > Coraciiformes > Coraciidae > Eurystomus > Eurystomus gularis. The sequence continues at coordinate 245,971 of VZZY01013310.1, read as the reverse complement.
GGTACCAGCTCTCAACCTTCAGGTAACGAAATGCATCTTACTGTACAAGAGATCCCTACTTAAAATGACCATAAGCAAAAGGATATCTGTGAAAACAGCCTTCTTAAAGGCACTGTCGTGCACACCTAACTTGTCTAAGGGTGCATTGATAGCGAAAGAAATTTTGCTGGTGGTGAGGCTCACAGCACATGCCAGAGTAAACTGCTTGTAGGGAAAGTTTGATCTTTGCAAACTCCCATTTTAAGCTGACTTCCCTCTCCTTATGGCGTTATGTGAAACATCCTGCGTTTTTCCAGAAGAGGTGGTATTTCAGGATCAAATTAACCGGCAAATATAGTACATAATTACGCTGTAAAAGCAGTCTTGATTAAAAAGTGACCAGATAAGGTTAAAAATCTCTAGTGCAGGGAACAGCAGCACATCATGATGATAAAGGCAGAAAAGAATAGATGCCTCAGCTCAATTTGCCTTTGAGTGCAAATACCGAGTTTGGGTCCTGATTGCTGAATAAAGCTGCTTCCTACTCGTATAATACAGCAGTCGCTGAGAGTCTCTGAGTGCTACGTGTAGGAAATGTCTGATAAAACAAAGTTTCATCCCCATTCCTGGGGGCAGAATTCTCTGATTCAGAATGTGCTGTGTTTGATGAAATCTTTCGCAAAACCAAAGCAGAGTTCAAAAGAGGAGCATCTATTTCCCTGGTGGCATCAGCAGTGAGTTGGATGGAGAAGTCACTTTTACCAAGCAGCTGCAAAGCTCAGGGGGCTTCTGGTTCTCTGGGAATATTGAAATATTTGCGTTTAGTCCCATTTTGACCAAAATGAGACTCAGTAATGGTGGTAAAAAAAAAAAAATCCCTTTTTTTGCCATCAGGAATTCTACTTGTCAACGAGCTCTGTCTGCATCTCATGTGCTGGAGGTGACACTCTTCTGATGTACAGAGGTTTGGCTGCAGGGAGGTCCCAAAGAGGAGGTGGCCTCAGTGTTAGGCTTGCCTTTGAGGTCCACCTGTGCCACCTCCAGTTACCTGTGAAAGACTTGCTTGTTTCTTTAAGGCTTTTTCATCTGGAAGAAGTGGTTGGTAGCAAATGCGGTGCTTTGACTGACATGGTAATAGATACTGGAGTTGGTAGGAAACAGATACTTCAAATCTGTGCATAATTCCAACATTTGGAGTGTAGGTTAGAGGCAGATTTGTGCTAATGTGAAATGGGAAGAACCCCCAGATTTCAGTTTCTCATGAAACACATTCCTTTCTCTTCTCATTGGTTGTCTCCAGCATCAGTGCTGATAGTTTTGGGTTTTCATTAGTGCAACATCCTATATAAAATGTAAAAGTAACACTAGCTGTAAGCATCTAATTAGCATTAAAGCTTAATATCTTAAAAAAGCATGCATTGAGTACTATCAAAATTTTACTTTTGATTTTCTTCCATTGAAAAACAACTGACAACTCTACTGAGTCACGTAGCCAGACCTAGAGGCATCTGGGACTTGTGTGTGTGCTCAGGTGCAGATCTCTTGCCTCCAGGGGAGGTCTCTGACCTGAAAGAGCCCAGGGAGCCTTGACGTTGCCATGCTAGAAGGCAGCTGTGCTGGAGCCCTCCCGAACATTTGGACTAAGATTTCTAAATGACACCTTTTAAGTCCACTTGAATAAGTATTTCTCCAGATGCTTATGCCAGCTTTTTAGAAAACATGTCAGCCTTTCCTCCTTCTCTTGGCCCTTCCTCAGCTTCCAAGGAATGAAGTTCTACCTACGTAAGTCTTCAAAAGCATTGTTGCAAAGTCATATGCCTGAATAGGTGCAGGGCTTTTAACACTGGTGTAGATCTTGCAGCACAATACAGACTGAAATGAGATTGTGCCACTTATTTGACCAATGCAGTGAAAATGGTACGATTCAGATATCAAATACAGCAAATAATTTAATGATTAACCCACAGAAGAAAAAATAAAAGCTTCAAATACATTTGAATTCTAAATTGAAGGGATTGACAATCTGCTTGCGGATATTCTGCAAGATAAACATGGAGCTAAATTTTCCCCTAAAATTATGCATTCACTCGTAATCGCAGTCAAGAAAAACACCTTCCTTGAGAAGAATATGTGCAAGAATAGCATTAATCTTAAGGAAGGGCTGAATCACTGAACCTGTAGCCCAGATCAGTAGACTCGGGTGATGGAAGGCAGCCACCGTTCTTTGGCACTGAACTGCTTCCAGATTGCATCAAATTATCAAAATTCTGCCAGAGGGCTGGGAGGATGGCAGTGACCCTCAAGCCTTTCTCCATGCAAAGTTCCAAAGCTTCTGGTATTTCTTGTGATCTTTTACTGATTTTTCTGTCACTCACCACACAGGACAAAAAAATGCAAGAAAAAAAATGTGGTCAAAAGAGGTTATCTGCTTTTCCTTTATGATAAATTTAATTTTATATTCCTTCTTCCTTTCCAGTTTCTGTTATCAATATTTACTGTTCACCACTCATTTTTCATTAAATATCATTTATGCTAAAACTGCATTAGTGGCAGGAATATCTATGCATGAATATTTTGTTGGAATAAATTGGAAATTGCTGGCTGCAGCTCTCAGAGTAAATCAGAGTTCATTACTAAATTGAGCTGCCCTGATTACAGTTTTACTTTGTGATGGTTTGTGCATCTGTACTAGACACGGGGGTAGCCTGAGTGCCACCCATTGATATTTTCAGAGTGCAGACAGGGCCTCGGTGGGTGTTATTCAGTTGAGCATATATATCCATTTGGGCACATATGTGCACACCAATTGCATTTCTCCTTGCAGGCTCCCAAAGACCGTATTTTGTGGTATTTAACCAGTATTCTACTCCACATTGCAACCATTTATTCTTGTTGGCTTGTATATAGTGGGATTTTCAACCCTGTGCACACCATGCACAAGAGGAATTTCAGGGAAAGGTTTGCCGAAGAGTGGGATGCCCTGTAAATTAGTCAGAAGTGAAATGGGAGAGGTGTGTACAAGAGAGAGAGGAATCTCAGTACCTGAGGTTGTGAGGATGGCACACAAACCAAGGTGCATGTCACATCTCTGTCTTCACATCTTGTCCTCAAGCATCAATAACTCCTGGAACTGAGCATCTAAGTCAGATCAAGTATTTAAGTAGCCAACGCTCTGTTGTCAAAACTAGTTAATTTTCACGCTCCCTCTTAGTTTTTTGCATTTATCTGCCTGTACTCCTTGCTCTGCTTTGGGCGGCAAGTGTCTTGCCCCTCCTCCTAGCTGTGGCATACCTAATGCAGGATGTTAAGTCTGTCTGGTACCCTCAGGGCATGTCCACAGGATGGCAGGTGGGATGGATGGATGGATGGGTGGGGTTGGTGTTGAAATATATTCCTTCATCTGAACCAGAATCCCCTTCCAAGTCTGCCTGGTTCTGTGTGTCTCAGGACACAAAGGAGGGCTGGGGGAGCTGAAGTTTAAATGGCTTTTCAGCTGATCAGTGGTAGAAACCTAGGTGTCAAGCCAGACCTAGGACTACTGGAAGCTGGACAGCAGGTGGGGGACAGCTGAAGATGTCCTTGCCAGACATCAGGACGCGAATACCAGGTTGCACTGGCTGTGTACATATTCAAGGCCAAAGCACCAACATTTGATTACCCTTATCATTAGCCTCATCCCTGGTGAAGCTTTGGCATGGGCCAGCTATTGCTCCCATAGCAGACCAGAGATAGAAATGGGCATGGCTGGTCACTGCCACATTCCCAATGGACAGTTGACTTATAGAAGGGGTCTCAAGCCACATGATTTGCTTGTGCAGTTATACCCACAAGTCCTCTGGAGCAAAACAAGGAAATGTTTCTAGACTTCCCAGTCTCCAGCCTGACGGCTCAGCCATGCTCACACACTGTGTAGCGATGATACAGAGCTGACTGTAATGAGATGACCATGAAGCATCTTTGATATTCTCCTGTGAATACTTCTTTCTGGCTTATTGGCCTGACTGGAGCTTCTAACAGAGTGGAAATGCATGAGTCACTGTGTTGTTTAGCTGGGTCAATAGATAACGGGTTCCCCTGTTTAGTAATTGTATTATTGAAGAGGCTTTTGGTTATAGATTTTTCTCACACCTGTGATTTTCTTGAAAATATAGTCATGGAGAACAGCTTCTTTAAAAGAAAGTATTTTCCCCTGTTAGAGTGTAACAAACAGGAAGGAACAGGTCAAAAAGGCAAACTTTACCTATTGTTTTGCCTAAATCTACCACTTTTCTCATAGAGTTAAGTAGTTTTGACTTTGCCTTGATCCTCTGTGGCCTTTCAAGATCTCCTGAACCCAACCTTTTAACGGCTTTTTTTTTTTTTTTTTACTTTTATTTGAGGAGTACCTACCAAAAGTTGTCAGGGTTTCAATTATCACAATACTCACGCCACCAATCTAGCTGTGTGACACTGAAAATAAGTTCTGAGAAGTCATCGTCTTGGTTTTCAGAGAATTAGCTGTTCAGGCTTGCTGAAGGCTTTAACTTTGGGGTTGTACAGACAAAAGCTGCACTTAGCTCTCAATTGCTCTTTACACGTTAACATGCTGACTCCCAACCATCATCACTTTTGTCTCAGCAGGGTTCAGTCTCTTTTCATTTGGTTGTTCCTTGACTTTCCAGGCAACCTTTTCTAATTCTCACCTTCCTCTTCATGAACTGAATAGTTCCACTGCTGAAGTTAGTCTGTTCATACTGAGTGTAACTTTCAGCAGAAGTTTTCCTGGCTCTTTGGAGGTTTCTGTGCTCTCCAAACCAACTGCTGGGCCAGAAGGATGCTGAGAATCAATATACACTTTCCCATGAGAGTGTCCCAGGAGTGTCATGCCAGTCTCCAGAGGTTGCCTGTAGGGCACGACTGGGCTGCAGTCTTGTGCTGTAGCAATAAAATGTTATTGTCCAGCAGCCGTCTTGCCAAGCATGCCATTTATTAATCACAGGCTGTGCCTCCCAAACTGGAGCCACACTGGAGCTGTTTTCAAGCCACAGATGGCTCAGCAGTTTCAGGCTGGTGATTCTGAAGTAAGTGAGACCCATTGCGTAAGCCATGTGCGCTGACGTGTGTGGGAGGAATTGTGAAATGGTGCATACATTAAATCTTGTTGTATCAGGGTGGTGCCTATGATGAAATGCCACTTGAGAATTTCAGATACTACAGGGTCTCCTGCATCGGGGTTTTGGATGCTCGTTACAGCTTCATGTTGGTGGTTCAAAGAAAAGTTTATCAGTTTTATGAACTTATAGCAGTATTTGTTGTTTCATAGAACCATTTAGGTTGGAAAAGACCTTTAAGATCATCCAGTCCAACCATAGCCCTGCTCTATTAAGTCCACTGCTAAACCATGTCCCTAAGCACCACATCAACACACACATTTGTTTGCCTGTAGGATGGTTTTCCAGCCAGACAAACTTTTGGTTAAAAAAAAACAAAACAACCCACCTCTGGTCAAGGTTTCAGTGACTAAAATTACAACAAAGCTTCCCAGAAATGGATATGTCTGTTTAAGATTCAGACTTTGGCCTGTAAGTAGAATGAAGGATGACATTGAACATAATGAAGAGTGCACATATTGTCACATATTTAATATGGTGATGGTGCCACAAATGGATAATTGACGATTGGCAACATGAATCATTTAGAAATGTGTTCTCAATTCTATGAATATTCTTATGGGCTCTTACAAAGTCAGTGCCAATTAACGGGGGCACCTGGGCTCTGAGATAAATGTTTGTAGGTATCTAGGACAAGAGCGTTGTTCAAGTTAAGCCTTCCTCCTTTAATGACTCCCTAAATGAGTCCCAGATGAGGAGATAAGCTGCTCCTTGTGAATAGCTACACTGGGAAATATCTGCTATGATTTCTAGTAGTAAATCTGACTGACCAGCCGTGGGAGTCTGATTTACTTGCTTATTTATTTATGATTGCTGGACCCTTTGACTCTAGCTGCAGCTGAGGGAGCTCAGCCACTGTGAATATCAAGCTTAAATTAATCCAGACAGTCTGAGCCTCACATGAGAAAGTTGAGTTTGTGTGTTTAGTCTCAGCCTGAAAATACCTGACTCTGTTCACATGACTTTACACTGTGTAGAGAGGTACGGGGAAGCAAAGGATGTGTGCGCTCTGCATAGCAATTTTGGGGTTTTTTTTCTTCTCAGAAAATATTTATGTGTCATCCTGGGAGGCTAAGCCCAAAATTCCTCTGTGATTAAATCGTAAGAGCTCCTGTTGGCAAAGTTGTCAAATGTGTGTTAATATATGATGCTTTGGTGGACTTATTTAGGCTTTGCTACTTACTAAACTGTAAAGGATTTGTTTCTCAGTGGTCAGATGTCATCTTTGATCCAGCAAGATTTAGCTTGAAGACCTTTTCCTCTGTTCTTTGGCAAGCAATCAAATCCAGCTTTCTTTCATAGTCTTCTGAGAAACATTTCAAGATTATCAGGATTTCTAGTACCTCGCTTTTTTTTCACTGTATTTATTGAACCCCGTAGATTCCAACATGTTCCACGGAAATATGAGCTGGAATTTCATGTTGCGAGTAAGGAAAAGTCAAATCAATTTAAACTAAAGTAAATATATTTTGGCAATTAGGCGGTATTCCCTGCTAACATGTCTGTGGAAATTTTCCAAGATTCTGCTTCTTGATCGGAAGAGCGGAATGTATTAAATGGGATTGAGATATGGTTTAGAGTGCTACTTTGCTCAGGGATTTGGAAGAGAACCTCAAAATGCCATGCCTTTCTTCTCCTATCTTGTGTTTCGATACATTCTTGCGCTACCCCATAGTATGTTTTGGCTTTCTTAAGGCAAAATGGAAAGTGATGTGGTTCTGGGGCCAATATATTTGACCTTATCATCTCCACAGCACTTGAGTCTCCTCCTACCCAGGAATACCCCAGGGAGATTGTCAAATTCCCCTTCTCACTGCCCTTCTGAAAGGATTCAGAATCAAGGTCTCCAATATAGCACATTTTAAGCAGCAGTTTTAGTTTACAAATGGTTTTTCCCTTGCGGGGGCTTTGTCCTCTTACGCTCTGATGTGTCACCTTCTGATATTAGAGGTGTAAAGTATATATGGCCTGAATGTTTTGACTAGGCCAAAATGTGATTGGAACTTACTACAATTACTTATTCTGTTCTTCCTGGAGGCCTTTGGAAAACCCTGCTGGGAGTTTGGGGAAGGGATTTGATCAAAAGGCAGAATGTAAAGGAAACAGAGAAGTCTTGTGGCTGGATGGAAACACTGAGGTAGATTTAGTTGAGATGTAAAAAAGACTTTCTTCACTATGAGAGTGGTGAGACACTGGCACAGGTTGCCCAGGAGGGTTGTGGATGTTCCATCCCTGGAGGTGTTCAAGACCAGGTTGGATGGGCCTTGAGCAACCTGGTCTGGTGGGAGGTGTCCCTGCCATGGCAGGGGGTTTGGAACTAAATGATCTTTAAGGTCTGCTCCCAAACTGTTCTATGATTATGTGTAATAGGCTTGGCAATGCATTAATTGCCTTTACAGAGCCCACGGAATTCTCTCTTCTGACCCATAAGTTGAAGGCGAAGTGTACAACTATAGGAAAAGTGTAGAAAGCCAGTGTATTTTCTTAGCTGGCGTTATATGTTTCTAGCTAATGAATGACTTTAAATTGTTAGGAGCTGTAGCACAGCTTATTTACAGCTCAATTGATTTTGGTTATCACGAGTGCCATTATTGCCTTCCCCAGCCTTAGAAAAATGATGAGGAACTTAATAAATGAAAGCGGTGTACAGTCATGTTCAGAAAAGGAAACAAGCTAGCGCAAGATATATGACCACTGACTATTAAAATAAAGATTTTAAACCTTTCTTATTAAAAAGATATATCCAGTTTGTGAGCCCCAGCTGTTGACGCGGATTCTGTAATTCAGTTAAGCAGCAGACAGTAGGAAGTGGTGTAAATAAATGAGGCAGGAGAGATCAGATGATAGAAGCGTGGACTGCGGTATCGGAGACCTGGGGTCTGTTTCTACCTCTGCCAGGCGTTTGATCTGATACCAGGCTCTTTGAGCCTTTTTCTCTTAGCACTTTGTCTGCCATATACAAGCCCTTTTGGAGCATGGTTTTCTTATTAAGGCTTTGAAAAAGTGATGAAATGGATCCCATTTTCTGTCAGCATCAGTGGATGCTAAAACAATACAAAATAAAACCCCCACACATTACTCAGATTTATCTTACAACACTAGATCAAGACTGAAAGAGTTCTACTACAATTAATTATTATTATATATGACAACCCCTCTAATTAAGGTGGTGCAATGTTCTTTAAATGTTTCCATTGAATCACTTATAAAAAGACTTGTCAGGAAGCTGATGCTCCCATCTGCAAAATGGTTCAGGACTGCAGCAGTACCTTCATTTAGTGTAAGCGTGGCACTCTTATTCCAGATGCATCCCCCACCATGTTATCCATGAGATGAGCCAGTAGTGCTCAGGTCAGAGACGGGGCTCCTTCTGGACAAGCTAACTTCTTAAAATGAGATTTTTCTGGTCTTAATTTCTCTTCAAATATAGATTTTATTTGTAAGAAAGCAGGTTAAAAGAACGACAGCTGTTTCTGAGAAGGAGAAGAATGTAGGGAATAAAACAAAATGGATCATTCTTAACCATAGAAATAGCATGGTCAGAAAATAGTTATTGCAGAGTAGAAACGAGTTGTTTAATTTTGAGTATAAAATTTATTTATATGATTAATTGCTAAGTTTGGAGATTAGAAAAATGATATCCTGTGTAGGCAATGAGGATGATTGTGCTAATGTACCTGGAAAATCACGTGTAATCAATTTAGAGGATTTCTCGTCCTGAATTGGCATGTTTCCTTCATGAAGTGTCAGGCAAATAATAGCCTTTAATATGTATACATAGGAAACACTTTTTTCTCTCTCTGTTCTCATTTCTGCTGTGGAATACTTTATTTCAAACTCTTACAATGGACCTTACACATTTTGGGGCTACCTTTGGCTGTGGAGCATAGAACCTGTTACACCTCTCCACTCAGCCATTTGAACCTGCGGGAAGCAGAGTCGCTGGTGGTTCTTTCCAGGTCACGCAGCATATCTCATTGCTGGAGGCACCTTAAGTGGAGAAGGAGGCTTCTAATGCTGTGCTTTCCAAAATGATTTTCAAGTTTGTGCATCCACATATGACAAGGACTGATAGAAGTAAGCACCCCCAAATAATGTATTTTCAGAAGCATGCATGGGATGGATTTCTTGGGTTCACAGTTGGATTTGGCAACATTTCAGTGTTTAATTTATTTCGATTAGTGAAGCTTTTTTCTCCTTCAGCCCTCATAAGTGTAGTATTTATCCTTACATTTTTCTGCATGAGAAGCCAGAGCCATGAGAGCCATCTTACCCACGATGACACGGCAAATGCAAATCTGAGACTCAACCCCACGCTTGCCTCTGTTCCATAGATGGTTGTAACTATTAAAATACGGGTTAGCTAATGTTGCTGAAACAGCAGTGTTATCCGTGACTCAGCAGCAGAGTAGGAGTGTGGAAAATGAAGGTCCAGCATAACCGTGCAATGAAAGGCAGTAAGTCCCCACGCAGATGATGTGGTTTTTTCAAATATGAGTTGTAGGCAGGTCTTCTCTCAGTAAAGCACATGCTTAGGGTTAGATGGTGCAGAACATTTTAGGGCTTGTGAACAGTCACACTCAGAGATGCCTGTTGGCTTCTTCCAAAAAGTGCAGTGTTCCCAGTAATCCCAGCACACCAAGTACCATCAAGATGTAACACAAAATTGAGTCATCTGAGGGCACAAGTCGAATCATAGAATGTTTCAGGCTGGAAGGGACCTCTAGAGGTCATCTAGTCCAACCTCCCTACACAGTAGGGACATCTACCTAGGTCAGGTTACTCAGAGCCTCATCAAGCCTGACCTTGAATGACTCCAGGGATGGCGCCTCCACCACCTCTCTGGGCAGCCCGTTCCAGTGCTCTGTGACCCTCATGTTAAAGAACATTTTTCTAATATCCAACCTAAATCTATATTTTCCTAGCTTAAAACCATTACTCCTTGTCCTATCACTACAAACCCTTGTGAACAGACCTTCCCCTGCCTTCCTGTAGGCCCCTTCAGGTACTGGAAGGTCAGTCTAAGGTCCCCCCGGAGCCTTCTCTTCTCCAGGCTGAACAGCCCCAACTCCCTCAGCCTGTCCTCATATGCTCCATTCCACTGATCATTCTGGTGGCTCTCCTCTGGACATGCTCCAATACATCCACATCTTTCTGTGCTGGTGGCTCCAGAACTGGACGCAATACTCCAGGTGAGGTCTCACCAGGGCAGAGTAGAGGGGCAGAATCACCTCTCTTGATCTGCTGGCCACAGTCCTCTTGATGCAGCCCAGGATGTGATTGGCCCTCTGGGGTGCTGTTGTAGGTACATGTAAGTGAACAGCATCAAAATCACCCCGTAAATAGGCAATACTTGATCCCAAAATGGTGTCAGCAATTACGACAGACTTTTGTCCTCTTTTCTTCCTTCTGAGCTCCTCGAAAGGGGAAAAGATGACAAACATTTTTGAAAGGCGTGGGAATCCAGCAATAAAGTCAGGCTGCCTGATCTTACCACTTCGAGGGCAGCTTTACTCAGGTAAAACCTGTGAATGCAACTTAACAGAAGAGCTCTGGAGGGGGGTGGAAAAAGCAAGGTAAGCGAAGAAAAGGCGTGGGAAAATCAATGTTCCAAAAGGCTTCATTTAGTATTTTGCTGGAGAGGACAAGGCTTTGTTTTGATTTCTCCCTTGCATGTTGTGATTTACTTATTGCTTGTAAATGTTCTTTGCCGCCAATTCAGAGCTCTAGGAAATATGTCCAGCGCTGGGTTATTGCTGTCTAGGCTATTTTACTAAAAGATCACGCACAAAAGTTTGCACTGGGTGCTAGGAGGTGATAAAACCAATTCCCAGTTATGGGTAACAAGTAGTATAGGAGGATGGTTAAAGCACTTTTTAATAGAAACCATTAAATCAAATATTTACTCAGTTTCTCATTGGAGGCTATTCAGAATTTTACTGACCCACAAATGGATCATGCAATAAAGTACGGGATAGAATAAAAGTGACAAAACAGTAGATTGAACCGAAACAAAACTACACCTTTGTTCTTTTGGGAGCAATAGGGTTTGGGGGTTTTGAGGTCTTTTGGGTCCGTTCCTTCTTGGAATGTTAAAAGATTTCAGGTGGGTCTGGGAAAACCGTAAAGTTGTTACAGTCAACTTAACAAAAAAAAAAAAAACCAAGTAACTGGTACATATGTCAATGAATGCCTTGAATGGTCTCTGTAATTAGCTATTGCTGAGCACAATCACTCTCCAGGTTATTGATTTCTGAGCTCTCTGGAGAGAGGCTGTGCCCAAAGCACTGTTGCTGCAATGAGAGACACTCTAGGAACTTGTTGACTGCCTGGGAATTTGCTCTGACCTGCTGCTTCTGAACATCATTGCCTGTTCATTCCTCCTTATCTTGCATTCTGCAGGCTTTAAAATAGATTCCATCGCTGCCTACCCTTGCTTATCCTGGCACTGCTCCTGTTTTAGGATCTTCTTTCCTGTTTGAAGAGCAAGTTTTGCTCCAATTCCTGGCTGTGTTCCTCCACTTGGTTTATATGTTGTGCTTATGGACCCCAACAGCCTCTCTCTTTCTCATTGAAACAGTCACTTTTTTTCCCCGAGACTCACCCTAAGCTGCATTTGTTACCCCCAGTTGTTCATCTGCAGCTAGAACAGTATCTCCAACCTAACACATCATCAAGCCAGGCAAGCTGTGGATTTCTCCATCTCCTACCACACAGAAAGCACATCAGTACCTCATGAGAGTGCATGATCTGATTGCAGCTCATTTAATTCAAATCAGGGAGACGGTTAATACTTCTTTTCCCATGTATGATACTCAACCCTCCACCCAGTAGCAGAAACCAGATGGCAGTGGTAGTGTGATGGAAGGTTGCTTCACTTTGCCACGGGTTCCGTGTTGCGTTGGTACGAAGCGTGGTCTGATAATTCTACCTCATTTCCAGAGATGCCTGTCAACACGGACCTGGCATGCAGTTTTGTAGTTGAAGATGTTCCCATGAACATTGCTTGCAGGAAGATGCCTTCGGCGCATTCATGGTGGAAAGGAGGTTATGTGCGTTCTGTGTCTGTATTAGCTTTCCGAAGGATTCTGCACTTTTTTTGGCTGTTACATATAGTTTGCACACTTCAGGCTCCAAACCAGAAGCAGACACAATCCCAAGGAAATGCGGATGCTTTTGTTCCAGTAAAGAAACCTGCATACTTTTTAGGGCTTACAGAATGCAAATATGAAACCTAAAAGGCTGCCAAAGATGCTGGGGAAGGTTGGGCTCTGCTAATACAATGTAAATCTGTGTTTTAAAGAAGCAAAAATGGAAATCACGAAAGTGCTGTAAGGAAAAGTATCCCCTGTGCCATATAGACACTCAGGAGAATCTGCCTAACGGTATTTTATTTTCTCTCTAAGTAAAAGAATGTACTTTTTAAAAAAATCGATGTTACTCTAACCTCATTTGCCAGCAATACTGTCTGTTCTGCACTTTGTGCAGGGATTCTGGTCCCACTGTCTCTCATAAAAACATACTCGAGGGAAGTGTCTGCACTTCTCCCGTGATAAACTTTTTTCTTACTCGCTTCAGAAGCACCAGAAACGTGTTTACTTTGAACAGGCTGATGATGATAAGAGTTAATTAGCTGAACACTTGTAATGGAGACTTGTCACCGGGTGAGCACTTAACAGCCTCACAGTGCCCTGGTGTTACACAAACCGGTGACTAACCTCAAGTAATTGCTCTTGGCTGTATTCTCCTTTCTTGGCTCATGATGAAGGGCCACCCCTTTCCCCAGCAGCATCTGCACCTGCCTCCTCCTCCTCCTCCTGCCTCTGCAGCCCGTTTCCTGCTGCGGCTGTTGGCTCTGAAGGGACCTGGACCATTGTTGTGTGCGCCCTGATCCCCTTTGCTGGGCCACGGGGAAATAAACAGCACATCCCACTCTAGAGAGGTGCAAAAGAAGAAAAACGGCTTTTACCGGCAAAAACAACACTGGCTGCGGTTTATGAGTACTGGGGTAGAAAGGCTTGCTCTGTGCTAGAAGGTAAGATGAGGCTCTAATTAAATCACTGCAGGGGAATCATTGCAATAGTCAATGTGCTGCACCCATGAGAGGAAAAATCAAGTTAGGATTGAAAGGTTTTATTGAGGCAACTGAGGCCATATCTGACAGGTGACTTAGACCAATCCCGCTGTGCGGGAGCCAGAGAAATTGGTTTTAATGTGAGAAGCATTGTGGGATAAGGTCCAGGACTGGCTGAAACTCGTGCCATCTCTTTTCTGGTAGGTTGCTCTATTTGAAAATGCCATAGTCACTGAAATTACAACCAAACGCGTCCTTATCGTGGACAAACTAAATATTCAGGGATATGCTGATTGTGATTCAGTAGATTGGTGGGTAGGGCATTCAGCTGGGAGGTGGACACGTTTGAGGTTTTGCTCCAGGAAACATTTATATCCTTGACATGATATGTAACTAAACCTTTGGAGCTTGTATTTTGCAAGGAAAAATCTTTCAAGCTGGTAATTTATCTATATTTTTTTTCAATTTGTAACATAAAGCCAATTAATATGTAGGGCCCTAACTGCAGATCTCAGCCTTGATTTTTAGATCACAGCAGATCTTGTTTACGTGTAGTCCATTTCATATCCTGCAGCAAGGTTTAGAAAATGAAAAGGTTTCAAGGAAATAAATTCTTATAAATCTGAAACTCCAAAACAAATTGTGAGTTTCTGAAAGCTTTCAGAACTAAAATTATGAAATGCTTTCAATTTTTTCAAGATAAGTTCAAGAAAAGCTACACAAAAGCAGTATTATTAACCTTGAAAATTCAGTTTTAAGTGGTTATAACATATAACATAAGTTACTTATGTTCTATTTAGTGCTCTAAAAGGCAGTAACAAAATGCAGTCAAGACTTTAAATTTTTAAATTAGTATTACTAAGAAGGGGAGTAGCATCAATGAGCTTGTTACACTTGGCTAATTGGTCCTGGGTGGGTATGTGTGAGACAAGCCCCTTGGAGCATCCTCAGTGACGATCAGACCTCACCCCGCAGGGCCTGGGCTCTGCCCTGTAGCTGGGCCATTGCGTCCTGAAAGCCTCTTGGTTTGTTGCTACCCATCATCATGGTCCATCCACACAGAATTTAATAGGGGACCTGCTTCAATTGCATTGAATCTCTCTAATAAATCAGCAAATGAAGAAAATGTGTACACCCTTATCTATTTAACTGGTCTCGTTTAGTTTTCTCCTATGCTTCTAAATGAAATGTTATTAAAATTAATGCAATTAATTTATCTTCCAGCCATTTAAAATTAGCCGCTTACCTAAAGAGTATAGGAATATAAGTGCTCTTTAATGAGAGCATGGCTCAGGGTTTCATTTGGACTTAAATCAAATTAAGAGTGTAATTAGAGCACTGATAACAAAGTATGTGTTCCTCAAACTAAGAGAAGGATTTTGTTGTCCATCTTCTGCTCATGTGAACAACCTGGGCTCTCTTAAAGCTTCCTCTGCATGGCCTGTATCCTCTCAGGTCGCATCTGTACAGGTCTGGGTATGTTACTTTTGATGGCACTGTGGTGCTAAACTGGCTCTTGAGGCTGGTTTTTGGGATGTGTGGTTTCATGGATGATACGGGTGTATCGGGTTCTTGAGCTGTTTGCATGGCTGTCGTGTTGCTTTCTGCGGGACAAGCGGTGTTCCTCATGCTCATCACATGTTCATGGCAAGACATCGAGACAGCTGCTGTGTAAAAATAATACAAGACCAGAGTTCAGCGTGAGTTCGGTGTCTGTACTTACTAGAAGAAAACAGTTCCTGAAGGATAAAATGAAGGCTTCTCAGCTGTTTGCTGAGTGATACTTGTTTTAGTTTCAGGAGATCAAACTAGGTGGGGAGAGTGGTGTCTTCAGGTCACAAAATATCGCTATAGCAAGGCTAATGAGCAATCATTTTATGGAACGGTTAATTCTAAGTTTTCTTTTTAAATGATGGTATCACGAGGTTTAAAGTGTGATGGACGTAGGGTCCGTTAAATATATGAATTAAGGTGCAGATGGGAATGGTACCAGGCATATTGTAATAAGCAGACGTTCTCCCAGCATCAGTTGGTGTGTGTGACTGTGAGCAGACTGCTGCACATTCCACCTTATTCCCAGGTGTGCAGAGGTTGGTTCTGGTGACTCTCAACAAAGGCAAAGAGTCCTCTGTTGTGTCTGGAGACAGATGAGAGAACAAGGGCACAGTTTAAATGCTCCCAAGGGAGAAACTGAAGAGAAATGGTGAGAATGGTTGAGCTTGCTGATGTCCTCCTGTCGCTATAACCATCCCTTAGTGCTCAGTGTGTTCAGACAGTCCATGATGTGCAGAGGGAAATCGTCAGACTGAGATGTGCACGTACCCCAAATCCCATTGCCTTCCTGGGAGCCGTGCAAGGAGAAAGATGGCAGGTTTTGTTTTCTTTAGACGCCATAATGATTTGTTCTTTGAAATGCGTGTGTAAATTATGAGTGGCTTTATTTTAAAGATGGGCATAACTACGCATGACTCAGTTTTGCAGTGCTTCAGAGAGGAAGTTTTCCTTTGTCTTCAAGATACTATCAATTCCCATTATGTTGCCAGTGAGGTGCTGTAACTGAAGTCAGAAATAGAATATGATTAAGCTATGGTGAGGCTAGGCAGAGGAGAGAGAAATCAGCCTTCATCTGCAGCAATTCCCGAATTGCCACGAGACTCTTGGTTATGTAACGATTGCATTGTCTGAGATTTCCTCTATAAAGTGCAGCCTAGTCGTTATGTATTAAGAAATCTCTTGCATCCACTTTATTTATTCTTTGATATTTATTCCTGAATCACCGAAACAGCCAACTGTAGGGAATAGACAATTAAAGGGAGAATTGCTCTACTAAACACTGTGTAGTGATTACTCATTCCAGTAAAAAGATTTTTTTTTTCCCCCGATATATGTGTATTAGTACAGATACATTTAACTTTCAGAGCCTATCACAGCTGAACAGTACATTTCCAAGATGTTCTGTGAAATTAATCTTTCTCTCAAAACTGTTTACAGTTTTATAGGTGAACTGTGAACCATCATCTCTGAATCTGTTCATAAACTGCTGTAGGCACTTACTCCAATACCTCTCAAATGCCTCATATTTTGAGGGTTGTTGCTCTTTTTATCTCTGAAGTTGCCCGTGTTCCACCAAACCTAGTTATCCCCCCAGTATCCCAGTTATCTCCTCTGTTATTGTAGGCTTCACACCATAATTAAAAGATGTCAACGTTCACGTCGAGGAAGCTATTTATACCAAAGATACAACTTCTCCAGCTTTCATTGTGTCTTGCACTGTTTCATGTCACGTAGTGCCTAAAGTGCAGGAGGGATGTGTTCAGTGCCTTAACCCCTGGTCATACGGACCTGCCAGGGCACGGGGTGACTGTCCCCATCCCACCCACATCCTCAGCCTTGGGCTGACACGCAGCCAAGGTGCACAGCAAGAGCCGAGAGATGGAAAGCGCTCCTGGGCTCAGAGTTCAGCTGGACCTATGATGTCCTAGATTAAATTTTTTGACGGGAGATTTTAATACTTGTCACTACAGATTTCTGTCTGAAGTTAAGTGCTTTTCCCAGTTGTCTACTGCTGTCACTTTATTTTTAGCGTGCGCACAACTGGCCAAAGCAAACCATGACAATTTTGGCAGCGTTCAGTGTGTTTAGAGCCTCCCTGGCCAACAGATCGTCCCCTTTGCAGTTAATCATAATGTGCACCTGGCCATGTAGCCCACACAAACAGTCCTGAAAGCCCAGCTGTGGGGGCTGGCTACACATTGGCCATGGCCAGCAGCAATTTAGGAAAGACCAGAGGTAATGTAGTCTGTCAAAATCTGTTATCTGAATGATAGGCTTTCAACACAGAAGGAGATTGGGACCCATTCTGTCTGCTGGCAGGATGCTAATGTGCTAAGAAGTTATGGCATGGCTAAACTGACCATCAGCGACCCCGGGATTTGAGATGAAGTGGAAGGAGAGAGGAAGGGAAGAAAGCTACAATGGGAAGTTGGGGGTGTGTTGGTCTTTGAGCTGAAAAGCCTTCATGGTGAATGTGCAGCAGAGTGATGTATCTCAGTGGTGACAGCACAGAGTTGGGGTCTGCGTCAGGCAGAATAGGAGCAGCATGGTTGCACACAACTGCACCTTAAGCATAAAACAAGCAGATCTTGACTGGTGGTGTGGTGGCAAATAGCAGACAAGGCAAATATCAGAAGGGTGCGAGCGTTAGATCCCTCAGCCGATGAGTAAACTTGACATTTGAAGTATTTCTCGTCATGGTTTTGGCAGCCAGTGTTATCAGGTGGTCCCAGGAAGTCAGCCTTATCGAGGCGAATGCTGAGAGACACAGTCTGTGGATGTGCCACCAGCTGTTGGCCTGCCAGGGAAGCAGTCATATCCACTGAATGTGAGTGGGAAGATGATTTGAAAGTGAAAAGCACACACAACTGATTTAAAAGCATTCAGCAGAGCAAGCACCGTTTATGGTTGTATGGGATATAGCTGCTAAGTCAGCATCAAAGAGGCAATAAGTTCTCCAAGACTGAGAGCAGGGACATAAAAATGAGTGCCTGAGCTGAGGTTGTCAGCTTAAAAAAAACCTATAGAGGCATTTCAGGTGGATCAGGAGGTAAAAGTTACAAACAGCGGGTGCTGAAGAAGACGACTGAGATGAATTTTTTTCAGGAGCTTTGTGGACTAGTGCACTCGAAAACAGCAGCCTGTAAAACGTTCACAGGGCAGTCAGCAATGCAGGGAATAGTCTCAAGTGTCCCGAGCAGATTGCTGGGCCTCAGCACCTTACTTGACATGAGCATTTACTGTCCAAAGTTGTATTTGTAGCTCGGGTTTCTACCCTCAAGAGGGAAATTGCAGGAGCGTAGGTTCAGTGCTTATGCATCTGGCATTGGTTGTGAAGGTGGAATGGAGAGCAACCAGCAAACTTGCTACCCAGCCTTTCTTAGCAATCATTAAAGTGTCAGTTCTCGCCATTTTTTTTCCTAGCTGCAGGCAGGAACGTTACTGCTAATTTTCAGCTCCCTGCTAACACTTAAATTAAGACTCTAGAGAGACTTGGTTGGGTTTTTTAGCGCCTGAGTAGTCATTTGACAACTTGCGAAGCAGCAGATGAGTACTGGTGAGGTTGAGAACTAGGTGTTGTCCAAGGGTAAATATGTGTGGCAGGGAGGCAGGGAATATTCACAACAAAAATAGGCTGTACTGACCTGGGAATGAGGATCCTTGAAATAGAATTGCTGCAGGCAAGCCTGTTCTCAGAGTATAAAGACCAAAACAAGCTCCTTTGCCTTGCTGATGTGCTTGGAGGACCTTAATGTGACCTTGGAAGAGTAGTATGCTTGAAAAAAACGGTCAAGAGACAAGGGTCTAGGCTGAGGACTGGAACAGAAGCCAGGGTAGGGTTCATAGCCGGGACTTTAACCTGGCATAGTGTGTGGCACGAATTATCAGTGTGAGGGGATCCCACGTGTTTGTGCCCATGCAGACAGCTGTCCTGCGGCACTGTTAAAATGTTCTCTGTTATGGGAAAGGAAGATTTGCCGAACCTGATGTTCCAGAAGCTGTTTTAGGCAGCAGGCAGAGACAGAGGCTGATGGTAGCAGGAAGGTGGCTAATCTCTACATGGTTTTAATATGAAGATCTTCCTCTGATACTTCAGCTGTGCACAGACAGATTTCAGTGAACTTTGGATAAAGTCATAAATTAGGTGAGGGATGAGCAGTTGGGCCAAATAATCTGATAAAATTGCATATGTTTGGTAAATTTGCATACGCTTATTCACTGTTATATGTTGGTTTTCTGTTTCTATTTACTCAACAAACAGGTATTTTGATATTTATGAAAACTGCAACGAAAATCCACAGTATAAATTTCTGTAAACAGTTTGAGAAAGTCATGAAATAAAGGCTGACCTAAATCAGTGATACTAACAGCTCTGTATATCACTGTATGAATGTTATGAAGAATTTCTGTGTCAGGAGCTTGTCAAGAATTTCTGTATCAGAAGCTTATCAAGAAATTCTGTATCAGAAGCTAAACAAGTGATTTGTGTGTAAATCTAGAGATTTCCAATGCTTTTCTAAAAAAAATGTTAAATATTTAAACGAAGGAATCCTCAGAAAAGCAGCACTTGGGTGTCTGCAATCTAGAATTTTTAAATTTACCTAATAGATACCTGGAGAATTTGAGTCAGGTGTTGCCTTGTCTTGGGCAGAGAGGAGCATCATTTTAGTATTCTTACGACACTTGCGTGATGCAAAATGTGAAACATGGAACTACAAGGCAGGGCTCATTTTATTTAAGTGGAGACCTAGCTCATTTATCATTGCTGCCTGCCAGAATAATTTATAAATTACTAAGCAGTCTCTGACAGGGAATGATACTTTAAAAAAAAACCAACAACACTTATTTTGAGTTATTGGAAGCCATTTCCATTCTATTCCTTTTCTAAATGAAACTGCACTTAATTACCCCAAAGCTAAACATAGGCTCCGAGCTCAAATATTTAAGATCACCAGGGAGAAACTTAGGGCAATACCGAATCTTCCTGTAATCTGTAACGCATTATTTCAGTGTTTCTTGGCTCATCCCTGCTTGTTAAAAATAGAAGCGCTGTTCTAAAGCAAGTTGGTTTATAAATTTGCCTCAAATACCCACTTGGCACCCTGTCTTCCTGGTGATGATTGTGTGGAATATAGTCCCCTTTGGCCTCTTTCGCAGCTCCAAATGCTCCCTTGCAGGGCTGGTGTGACAGCTGCAAAAACAGATGCCAAACCCTGGATGATACCGTATTTCTCTGTGTATAATCCTTAAGTATTTAGTGTTAAGCAAAGCGACTCTGCCGCTGCACGGCCAGGCCATTTCCTCTGTGATTCAGCAGTAAAAAAAAGTTATTTCCATCTATAGGTGACAGGATGGGAAGTTTACCTCGTTGCTCTTAATACCTCTAATATTGCAGCAGGTGCTTTCTCTTCCCCAGTAAGCCCCTGTCTCTGCTTCTCATTTGTTTGGATTATAAAAATACATCCCAGTACTTCACTGGTATTTAGCTGGTTTGTAAGTGGCTTATTAGAAGTCCAGGTGATACACACAAAGCATTATTTGTGTTACGATCTGTCTGTAAGCAGCATTTCCGAATGTAGAGGCACTTCAGAGCTGAAGTGGGGTCAACTGGGTGCACGTTCCATGCGAGAAGCATTTCTGCTTGCTTTGATTTATACCATTATATTGTTTTTTTTCCTCACTGTACTCAGTAAAGTATTTAGGAGATACTCATTAGCAGGAATAGGAGTTCCATAGCAGTACATTGAAGTTAAGCTGTACTTACTGAGGCTTTTCTATCTACAGTACTTAAAGCATCACTATTTTTATGCTACTTTTTTACAAAAGTATAGAAGTGATGATTATTTCTATGTGTTGTTACTTAAGCCTGTTTTTTCAAAGGCTTTCCTATTGACTCACCATTTTCAGCACCTATTTGCAGATTAAATATTTCCAGCCTTTTTTCTTCTTAAAACATAGAGCAGCTTTGCCAAGCTTTTCAACTTGGCAAAGTCTTAATCACTTTTTAAATTACTTCTTTCCACTTATCATAAATATAAGAACAAAGAATATATCCATAGTAACAAGAAGTATATGTAAGCTTATGTTCATGTGTCTGTTTGGAGAGGTTAACAGATTATTTGACCTTGAATGGCTAAAGTGTATGTGTGGAGAATTGGAAAACAGCATTCTCTCTGCTTTATAATATAATAAAATTTACAGTACTTCATGTCATCCTGATTTCCTTTCGCTGTTCTTCTGCATTTGTGACCCTGTGGTTCAGAAACAGTGCCCTAAATCCTTATTAAAGTACCCTTTGTATCAAATGGTACTTGAATGCCAAGGGACAAATCACATTGAACCTAAAGGAGCTGAAGTGAAGAACAGTTTGAATTTCGACATTTTGCAGCGTTCTTGGCAAGTTGCCTTCCTGAGTAACGCCTAGCTCTTCGTGCTTTCAAAATTATATTTGCTGCCGAATGAGAAGGATGAAACTCTGGAGTCTACTGGGAAGTTACTGTAGAAGACATAGATTGAAGATATGCCTATGCTTTGTGCTTTAGGGCAGGTATCAATGCGTAACTAAAGAGGAAGAAAATCATGCATCCACATTGGCCCCTTGTTAGACCTACGTGATGAGATTTAAGGAAAGATAAGTTTGTTAGCTTAATTCCAAGCCTAAAGTTACATGATCATGGTCTCTTTTTTTCTGCCTTGGAGTATGGGCAAAATAAGCTTCTGCTTGCAGCATGGGCAGAAACAATTTTATATCTGTCCATGGAGTGTGTGAACTGAACACACTCACAAAAAGCTACTGACCTGTTAAGGCACGCTGGGCGAAGCCCGTCTCGTGGTTTCTGTGTCAGTGCTGAACTCTACCATACTGCTTGGCTGTAGCTCTTGACTGAATTACAGCATCTTTTACCACAAGCCATGGAGCTAACTCTTAACACCCAAAAGCAGCTGTACGGATCTCTAGATCTAAAGTCAGGAATCTCCTTTAGCTCAGGTTTAGAATGTGGGTGAGATGTGCTGTGCTGTCTTTGAATATCAGTTTACTCCAGGAAGCTCCATGAAATGCTGTGTAGCCACTAAGACCTTTTCTAATAACCTCTATGTAAAAATTCTTGGCCTTACTCACATACATGTTTAGCCATGTTGTGTGGCCACTGAACATACCTCTTCAATCTTCAGCTTCCCCATTGGTAGAACATTATTAATGATATGTATCCATTTCAGAGGCCAAAGTACAAATTCCTAATGCTACATTTATGCAAAGTATTATTAAGATGACCATCTGGCAAAGGACAGATTCTGGCTTGCAGCCCTTTGTTCTTTCATCTAGCCATTCTGTTACTGTTTTTTAATATCTCTGGGTTCCAGACAGGTCTGCAAGCCCAGCAAACCTTTTAGCACCTCTGAAAGCTTGGGATAAGCTAAAGAATTCACAGCAACTCTTGCAGCACACAGGGGAAACGGGGAACAAGAATCCCAAATTCTCTAAAATAGCAGAGAATTTGTTCCTGCTATCCCCAATTATTCCCCACAGGAGTGGATGACAGTTTGTGGATCGTTGAGCCTGGGTCCTGCAGACACAGCCAACCATGTAATAGATGTAATAGCCCAGATGAGACCAAGGAAAAAGCCAGCCTCTGTCTACTGCACCAGCCACCATGAAATGCTTTCCTTCTCAATATAGTTAAGGTAAAAATCTCCCGGAATTAGAATGTCACATGAAGAGAGTGTAATACAGATGTCTTAGAATCATAGAATCATTCAGGCTGGAGAAGACCTCTAGGATCATCACAACACTATGGGCTTTGCAAAAGTGCCACACCGTTCCTGGGAAGTATGGTGTGACCGTGGTACAAAGGGAGATGGGTTCTTCCATCCTCACTGCCTCTCAAGAGATAATGGTCCACAGGCTGACTTTTACTTCTTCCTCCCCTCAAATCTGGTCACAAGTGTTCTAGCTCTAAACACAGACAAGTCAGAAAAACCACAAAACAAGACTTTTCTCATCTCTGCCACGTAACTCGTGCTTCCTGCCCCAAACCCCAGCACCTTGCCTGGCTGTGGTCACATCTTCAAAGGGTGATTGCCTGCATTCAGCAGAGAGGGGAGGAGAAGGCAGTTCTTAGTTCCTGCAGTCAAAGCCCTGAGTCAGAGGAAGGCAGGTCTGAAGCGTAGTTTTAAAGCAGCTTGATTATGACTTTGCATTAGTGCCTGTCACAGAAGATGATGCATATACTCCCACTGTAACACTTGTTTTTGCAAGTGAGAACTAGGCACAATGGGAGATGAGATGTTCAGAAATGGAGCAGTAGAATAAGCTGAAGTGAGGTAGTCACATTAGCCGCTGTTCATGCAGGAATTACAGGGATGTTTGAGAAGGAAGCAGCTGAACCGCTGATAAAAACATAGCTTCATCCTAGAGTCAGTTACTTACCCTGGAGCTCCAATTACTTCCTTACAGCCCCAGAGTGTAACAAATACCACACCTCTCTTGCAAAAACAGTTATTAGGAGTGACTTGAGGAACATAAAGCACTGACCTTCAATCAGGATCAGGAACATTAGTTGAAAAAAGCAAGGTAGAGCCTATAAAACATTCTATTAAGCATGATAAAATAGATGCAAATCAGTCCGACTTCCATGAAGAAAGAGAAATCTAATCTTACTAATCTCATAGGATTCAAATCTGTCATTAAAGTAGCAGAAGGCATTTCATCAGCCAGTTCTTTATCTAGACTTCTGAAAAGACTTTGTCAGTAGTCTCTAACAGGATGCCACATCTGGCATTTGCTGTAGTAGGAGGCTGTCTAGGTGTGCTGGTTTTGGCTGAGCTAGAGTTAATTTTCTTCATGGTAGCTGGGGTTTTGGATTTGTGCTCCCAGCACCAGGGGAGGTTTAGTGTGGATATTAGGAATAATTTATTTGCTGGAAGAGTGGTCAAGCATTGGAACAGGCTGCCCAGGGAAGTGGTGGAATCACCATACCTGGAGGTCTTCAAGAAATGAGTAGATGTGGCACTTCAGGACATGGTCTAAGGGTTACAGTGGTGTTGGGTTGATGGTTGGACTTGATCTTAGAAGTCTTTACTAACCTTAATGGTTCTGTGATTCTGTGATGACACCAGGGACGTTTTAGCTGTTGCCGAGCAGGACTTGTACAGAGTCAAGGCCTTTTCCGCTCTCACTCCACCCCACCAGCAAGTAGACTTGTGTACAAGAGGTTGTGAGGGGAGACAGGTGGGACAGCTGACCCCAACTGACCAAAGAGGTATTCCAGAGCATGTGGTGTCATGATCAGCAGTAAAACTAGATGGAAGGTTTTGGGGGAGGTGGAGGCACTGCTAAGGGACTGGCTGAGCATCAGTTGATTGGTGGTGAGCAATTTTTTCCAATTGCATCACTTGTCTTTCTCAGGTNGGGCAGGAGGCCATTTGGAGCACAGATGGCTTTGCCTATGATAAAAAGACAGCCTAGATCAGCTGTTCCAGTAGATGCGACTCCCTTTGCAGTTCTGCTCCTGCTCCTTTTCCCAGTCCCTGGCAGGGTGTGAGGCATGAGGCGATGGCTGGGGGATGCTGCACAGGAGAACGGTGCAGGACTTCTTGAGTATCAGGCTGGAGTCAAAAGAAATCTGTTGGCAGCCTCTCTGAGTAGGGTGAGGGTAACTGATTATCAAAGGGATAAGCAACAGGGAGCACTTGGAGAGAGTGTGCCTGAGGAGAAGACAAAAGAAGCCCTTCACATACCTGCATGAAAGTTCATTGCTCTTTTCTATTATCCATGTGTCTCCTAACCCAAATGAGGCTTTTCTTGATTCCCGTCCTCTCCACAGATGTTCAAAACCCCACTGATTCTTTATAGGCTTCTTAAGGACTAGTTCTACCTTCACAGTGCTACTGCAGCAGGAAAGAGGACACATTCAGCGATGCTCCTGTGACCTTTATATGGCTTTGTCAGAGGTATTTAAGGAAATTAAGTATTCAGGGTAGGCAGGCTCAAAATAAAGCAGTGTTATAGACTATAAACTGAGGGAAACAAAAAGGAGCTATAGATGGCTCATGGTCAGTATGGAAGTAGGTTAATTACCAGCTTTCTCCGGGGCATTGTGCAAGGACTGATGATCCACATGTGCATTAATGACCTAAGAGTGAAAGGAGATGTGGTAAGAGCAGAGGATAACTGAATATTAGATTAATCCCAAGCAAAAAAGACAGTGAAACTCATTCTTCTTTTTTTAACTTAACTAAGGTCAACACCAAATGTTAGAAAAATGGAACTGGTATGTAGTGTCCAGATTTTTTTCCTGCATGAATATATTATCTCAAATCCCTATCAAACATTGTAATGGCTTCTCAAATGAGATCATCTTAGTATACATAGCAAAGACAGGGGAAGCAGCTGTCATCTTAAAAGACCTTGTTCCTCATTTTCAAGATGCTGAAAATATTGTTTTACCAATGGAGAGTTAAAGCTGAAAGGAAATCTGAAAAGCTCTAAGAGGTCGGTGTGTTTGAGCAGCTGTCTGTAGAGACAATCTGGCATAGAAAGCCCAGCAGAACTGGGCCTTTTTGTTCCAGAAATGTGAAAAATTAAATATGCACACAATATGGTTTGGATATTCTCGTCCTGAAAAAGTTATTTCTGAAGATTTTCTAAATAACTTCATTTGAAGGGATGATCTCCAGTCTTTATCTCCCACTCGTTGTCCCAGAGGGAGCAGGAAAACAAAAAATTAAATCTTGAGCCTGTTGTACTCCAGTATGTGTCAAGATGATCACGAATTCTCTACAGAAGGCTACTGCCTGGGTCTGAGTGTTTTTGCAACAACAACATGAGGACTAAAACCTTGGCAAGGTGCACTCTTGAGATGGGGGACAGCAATGAGCTTCAGTTGGTTGGGCAAATACAGCACTTAATCGGAAGATTTGTGGCAGTGGAAATTCATCACTGGCTTGTACAGAATAATGTGTTTTGGAGGAGAACGTTGTACCAGCTTACTCAAGTGTGTGAGTTCTTCACTTTTTTAGCAAATAATGTCCTCATTAGCCACCACAGAAGCTTCTGAAGTTTATTTGCAACGTACTTAAACCTTCAAGATTCAACCCAAGTCAAGAAAGCTGAGTAGTCTGCATGCATGGATTTTACCCTGAAGGAGGAGTTTATCATTGGATTCTGGTCAAGGCAGATAGGACAGTCCTTGGTGTCTGCTCTGTGTGCAACAGCTGGACATTGAAGCCATTTAAATATTTCTACCATACAAAGAAATGAAACAAGAAACCCAATCAGTAAAATGAAATACCCACGCTCATAATTCCAGAACAAATAATATTTTAATAAAATTTAGTTTGGTTATAATTATTCTCACATAAGTTTTCTATCTATCTGGACCACGCAGGGCAAATGAAACTTCTGACAAAAAAAAATAAGAGCGAGCTAATAAAATTATCTAAGCGTCTTGAAAAAATACTTTTCTTCTGAGGAAAAAGCACCTAAAACTATAGTCTAGAAAGAATTTAAGAACTTGGTGAATACACTCATGAATCTGAGTTATAAAACTAACTGCTGGTACCACTAAGGTCTGAACACACAGAAAAGCATACATGACATGGACAAGTGCAAAAAGCAGCAGGATTTCTCATGCTCTTCCTGTAAATCAAACCCTGACACGTTTTCCCCACCCCACAAGCTACAATAGTTCAACTACTGCTGTAGAATTGAAGGCAACAGTTGAAAATATGATCTCGACATTTTAAATAGAAAAGGCAGCTACCAAATACATCCCTTGAATGTATGTCCGTGCTTGCAGGTGAAGTGTGTAAGCTCCAGGGTTATAGCAGAACAAAATAGAGGTACACTAGTTCAAACAATATTTTTATTACTGCTACTTGAATTTTCAGCCTGACTCTGTATTGCTGGGAGGAGGTTGAGAAGTGCAAGGGAACACTATTCTGGTACTGCCCTTAATCCACTGCCTTTATAGCTGAAATTTTTCAGTTATAAACTGAAAAATATAAAATTGAACTTGGTCCTTTGAATGATCCATTTAGCTTCTTTATACCCATCTAACCTATTGGCAGCAATAGACGTTTATGTGGACTGCAGGAATAATCAGATGCGTTGTAAGGAAGTCACATCATTGTAATTGTATTTGAATGAACATTCAGGATATTAATAGTGGTTACAGACTAGGAATACGTATATTAAAAGGTCACAGATTGATTCCCCATTGAGGTATAAAGATCCTGGATGTATCCTAATGATCACCAAAATAGAACTTTTGTTTGATTTGGGCTTAGTAATGTCATTGCAGGACCTGGTGATACAGAAGGTGTGAAGAAGACGAGAAGCTTGCACTCATGAGAAATAATTCAAGAATATAAAAATAAGTGTAAAATAGGAGAGAAGTTTTGGATCTGGGAGGTAATTGTACTTTCACCCTGCTTTATGCAAGTGTAGGTGTAATTGCATTGACATGGGTGGAACTGCTACTGATTTATCTTTGTATAGTGAAGTAGGATAGTGAGATTTTTGGCCTGTGACTTTGCAGATAGATACCTGTATGCAAATTTTTCAAATAAAAACTCTCAAGCAAAAATTATTTAAAGGAAATGCTGAGTTTCTATAGCTCCTGGTGACTTCAGTTTAAGGCTACTTTACCTCTGAAAGGCAGGAGCCATAGAGTGCATCAATACCTCTTAACTTTGGGGTACAGCCAAAGTTAAGTCTGGTTAAAAAACAGATTTTATTAAAATATTGTTTGTTCGGGGTCTGGTTTATATGTCCTGGAGAAACCCATGCTAAGGAGGAAGAGGAAGGACTGTGAGGATGTAGCTCATTCAAACCCCAGGCAACTCTCCTCTGGATTACATCTATGTAGTTGAATTCACTTAATTTTCACGAGTAATTGCATTTTATAAAAGCCTTGCTCTTTTTGGTTCTGTACCTTCATTGCATGTGATTTTAAGAAAGGTTTTTAATAAAATACAGTGATTAAGAGCTAGAAAAATGCAGCATTCAGGGAAAAGTGTGGCGATTTGCCTATGCAAATTACTGAATCAATTTTAAACCAGCCTTTTTAATATACAGAGGAACCTGTGTATTTGCTGAGTCCTTTCACTCCAAAACGCACATTACCAAGTATTGAAGCATCCTATCCCCATCTATGTCAGATGCTGTGATTTAGCTATCAAGAGTCCTAGACTGCCACAATAATTGCTTTCAGTGCTTCTGTTAATGCACAGTCATTCTTGCAGGGTATACAAATACAGGAATTTTTTTTGGTGTCCTTTAAAATGGAGGGCTGGAGAGTTTCTGTATGTAGTTATGCTGCTGTAATTATACTGTGTGTAGCTCTATTCCTAGTGGGAAAAAGCTGTAAAAGGACAAACCATTTTTCAAGATTCATTACGTTCAAGACATGCAGTGACAAATTATTTAGTCTGCTTCTCAGTTTAAGCTCTGCAAGACTAATTTTTTTCAGGCTCTTCCCTATTTGTTGGGATCTCAAAGAAGGTGTAATTGATTACAATTTTATAAGACTTTAAAGGGCATGATATTAGTTTTGCTACCTGTTTTGGATGACCATGTCATAGCATCAAGTATTAACACAAAATTGCAAAAAACCACAGAGAATATTTGTGCACATTTGTACTTGTGTGTTCATGTGTGTATAATGTGTTATATCTATGTTGTGTATATACATAAAACCACAACAGGTCGTCTACCACAACTTGAATATTCAAATTACTATTGGCTAGTATTTAAGGACTATTTAAATGTTTGAAATCTGTCCAGTATCCATGTAGCTCTGATTTTAGAACTGTAGCCTATAATCCTCTCTAAAACTATTATGTCAGCTCTCTGTCACATTCCCAGATTTTGCTAAGCATATAAGTGGAATGAGGATTGTGATATTTATACAACAAACAGGGTTTTTTAACCTCTAAGCTGTTTCCAAAGCCTAAAAAGATACTCAGCAGCATGCAATCTCTGGGTCCAAGCTATAACTTACCCTTTTTCAATACATAGGATTTTTGTCAGTGTGTGCGTTAACAATTGATTTTATTGGGAAGAGGCCAAATTGGTTTGCTGCGGCCAAGGGCTGTGGTGGTTTTGGATGAATGAAATGAAAGCACACATAAAAGAAGTCTTATGCCGTTCATAGCTAATGAATTTCTCTGGTGCAAATTCAATATTAAGTGCAGATTACAGCTGCGATGGTTCTTGGGGGAATTCAGGAGGATATTGCATCTTGTGGGGGATGCTAATTTAAAAGAATGGCTGGCCAGGATGCATTTAATAACCATTGGAAATTGTAATGTACAAGAGGAGACAAGGGAGAAAATAGTGCCTGATGTGCTACAGATGGACAGTAGCAGTCTTCATTAGAAAGTACCTGAGATTGACAGGACTTTTTTGGAATGGACACGGTCCTATTATTTCCTCAAACGTGAGAGGAATCATGCAATTTAGATTTATAACCAGCATCTACTGTGAAGCAATTATTTTCCTGCTCAAAATTGAATTGGTAGGTGCTCTTACTTGCATCTAGCCATTTTAGAGGAACTGGAACCAGTGCTCTGCTAAGTCATGAATTTAACAAGTAGAAAATGAGGCTTAAAAAGAGCTTAAAATGGAAGAA
Source organism: Eurystomus gularis (assembly GCA_013400335.1). NCBI lineage: Eukaryota > Metazoa > Chordata > Aves > Coraciiformes > Coraciidae > Eurystomus > Eurystomus gularis. Next base: position 216,581 of record VZZY01013310.1, on the reverse strand, counting down.
CAAGGTGGATGAAAGTCCCCAGTCATTTCTTCTTTGCTATTTAAACAATAGTTTGTTTCATTTAGCCTGTAATTATATTTTTGTGCAGAAATTTAGCTATCAAGCATGTACATACGCATCCTGCCGGTGTGTTTGTTCATGAGGTAACTTTGCACGTGTGAGACAGAGAAGCATTTTTAGCCCTAAAAAAGAAACTTTTCCTGTTGCTTGCTTTGATTCTTACCCTCTTCTAAAAATGCCGGGTTTTCCATTGCCATTCTAGATGCTCTGAGATGGCTGGAGTTTTGGGGAAAGAGTAGGAGGGAAAAGAGAAGGGTTTGGGAGGCGGGGCTGGTGTTGGCAACATGTTAATTTTAAAACACATGGAGGATTTCTGTGAGATAATCTCCTGAAGAGAAAAAATTCCCTTAACGTGACATTTTAAATATAATCTCTTTCACTTCTATAGCACCTGCCATCCTAGGGACCTAGTGTTTTGCAGATCCTAATTTAATTAGCCACCAAATATACCTACAACGTTACTGGACAGTACCATTCCCATATAGACATGATGAGAGGTGTGCAAGGAGATGAAGCTACTCTATTGCATTAGAATTTGGCCTGTCTCTTGTTACCTTTGACACAGGGGAATACTTAGGAGGAAATACTGAGGAGGTGTCAGAAATCCCATCTGCTTTTGGTTACCTACTGGATGCTGAAAATTAGCTACTGGTTCTTGGTTATTGTCTTAAAACTACAGAAGTCGTGACAGAGTCAGCGGACAGTGTGGTGGGCAGAGCACTGCAGGGAGGGTGTGGGCTTCCTCCAGGTCCTCCCCAGCCCATGGACATTTAAGTCCCAGACTCCCATCTCTTAGGAGTTCCTCAGCCAGAAGGCCACAGGAAAGGTTAGCAATAAGAGGACACTCACTAAGTGTGTTTGGGCCAGAAAAATAGAGTTTAGGACCGAGGGGCATTTTGTTTGCAGGAGTGAGTGAGGTTACAGCCAGGACTGGGTCTGTGTCGGAGTGGCAGGCATGTAAATTTTGGTACATGCCATATGGACAAGAGCAGGGAGGAGATACCAAGCCATTCCCATTCATCTGGGCCAGTGTGGTAGCAGCTCTGGGCATTGTCATAGTTCTGGCATTCCTCATGGATAAAACTGGAGATACTACCAGTTGTTTGTTCCTCAGAGGTGTAATCAAGATTTTCATCAGCCTCTGGGCTGTAGGTGCTTAAGCTGAGTTGCATTCAACTCTATGAGCACGCTTACTTTTTGTGGATCTCTGTCTTCTCTTTTGTCCCGAGTATGTCGTTGGCCTATCTCCACTTGAGTGATTCTGCAAGCTTATGAGAGATACACGGAATGAGAATTAGGACTGAATTTCCCTCCCTCCTGACGCTAATCATTTAGAGCATTTCCTCCCTCCTGCTTGAAGTGTTTCCCCTTGTCACCAGGATACAGTTCAAATCAAGCCAAGAAGATAGAGATGGATGAAACCCCACAGGTTTGCCTTGAAACAGCAGTTTCAAATGTGGAAAGCTTAACAGGAGCTTAGTCAAATTCCTCAGTTCATGAAAATTAATTTGGAGGTCTCGAGAGGATCAGGCTTCTTTATGACTTCTGGCACTCCCTGTGCCTCGTTAAGGTCCACCCGTTGCAAACGTAGGCCAGATTCCCAGAGTGTTGAAATTTGTCTCATCGGCTTCCAGGCCTGCTTGATACACTGAGTCCAAGATGGTGAAAAAACACAATGTTGGAAGCCAGCTAAAAGAAGGGATTTGGACTGGCTCATTCAGGGCTTGCTTTTTCTTTTTTGGTTTTCATTTTGAATGGCAAAGACCAGGTTCACTTCTTTTTAATCTGCTCTTCTTTTAGACAAAGTGGTCTAAGCCTAGCTATGGCAATTTAATGGTAAGTGCCGGATTCATCCCTGCGGGAGAATGAGGTATAAGCAGACACATGTACAGCCAGACAGCAGATTGTAGCGTGAGGAAGGTACCACGGACATCATTCAGCCCAGGGAAGTTGCACATGAGCCTGGGGACAAGGGGGAACAGCATCCCCCAAAGTGGGCTGGCACAAGAAGAAGCTTGGGGCTTGTTCTTTGTCTTTAGCTGAACTTCCTGGATTTACCGCTTTGGTAGATTTAGCTGGGAGAGCTTCTGTCCACATGGCCTCCGTTCCTTGCCTTCGTTTCCCTCAAATGGTTTTGTTGAATCTTGGTCTGCTTCTGTGAAAAAAAATTAGGTCACAAGCACGCAGACTCCTGTAGAGTGGCCAGCAGATGTATAATAGTACGATATAGGGTGCGTACGTGGATGTGTGGCCGTGTGTGTATGTCTATGCCTGTGTACAGGACCCTCAGCCTGCCCCATTTTATCGATCTGACCCAATATTTAGAGGAAGCTGGAGATGTCAGTCCCGGCGATTTCAGCAGGAGTTGGGCCTCTGCCAGTGCTTTCTGGGAAGTGGGATGTTTTAGTGTTCTGTGAAGATGTAGCTATAATGTGCTTCTAACTTAAGGTAATCTGGAGGCAAGTTTAATCAGATACACATTAGTGAATGGAATGCACTTTACAAATAATGACATTCTGGTTGGACCGCTCAGTGCAAGATAAGAAAATCACAGCAGATGCTACCAAAGCAAAGGTGGGAGTTGAGGGCAGAGACTGCCAAGAAACACTAAATGTATTTTGCAGAAACCCTTCTGATTTTTTGTCAGTGTCTCTTTCTTTGCGTGCTGTCTCTCTGCAACTAATTTTCCCCCAGGAAGTTGTAAGGTCACATTGACCTGTCTGTTCAAGCCACGCGGTCAGGAAGGAAAGAAAAAAAAGATGAAAACACATTTGTGAAAATACTTAAATAGTCAGTACAAAAGGAAAGCCTTGGCACAGGAACAGGTTTTCTGCAGACTTTTTCAAGCGTAATTTCAAAAGCAAATTAAAAGACTGAATGATGGTCTTTATCTTGACCTAGGATTTCAGTGCTTCACAAGTAGATCATGGCAGTCTGCAGTTTGGTTTAGAACATGCACAAAAATAAGGAAGAAAGAACCACAGGTCCTTAGAGACGGTGTTGATCATTAATGTATTTTACAAGGAAAATAAGTGTTCTTCTGTAGAGATTCTTCTGGCTCATTCAGGGCTTGTGTCCATCTTGACCTTGTCAAGATGGAAGAATAGAATATATGAAGAAACCCTTTCAGAAATACCAGAATGTTTTTCTCTTCCTCTCAAGTAATTTATAATACAAAACAAATGTTTTAACTCTTCGGTTAAATAAAAATTGCAGTGCATTGAATTAAACAATGCGCAGAGAGCTCTTTATTACTGTTATGTGCCTGGTATGAGTTAGTTAAGAAGCAGGCAGGATTCTCTGGAGCACCATTAGCCATATTTGACCAGCATGCCAGTTGAAGTGCATTTAGACACTTGCATTTCGAATGCCAGTAAAATAGTTTCTAATTAAAAAAAGAATCAAATTATTCCCGGGGGAAATATGGCAAGGTACAACTGCATCCTTGGAGCCACTGAGGTCTTCCCAATAAATGAAGCTTCCCTGCCATGGCAGTGGGACTCCCTCCCAGTGCTGGATGATGTGGTCCCACCTTCCTCCTGCCTTTGCCCATGGCTTACTCTTCTCTTGCCTCTCCCTGTGCTTCTGGTGCTCTGTGATCCTCACAGAGCCATTTCAGGATGCTAAGATGACAGAGAGCTAACCAAAATTAAATGAGAAGAACAGGGGTAGTTCTTGACCTGCATGAAAGAGCTCGGCACAGATTCAGCCATGTGCAGGAGCTGGCATGGAGGGAGTGGGTTTGCACAGGCAGGATTTGTGGAGGGTGGGCATCAACAGGTAGATCAATGCAAGCTTCCATATAGCCATGGCTTTAATTGCTTTTTTGAGATGGCCTTCAAAGCACAGGGTCAAATTTGTTGTGTATCTCTGTAGGTGCAAATTACAGATACAAGTAAATGTGAGCACAGAAATGGAGGGTAGTAGCAGGAAACCTTTCAGATCATTATAATTGTCTTCTTGCATGAAGAGATGCTTTGAGAGAGCAAAGAAATGCTGCCAGGAGCAAGCATGTCAAAGCCCTTAGAAAAACAATAGAATCGAACGCCCTTGGAACTGAGACAATCATCTTAAAAAGGTGCTTCACTTCCTTGGAGTGGTTTTTTTCAAAGACCAGTTCTCAAACTTAATTAGCATTCCTAAGACATAAAAGACCTTCTCTGACATGGAAAATGGGAAAAGACATGTAGAAAGCAAATGCGTTACCTTAGCTACCTGTTTGGGGTGACATTTTAAATACGGAAAATAAAGCTGGCAGAATTATAGTGACCTTTCAGCCTGAACAAATAAAATAACATCTGCCAAATCTAAATGGCTGCCTCTAGCTGTAGGAAATGATATGCATCTTTGAACACTAATACATAGGTCTTTGGTAGACCTAGCTTTAGCAGTCCCTCCAAACCTAAACAATTTGTTTCCCGGCAGAGCGTCGAAGGCTGAAAATTCCAGGAATATGGTGCAAGTGCCAAGGGTCACATAGGGACCAGCCATGGCTGTGGGGAAGCCATCTACATAGTCTTCCTCCTCCTTAACCTATCACAAGTCCCTTGTCTTCTTCAGAGCACCCATGAGGAGCTGTTCAGTGTATCCCTGTATGTTTTCTTTATGCGTACCTCTCCTATACGTGCACATTTCTGTGTGTAGAAGCGGTCTTCTGAGTTCTATTCCCTCTTATTTAATTTCCTCTGGAAACCAAGGGCATATGTGTGGCCTGGGAGCCAGCAGCAATCAGGCAGATTGCTGTTAGAAAGGAAATGGGTAGGTCTAAAAAGGGAAAGCTTCTCTTTGTCATGTTCTCCATAGGAAGAAAATAACTGCAAAAATTACTTTTTCTTGCTTCCCCAAGCTCTTCTAGCTCCTGGTCTCAGCTACACCAGCAGATAGGGCAAGTTCTTAATTGTGCTCTTGAAAAGCTGAGAAGAGCAGTTCATAGTTTTTATTACCTCCTCTATCAGGCACACTGACTTACAACCCTATCCACCTTCACCTCAAATACTCCTTAAATTCAGAGCACGAGGGAAACTCAGTTCTGTACTTGGGTGGCTGGGATCCACAGAGGAAGGAAATGTCATGGAGACACTGGCATTTTACCTAGCGAACATAGAAGACGTGCAGGCCCCGTGAATTGCAACCATAATTAGACAAAAGGACTGAATTTCTCAATGGTTTCCAAAGGTTAAAGGAAGTTCATGCAATTTGCTGTCTGGATTAATAGAAATGGGTTTCTATTTAAGCAAATAACGGCAAACAGCCTTATAATTATTATTATTAACAGTAGTATCATTAGCATTATGTATAACTTCAGTGGCACTTAGGATTTTGAGAGCGTTTTTATTCACTGTGCAAAGAGTTAGGAAGACGTGTATCACACATCCCTTGAAGAAGTCATCATCTGTAAAGTCTAGGCCAAGAATCAGACTTCTAGCAGGTGGCATTTTGGAGATGGGGTGTCAGTCTGAACGAGGAATTCCAGCTCTGGCATCTGCCATATGTCTGAGAGATTTTTGGTGGCAGGGACGGGTAGTTCAAGAGCTATCTGCTTGCTATAAAAATTGCATTTTAAAAAATATTTAGTTTACTTGTAAGCTTTCATGTTTTCCACCAGTGTTGTACCTGTAAATATAAGTTCTGCCATACTGATCTCGTTAGTTTTAGTGTTAACCTTCCACAATGAGATGACTGGCTTGGCAGGTGAGTGGAGAGCAGTGGATATTGTCTAGCTAGACTTCAGCAGGGCTTTTGACACTGTCTCCCATAAGATCCTCATAGAGAAGCTGATGAAGTATGGCCTGGAGAAGAGTCAGTGAGGTGAGCAAGTGTTCCCTCCACAAGTCCCAGGTGAGCCTTCCAGTCCGGCGTTTGCCCCTCACCCTGGTGAGAAGTAGACAGCCTTGTGGCTCATGGCAACCTCCTGTCCAGTTTCACCCTCTTGAAAGCACTCCTGTGCTACATCAAGCTCTTAATTATACTGATTTTCAGGGTGGCAATGAACTCAGACTTGATACTTGGAAGTGTTGCCCTTTGTTTGTACATAGGCACACAGCAGTTTGGGACTTCACAGCACACAGATTTTGTGTTTGTTTAGTCATATTATTTGTAGCATTTCAACAGTGTGGTCTCCTAAGTTTTACAAGCCCTCTATGAGATGTGATAGCTTTCTCTACTGGGATAAGACGCCTAAACTACAGGGGAATGCCAAGCTTATACATATGCATCTGTATGCAAATATGATTGTGTTTTGTGTTGCAAGACTTTACTGATCTTACACCCACCTAAAAATAGTGTTAAAACAACGTTCATAGGCCAAAGCTTAGCTAAATTTTTTCACACTTTGAGGCAGAGACTAATTCAGTGCTACTGACTTACTTCAGTTTACCTTAAACCGGCTCTTAATCAATCCTAAACCAAAGCAAGCCACCTGTAAGCCGAGTTCAAGTGCTTAAATCAACCATTTTAAATTAATATTTTCTGTAAAATGGGGGTAACCACCCATGTAGACTAGCTCATATGGATCATACAGATTTTTCTAAAGTAATTCTTTTCATAAACAGACTTTTCATTGGAGTTGCTCGAGCTGCACACGACCGAGTCTTTTCTATGCTAACAGATAACGTGTAATATGTGTATTAGGCTCTGACACCCCTGACTATTTTATGCTGCCTCTTTCAATGGCCACTGTGTTCATCTGCCCCTTAGACTTCTCAAAATACAGTATAAAAGAGATTGATGTGCTCAGGTCTCTTTTCTCCCATTTGTCCAGGGAATTCCTGCCACAGCCAAGAATCTTTCTTCATTCTTGTTGCATGCCTGTGTTATCTCTGCCTTCTTTTCTGAATGACTTCGCAAGCAAAATGGCTGCTGAATTCACAGTCAGCCTCGGCATGTGTTATAAATCCATACCCTTGGATACAAGCTATTCCTTGAAGCATTTGTTCTCATAGGCATTTTACTATCCTTCAGCGCTTCTTGGCTTTTGAGCTATATTTTAAGATGGAACTAATATTGGAATTGAGAATTCCAGTTAGACTCAGAACTGTAGATCTCTAATGACCACAGTTTGCTTTCATGTCCTAAATGTAATTGCTGTCTTGCCAGCACATGTTACTTTCTCCTTTGGTTTGTGTGTTGCTGCCAGCACGTCACCTCTTATATTAGTTCATCTTTTAGTAGAATATATTGATAAGGGGGCAAACTGGGAGGTCTGTAAGTTGGCACAGTTCCCACTAGATTCCTCAAGGTCTTTTTCTCACTGATGCCCTTTGGATTTGGCCTATGGGAACTGATGAAAGGCTGAAATGAAAATGCTGCTGTTTGCCCTGGAGCTTTTCCCCTAGGCAAAACCCAAGCCAGAAACTTTATTACAAAGATTCCTGAATGCTACGTTTGCAAAGCACGCAGATCTAGCGCGTGGTGCGGTGTTCAGCTTGGTATGCAGGGCCATTTCTTTGTGAGAGGCTGTTCAGCACGACTAATACCATTAGCTGGCAAATTTGTTTGTGGATTAAATCTTATATAAAAGTCTTTGAGCAGGCAGCATTTAAAGCACTTTCTCCATTAGTCAAGACCACTTATAAGCACCAACAGGAAGCTCGCCTGAATTCCTGTTAAAAAATAACAGTGACGGCCATTTGAATATCACATAGAGATCACAGGAGCGCTCTCTGTCCGTATCTTAATGAGCGAGCAATCCTACATTGCTTCCTGAATGCTTATAGATTGCTCCATCCAAACAATGTGCCTTCAACTTATTAGGAGTTTTATATTGGAGGATTAGCTAATAGCTTTTCCTGAGTACTTCAAAAGAAAATGCTGAAGCATAGACTGCTGTATAAATAGGATGCATAAAAAGTTATTTACAGCATAGATATTTCCAAACAGAATTCTCAGTTGTGTGTTTTCTCTGAGCCAGAAAGAGCAGGCAGGTCCTATAAAAGCTCTTATAAGCAATTTGGAAGGGTTTTTGGAGGAAGGAAGGGGAAGGTTGGCAATAGTTCATTTTTACTGGTTAGTGGAGGCAGCTAGCTCCTGCTGCTTCACAGTGTGAGATTACATGCTAGGCCCCCAGAGTGACACAACCCAGATTCATCCTGGCACACACCAGTGGTCATGAAAGAAAGATGTGTATATGGAAGGAAACACATTATATTTTGTCTGTGGGGATAAAATATAGCCTCTGCCCCAGCCGTTCTGATTCCCTACTATTTGTACTACTGCTGCTTCTCTTGACTTTTGCAAAAGACGCTGTAGGCATCTCCTCTGCTTTAAAAATGCTTTTTTTTTTTTCCTTTCCTGGACCAAGGGAATCACCTGCTCTTTTTCTGGAAAGCTGCTTGTTCTGCAGGCAGATTCATCTACTTTAATTTATCAAAGACATCAGAGAAAGCAACAAACAACATGGGTTCTTGTAGAGAATGGCATGAAGGTATTCCCTCTTCCAGATGGTGAGTTTGAGGGCTCACCACTGAAAGGTTCCCTGAGAAAGCTAGCCATGAACTGGCACAGGAGTGCTCAAGGTTATTTGCCCCACTAGCTGCTCTGGTGCTCCACCTCCATGTTGAACCCTCCCTTGTGGACTGTTCAGAATGTTAAATAGCCCATGTCCCTCTGGAAATGGTCTGAGAGATGGATGCTGGGAGAGACACGGCTCTCCCAGAGGGGCCTGAGCAGCCCCCTGTGTGCAGTGTGAATAATAAACACTGGTACCCAGGAGAAGAGCTTGTCTCCAGACTGCAAGGTCTCCAGCCGTGGGATGCTGGTTTTCAGAGTGGGCTGTTGTGTGCTTTGTTCCTCTGGTAAAAATGCTTAAGGGTTCTTGGTGCCTTATCCTAGTCTTATCCTTATGTGGTGATGGGATACTGCCCTGCTGCTTCTCCAGGGAGCTGGGAAGTACACCTGGTACCCCAAGATCTGAAGAAACCAGAAGCACCATTCTCCAGCTCTGCTCACTTCTTAACTCTACAAGTGGTCCTTTCTTCAAGTGCAGTCAAATAGGTGGTCAGGAGACAGGTGTGTCTTCCTCACCAGTCTCACAAGGGAGGTCTCAGGACCATTTCCAAGGACTATCATCATAATTCTGTCATAGCTGGGAAGGAACAAGGAAACAATTCAGCTCCTGCTGCAGCCCCAGGGGCAGGTGAAGTGAGGATGCTTGTGATAATGATTTTATTCCTGTGACAGCTGCACGGTACAGCTCCTTGGCCATGACTAATTGCCTTTCCAGGGAATGCCTGAAGCTCCGGGGAGATTCTGTGCTTTTCTGCTTCCTGATTCTTCTAGATATCTCCAGACTGAGAGACAGAGGCAAACCAGGATTCAGTTCCCAGGGTGCTTTGGGATGACTAACAGGCAGGCAGGCTTAGAAGCAAATGAAAATGTGACATGGTGAGAAAGAAATTCAGTGTAAACCACTAGTAGTTAGGGAGCTCAATTCTTGTTCATAGAACAGACAGTCTTCTGCTTGGGCATCCTGAAAGCATGTAAGTCTGGGAAGAAAATCAAAAGGAGATGGTAACAAAGCAGACTGTGAATCAGGATTTTAATTTAGCTCTTTGATTGTCCTGGCATTTATTAATAAAGCCATGTTTTCCTAACACTTTCAGTTGACTGTTGTTGCCTCAGGAAGCCCATGTGGACCCTTCCAACGTGGCAGGAAAGCCCTCAGCTTCTTGGAGGACGCAGAGCAGGGCAGATCTCTGCTCTCTCGGGAAGCTACTCGTCCTCAGGGGTCTAGTTGCACACGGGCATCCCTTCCAGGGCTGCAGCCTACACAACACGTAAGAAACTCCAGTGTTTCCCACAGGTGGAAACCAAGGGACCTCTGAGGCCCAAAGAGCTTTCATCAGCCTTTGATGAAGCTGTGGTTAAAAAGCACAGAGGTGTGCGGTGTTGTACAGGAAATGAGAGCATGGTAAAACTTTTTCAGTTGTGCTGCTGAACGTGTCTAAATGGCCTCGTCCCCAGGACGAGGAGAGGCAGCTGTTAGGCAGCACCAGTGGCAATGCCTGGTGAAGAAACTCTGAGATACGAAGCTATAGACAGCTGCAGCACATTATGATTATTTTTTTTTTCTTACATTTCACTTCTTCAGTCTCCTTTTTAGTTCTAGTCCATAGTTGATAGTGCAAAAAATGCACTAATATTTACTCCTGAGAAGTGCTAGGGCAGCATCTTGAGGAGCTGTGACCAGTAGCTGTATCACACCCTGTGACAAGGTTAAACCATCCCTGTCGGCAGCGGTGACACCATCATCTGTTTGCCACATGGGTCCATGGCCATCAAGCTCCGTCTGCCCCTGGGTCTCAGTGCTACAGAGGGGAAGACAGACATGAGGATGAGCACCACAGACATGGCAGGAGTAGCCTGGCAGCACAGGGAGTCACAGGCTGGTCGGGATGCTGCAAAGCCACCGGGCTGATGAGGACCCCTGGGAGGCCAGTGCATACTGGTGATACCCTAGTTTTGAAAATGGAAACATGGAAATCTTTCCAGGGGTGCTTCTGTCTGATGTGGCAGCATATGGTGGGGAGGTATCACCTCGCTGTGTGTGTAGGTAGGGGGTTTGCCCATCTCACCCTCATCTGCAGGGTGCAGAAGAAAGGGAGGGACAGTAAAATGCTGCTAGCATGGGACGACCCGATATCCGTGCCATTCACTGCAAGCATGCAAGTTGCACCTCTCTTCCAGTACAAAATCTGTGTCCTGGTGGGGTCCTTTGCCTCACTCAGGGTTAAATCCCACTGTAGCCTGAGCAGTGGGGCCGAGCATCCGTATCCCACAGTTGAGCAGGGTCAGTAGGGGAGCAGGGGCCACCAGGGATTTTTAGACCACTCTGCCTTCTCCTCGTTAAACCTTGTCCTGCTGGGTCCTACCATCTCCCTCCACCAGTGGCTCATATGCTGGAGGTCTGCAGTTTGAAATTGTCAGGAAAGGGCGGAGGGAAAGTGCTGGGGATGACTGGTTACGGTTGGGGAATTCAGATGGTAGCTAAATTCAGATGGCCGTAAAAGTTTAGATGACCATAAAATGCTGCTGTAATATGACTCATGGCCATTTGGGAGGGATCACCCAGTCATGGAAGATGCTGGGGAATGCTTTTATAGGTCATAATGAAACAGATGTAATCATTTTGTTTACGCTCGTAAAGTGCCTTGCTTTGTATTAAAGGAAGTAAAGGAGATATTTCTCTGATATCTTAAATACTGCGAGGGAAAATTAAATACAAGAAGTTGTATTTGGGTTTCTTTTATCTTTGTAATGGAGGTATACTCTGGAAATGAGTCTTTTAACATCTCTTATGATGAAATATTCCCCATTGGGATCTGTCCTCACATGGATCTCATCTCAGTGACACAGATGAGGATGCTGCACACATAATTTAAAGTAAATTAAGTCCAGACTTTTGACTGCTGGTAAATTGCCAGAACTGTGTTTGGTTGGACAAGCTCTGGTCACTGCTGCGCTACAGAAAGCATTTCAGTTGCCTTTTGCACATTAAACCTTAATGCTCCCATCAAAAAATAATTTGATTGGAAAATTAAAAGTTGGCTGCTTGTTCCTTCCTAGAAAAAGGAATTAAAACTGAAAGGATTTGTCCATTTCTTCAGAACAAAAAGAATAAGCATTAGCATGTACTGATAAGGAAGTTGTTCCTGCTAAAGAAACTTCGTTTTCTTTTTTTGATAAGTATTCAGGCACACCTAATAAAAAGGCACATAAAAAGCAAAATAGAACAATCTGTTGTTATTTAACACAGCAAATACTGTTGAGATACAAATACAGTTAAGTTTTCTCTGGTAACTAAGCAACAGAAGAAAATACCACTTATCTGAATTGCTGTTTATTCTACTGTTTTTTAGCTCTGCAGTAGTGATTTTTATTCTCCACACCTCAAGCGCAGAAAGAACAACTGTTTACGGTATGGCTAAATTGTTTAATGTAGTGTTTGATACAGGGGCAAATTAGGCATCAGAATAAATGCCTAGGACTGCTGCAACTAGCCATTAATGACTTCTGGTCTTCTCACAGATGTTTCGGTAGATACATAACATAAGCAAATGTCCTGTACTGACTTAGGCAATTGTAATAAATATGGGCTACATGAGGCGTGAAATCAGAACATTTTCATTTTTCCAAAGAATGCAAATGGTCTCTCGTTCATGTGTATCATCCTAAGGACTTTTTAGATTAAGCACATGGTAGCAATGTAGACTTTGACACTTCTGAGCTGAAGATTTTTGGCTAGAGCTGTGTATGTTGCCATCAGATGGACGGTTTCATTAAGGTGAAAATCTGTAGCAAGAAGCACTCAGAGCCATAGTCAGGCTGGACTTGCTTGCATATGCACACACTCTAAATGAAAAGCAACTGAACGTAACTCTTCCTCCTCTCCAAAATCTCACTTTTTATCTAAAGATTTGCAATAAATTGTGGGGCTTTAAGAAAGGAGCTAAGGGCAAATGGGAAAATTTGGGACGGGAAGCTGAGAGAGGCTCAGAATACTGAGACGTTGACTGAGACAAACTGTGCAACAAGGAGAGTTGAGTCCCACACGCATGGGAACGCCACATCCACCAACTATCGAGATTTGGTTTTTCTGTTCCACTTACTACAAGCCTCAGTTGTATATAGTGTCTGTGAAGCATAATGGAACAGCTTCTGAAATGATTTTGTAGAGAGAAGTAATGGGTGTAAATGACTCCCAGCTACTATGAATCAAACTGGGTAAAAACCCAAGCTCTGTTAAATCACTGACAAGAGCTTCTTCAGTGTCTGTGATATCAGGATATTCACCAAAGGCCTTTTATAAAAGGGTGGATGAACTGTAGTCAAGTTGGAAAACTTTAGCCCAAATGCTAGTGGCATCTCCACTGTCTTTTCCAAGATGCCTGACTCTGAGGAATTGCCTCCCCTTTGGAAAGTATTCAGGGGGGGTCTCGTTGCCTACGTTGGACTAGAGCAAGAAGAAGGACTTTTTTTATCCACAAATTCAGGGCAGAATATCGCATTCCTAAGACTAAGGGAGAAAGGAGTGAGATTTTTCTGCACACAACAAAAGGGCAACTCATTCCCATCATGGGCTTACGAAATCTCACCTGGCTTTGAGTCTGCTGAGTAAAAGCTGAACCTTGTTCCTGCAGGAAGGTATTAGGTTGGTCAGCTGCCAGTTCCTGGGGAATGAACCCTGTGAGATTATTTACATTCATCCCAGTTAATCCTTGTTTGTAAAGCACTTTAAAATTGAAAAGCACTCCTATAAATATTTGGTCTTATCATATAATTACGCTACCACATCTCAATTAAATGCACAATTGGGAATGCTTTAATCATGTAATTGGTGTGTCACCAGAGGTATTTCAAATGTAGGGAGCTCAGTCTATGCTGACCATCCTCAAGATTCATATGTAAACCTGGAGCAAAACAGGAACTCTTGATTTTGGAGGTGCTGGACAGTCACTGATCAGCATTAATATCTCCCTAGAGCAGAAATACAGTTTTTCCACAACTACAAATATAGGTAGTTTTTTACTTCTGTTTTTCTTGCATCTTGAACACTTCTTGTGGGCAGTGCAAGGACTAACCTGCTTTTCTGTTTGTCTTTTACTTTACTGCCTGCCTTCATTAATATAATGGAAAAAGAACATCACTTGCGATCTCCTCTCAGATTCATACCCTTCAGGGTTATGCTTTATCAATGGTTTGTATACTGTGCTGCGCGATATACTGAAATTAAAACAATTAAATGCTGAAGCATCCTCCTCATCCTCCAGAAGATAGAAAAGACATTGAGCCTCAAATAATGATTTATATGTTGCCATCTGACTATCAGCAATATAGGAAGTATTGCTTCATACTCCATTGTCTTCATTCTGAGTAGTATGCTTGTTTATATTGGTGTTGACAACCCAAGCAGTGGTCTGGCTTCGAAAAAAAGGGTAATTTTAAAATAATAAGGTTTGATATTGCTTTTTCATAGTATGCGGTGTTGTATTCTAAATGTAACAGATTTAGGAAACTCGGTTCCTTCTAAGCTTTTCTCCGCAACCATGAGAGCTATGAAATTGTGGATTTCTTTTTGTGGGGCGGAGTTCTTTTATTTGTTTTTTACTTTTCTAGTGAAATCAGAAACTTTAATGGACTATCCTGATTTATTGGATGAAGTAGTTACTTTTCTAGCTGGCAGCATTGTTACCGTACTTCCCATTCCTCCTTTTTTTTTCCTTTTTTCCACTGGTGCCCTAACTCTCACTTCTTCACTCCTTGTTATTTCTTTTCACGTCAATTAAATGCTCTTTGGGCAAAGGGGTAGGCAACTTTTTTTATATTTGTACAGCACCTGCACAGGACTGTAGCTGAGGCCTCTGGATGCAATCATAACCAAAATAATAACTTTCACATCTGCTCTTTCAGGTTCATTGGCATCGGTTTACCCTGCAATGAACCTAAGACATTTTCTAACGCGGAGCTGTTATTACTTCTTCCTATATCTTTCTGAAATAACTGTAGATAAGAGCCATGACCTGGACTCCTAGAAAAATGTGGGTTTCCACCAAAACAATAGCAGAAGAGCAAAATATAAAAACTCTGCAGGGCAGGAACTACCTCTGAGTGTGTCTGTAAAACATTTGCTGACGATAGGACTCCAGCGAAGGTGTCTAAGATGCAATTACATAAGGCATATATATAAAAAATGGAATGTGTCATTACTGCAGTGTTAAGCTATATTTGGAAACCACAAGAAGAAAAACACTTTCTCCCATTATTTTTTTCTATTTCACTATGGGAAAAAAGTGTCTTTGAGATATGAAGCATTTTATGAGAACATCTTTTTATTTTAATAACTGCTAATTTGCACACCTAACATCAGTTGCTGGTGCAATTAATTGTGGATGCAGATGAGAATGTTTAGCTGTCTAATCACCTGATTGGGCCTATAAATCAGTGACAGTAATTATGTGTGTAAATGCTCATTTCAGCCTGCAATTAATTTGGCCAAAATTGACAAGACAGAAAAAAATACCACCCAAGGCTGAAATTTGGTCCCCGGTGTGTAAAAAGAGAAAGTATCTTCCTCCCCAGCCCCTTGTGTCTAAATTGCAGAGAGCTAAGCAGACAAAGAGCAATGATTCCCCAGTCCCCCATAACTCACTGCCAGTGTTGCACGATAAAGTGCAGTGGGAGAGGAAATATTTCCATTAAGGGTTCGTTAATCACAACATATTTGCCATGCACAACCACGCTGCAGAGCAGGTAAAGAACCCTGCGGGACGATGCCTGGCACAGCATATCGTTTTCATAATAGGAGAAGTATTTTTTGCACAAGTGCTGTAGGACTGAAGTTGCAGATGGCTCCACTGGCAGAGCTAGAGCCTCCTGGCACAGCTCTCGGCAGCCAGAGCTGCGTTGGGTATTTATAGCGAGGGCTAGTGGTAGCTCAACGAAGGATGCTGGAGATGCTGTCAGCCCCCGCCACGTGCAGTGTTCCCAGGTGTGCCCCTTGGGAGGACACGTGAGGCAGGGCAAACCAAACTGCAGAAGGAAATCCAAGTCTTACCTGTCCCTGTTGTGCTGCAGGACACTAATGAGAGGTCTAGGAACAATTAAATTGATTGTGACTGAGAACCTGGGGGTCCAGCGGACCCCATTAGCAGAACTACGCAGCGAAAGATGCTTTTCCAGCTCAGTGGCTTTTCTCAAATCTGGGCAGCAGGCAATTCACTTTACCTAACCCTGAGGACACCAGAGAGCCCCTGTTATCCCACCATGCTCTGACCCATCTAGACCTGCTCGGTGTTCTGCACAAGCGGTAGAGTTGGTGTCTTGTTTACGGTACCTCTGTGGTCTCAGTCTCTGAGCGGTTCATTGCTGCTTCACTCCCACATGGGACTTTGATAAAATTCAAAGCCACCTGGTGTGATTTTAATTTAAATGTGAATTTAATGTGTTTTCCTTTTCTATTGCTATGATGTGCATTGTCAAGAGAAACGCTGCAGGCTCAGATCTGGCCTCTCTGCTGTTTCTCTGCACTACTCCCCGGTTTCCTTTGATGCATACTCCTGAGTAAAGCTGTTGCTCTGCAGTGACGTGCGCGTTGGGTAGAAGGGTTCATTGGGTATGAGCACCACAGTCATTCTTCAACCGAGTCTTGGGCTGCTTGCCAGGCAGAGGCCAAAAATCTTCTCATCAGTAGAAGATACCCCCCAGAGCTACAACTGCACAGAAGAGGGATGAAAGGTTGCGTGCAGCCTATAAACAGAGGTTCCACAATTCCTTGTGCTCCACCAGTTATGAAAACAGATTTAAGACACAAACTTGTGAAAAGGAGAGTAAATACCGAATGCTTTATCTTAACCAATTAAAACAATTTGTATTGGAAGCGGTTAACATTTACTAACATTTTTTCTTATTAGAAAATATAATCTCATCAAAAAAAAGTGCTGTGAGAACATTAAAAAGGCCCTAAGGAAATGCTTTCAAGACCAGGATGTGAAAGATACATTGAGAAAAAGGGAAACGAGATCCACATCAGTTAGTAGCCCAGCAGGGCAGTCTGGTAGGATGCAAGACAATATCTTAATCTTCAGAATTTTGCATTCAGTGAGACTGTTTTTTCAGCCAGCCTTAATTAGTTTTGAGCTAATACTGCAGGACCAAGGCAGGAGGCTAGACTTTCTGACACAGAATAACAGAGAGCAGATCAGAATAATGGAGCAGGTCAGAGGCCACCCAGGGTGGTCGTTGTGCTGTGACACGGGTGTGTCATGGGATAAGCATCACAGCATCTGGGCTTGGCCATCAGAAGACATCCCTTGCTTTCTAAAACCATCCATTGCTTCTGCACCCACTGAAATCTAAGTGGATGGTTGCCAGGTGTTTTTCCCACTGCTTGCAGAGGCCACCAGAGCTGACCATGCTTTCTGACTGTTACTTCTCTTATCTGGTGGTTACTACTGCCAGAAGCAGCAGCCTGTTGGGCTCCTGGCTCCTGCTTCTTCTCACTGCACGAGAGCTATCGTAGTGACTCACTTCTAATCACCAAGGGAACCTGCAGCTAGATCTCCACTCCTCCTAAAATAGCAGCTCGCAGCTACACCTTCACTCCTCCTAAATTAATTGATCGATGAGAAAAAGCGCTATATATTTGACAGTATCTGTAGTAT
The DNA here is from genome assembly GCA_013400335.1 of Eurystomus gularis. NCBI lineage: Eukaryota > Metazoa > Chordata > Aves > Coraciiformes > Coraciidae > Eurystomus > Eurystomus gularis. Next base: position 199,365 of record VZZY01013310.1, on the reverse strand, counting down.
GATATGCAATGCATCAGCTGGGTGGAAAAGCAGGACAATGAGCTCAGCCATAGCAGGGCCTCAGGCTAAGACCACCCCAGGCTTTCAGTGCAGGTGGTCTTCCAAGTCCACGTAGAGCCACACAGAAAGAAGATCAGTTCTTCGCAGGCTCTGAGTAGAGGTCATTGTAGAACCAGCTTTTTCCCCATCAGTATTTGAAAAAACCCTGAGGGAAGCCAAACTCTCAGCACACACACACACACACCCCCTTTATATTTCAATTCAGAAAACTGGATCCTTGAAAGGAATACTGTTTAAGAAATAAGACAGCACTAAGCTTGTTAAATGGTTTTATGAAGGCAACTCTTGCCTTCAATTTAGTTTACTCTTACCAACTATTACAAATTGCAATATACTAATCCTTTTAAATAGATGTTCATTGTTCTGAAGTACGTTGAAAAAAAAAAAGGCTGGTTATTTTCAAGCAGATGTGTTACCTGTAAAACATCATTCTGCATTTCCACAAGCTCTTCCTTTTATTTCTAGGTATTTCCACACCATCTACTTGGGTATCCGGAGTCGGCGGAGTGGAGAGAATGACAGATGGCGGTTTTATTGGAAAATGGTGTATGAGTATGCAGATGTGAGTATGCTGCACTTGCTTGCCACGTTTCTGGAAAGCGCTCCACAGCTGGTCCTGCAGCTCTGTATTGTTGTACAGACTCGGACACTCCAGGCTCTCCAAGGTAGGGGTTCATTTAATCTATTTGGTTTTTATCCTGTTCGGAGGATGTCATTTCTATATGTACATATTTATCCTTCTTTCAAACTGCTGTGTGCCATGTACTCCTGCCATAAGAGCAGATCTTGCCTGCCAACTGCTATTAAGCTGTTAACAATGATTCTCTCAAGAAAGCCTGTGTTGTTGTTTTTTTAGCCTTTCTTATTGGCCTTGGATTCTGGGTAGGATTTATAATGTTTTGCTTTCTGCACGTCCTTGTAATAGAAGAGCTCTTCTGATTATCCACTGGGCCAATGTGAAAATTGCATCAATCAAACTATTGCTCTTCTCCCTGTGCTTCTTTCTGGGAACGTTCAAAACCCTCCCAACTGCAGTAATGAGGTTCATATGGTGTTATGCAAAACAGAAAACGACACAGCAGAAAACAGCTCTTCTGTGGAGAAAATGCCAGTGTCTGTGGAATGCATGTCCGTCAGTTGTTGGCCGTGTTTATCTGAAATAACACGAGTCACCTCCTGAGCATTACAACATTCATTCCTTCAAGCTCTGCGTTTCCTTCTCAGGTCGATGCTTTCAGCGAGCGTGATTTCTTCTTTAAAATGGTAAATGCATGCATATGTCCTGCCATAGGGGCTGTCTGTCAGCGATACAGAGATAAGAATTCCCCCTTCTCTACCGCTTTTTTGATGCTCCTTTTGGTTACCTGGTGGCTTTCCTTTCGTATTGCACTATTGTTGTGCCTTATGGCTGCGATTATTGGATTATTGCAATTATTCTGCCTAGTCAGAAATTATTGGCAAGGGAATGAGGCGAATGGGAACTCGGGATCCAGAAGGTGCCGCAAATGTCATGGGGCAGCGAGGAGTGAAGGGAGGAGGAGCGAAGGGATAGAGAGAGGAAGGAAATGCAGCAGGTTTGCTATTTGTTTTTAAGAAGCAACTCATGTGCTTGCCACTGTACAGCTAAAACTGTGACAACACCTTGCTCCAAGAACCTCTGGGTCTAGTTAGCTTATTATGAGTAGCTTGCAGTGAGACTGATCGGGTGAAAAAGGACTGGGAACAAAGTGGGTAACTATGTGAAGACCTTGATCCTGGGCAGTTTCCTGTGGATAAATCAAAGGCTTTTCATTTACCTCCCCTTTGAACTGATGTCTAATAGCAGCTCTCCTGCTTCTTGTGGGGTTTTTTTTGTTTTGTTTCTTTAGATCTACAACTCTTGTCACCTTAAGGGAAAAAGAAAGCCAAAGCTTCTATTTTAATTAGTTGGTGCTCTGTACAAGGAAGGTTGCCTAAGCACTTCCTACAGCTATTTCTCAAAATGATGCTGCTCCACATCAACCAGTGCAAACTGTTATCATTGAGGAGAAGGTATTATTGCTTCAAGAAGCTTTGTCCCCCCCCAGAAAAAAAGACTCCAGAGAGAAGCTTAGGAGAAGAACATAGGCAGAATACTGTCTGGTCAGCTGTAATTTAGTTGTCTTCATAAACTATTAATACAGAAGGCCTCTCACCCTCAGTTTAGTGCAGCAACAAATCTGTCTATGAGAAATGTGGCTGGTGAGGAGGCACTAAGCCTGTGATGTACTCTGCAAGAGGTGGTTAATTGGAGAAAAACCTGAAATGCTCCTATTTAAAAGGCAAAAATGGTTCCTGAAGCCTGCAATCAGCTCTGTGAAATCTACAGATCAGAAACCAGAAAGGAATAAAACTATAATTATGGATTTCAGCTGAGAAGGCTGAAAATATTTACTTATCCTCTCTTCCCCCATTTTCTTCCATCTTCCAAGGAGAAAAGGCTCCATTTAAAAGAACTAAGAAAATTAAACAAGGTTGTAGCATTTTCTTAAACAGTAGTACCATTATATTCCCCTGATGAAAGCTAGTGTGTTTTAGTACATTGCCAGCTGTGAAAATCTTTTCTATTCTCTCTCTTTTTTTCAAAGAAATGTTAAGGGTAATGCGTTGCATTATAGGATGGTAGATTTGCTGTGAGGCTGCATAAGGAGAGCGTAACTTCTCTCGGTGTTACCGTGGTACAACTGGGTGTTTTGAAAGGCCTGGCTATAAGTTATAGTCTTCAGCTAGCTGTCTGTTCCCTGAGCCTCTTATAGAGGTTTATAACACGGATCAATAAACAGTGTTTGGTTGATTTTGTTTGTTTAAGGAATGCTACTTGGTTTTTATTATTGTTCTTTTTGGTCTCTGTCCCCTGGGACAAAGTTATTGTGATAACTGAGAAGTGTCATCTCGTCCATGTTCTTAAAAGTATACCCGCATTTCAGACCACAAATTGGGCATGGGAAATGAATGGCACTGCAATGTTTGGTCTATAAGCAGGGAATTTCTAATATCAAGCCATTAATGACTGCAAGAAGAACTGTTAATTGTATCTTTTTCCATTCCAAATGCACCAAAGTAGCATCATTCCCAACAGGAGAATGCTGTCAGCGTGACTGAGGATTCCCTGTTTTGTAATGGGTGTTGGCTAGGTGTGGATTATCTCTTATTTCAGTCTTTAAGCTCTGCTATTCAGGGTAAGAAATACATACAGGCATGTACGTACATCCTTATGAAGATCAAGAAAAATATTGTGCAATATGTGCAAAACTTTCCCTCTCCGTGTTCCATACACTGCAGTGAGGGACACTTCAGAAGCCCAGAGCATGCACCACGAGGATTCTTTAGTGCTTACCTGGGCTTCTCAAGCACGAATTAAAAACCTGCAACGTAAGCTTCTAGCAAGGATTGTGTTCTACTGTACCATGACTGCTGCTGCTTGATTTTAGAGAGACTTCTCATCTTAAAATTAGCAAAAACCAGCAAGCAAAAGATGCTGCTGATCATCTAAACAAGTAGATTGTGGCCCTTTGGGACGTGGTCTAGTGGTCAGGGAGATGTTGGGATGGAGGTTGGACTTGGTGATCCTGGAGGTCTTTTCCAGCTTAAACGATTCTGTGATTCTATGATCTGATTGGAAAGAGGCTCCTATCCATTAGCATACAGTCACTGTCATCTCGCTCAAGGGCATGATGTTCTAGCTTCTCCTAGATGAACAGATAGACAAGATTACTCCCTGGATTTACCACAGATTTCATAATTTATGCTGTATCAATTAACACATTGTTTAAATTATAGATTAGCTTCTCATTCCTGTTTACATCATATTATGCTGGCTAGTCAGTGCTTGACATTTTTTTTCATCAGCCCCTGGGGGGTTGGTCCTGGCTTCTCCATGCAGTACTATTAATCAAAGTCTCTATCAAAGTTTAATCAAAGTCTAATCAAAGTTTATCTCATATAAAGCTGCCGTTCTTAATATAGACTGACAGTAGTGCAGAAGCAAAATGAGACGTTCCAAACAATTTACGAATTCATCGAGTTTCACTGAAGTCACCACACTCCCATAGAGCTTCTGCATTCTGCTGAAACTTCATTTCCATGAAATCTCCCTGGCCAACCATTTCTCCCATTTTCTACCATCTCTGTTGGAAACTCCTGCGCTGTTTGTATGCTGACATCGCAGCCAGCGTTCAAAAGTTCCCAGTGTCACCAAGCATCACTTTCCAGTCCTACTCCAAACAAATTGCTTGAGCTGGACAAGAAGTTCAGACTTGCTAGCAGTTTACGACATGGACGATAGGTCCTCGCTTTATCTGGCAGAAGGAAATTATGTGTTAGCTAGTTCATTAAAAAAATCTTCTGGCAAAGCTCATCCTCGTGCATCAGGAATTCCAGCTCTTTTCATATGAGCGCAATAATCTGCAATTCATTTAAGTCTTTACAGGTTTTTTGTGAGGACAACGCTCTGCCTTTACATGGCTTTTCTTTTTTCACCTTCACAGCAATTTTGGGTTGCTCTGTAAAGTACTGCCTACATTCGCAGTGCTCTTTAAATTAAAAAGAAAAACAAGAATTCTGATGTAAAGTCTTATACAATTCACTGTATATTTGTATGGAAATAAGGTGCGGCACTTGAGTTCTGGGCAAGCTGCCACTGCTTTTCTCTGAGCTGTCGAGGTTCTGCACCGCTGCAGCCCAGCGCCCAGCCTTTCCAGAGAGAAAGAAGAGCAGAGCAAGCAGTAGTCACAGATTCTGCCTGCAAAACAGATCTTCAGTGACAGGGATGCACAGATATGATACGCTATGGAGTAAATACATCTTCTGCAAGTGACTTTTAAACTGATCTCTAGGCCTCTCTGCAGATCTTAAAATGTTTTCTTGCGCTCGTTAGGATGGAACCATCATATTAGCACACCCTTGCTTCTGATAGGACAGGAGAGGACTTCCTGAAGGCGATCGTGTCATATAATCCATTTCATAACCCGATTACAATCTTAAAACTAGTTATACCCTTTGTATCTAATACACCAACTGGAAGTTTAATTCTCTGATTGATGGAGACCTGCTGCTGCTGTCCTGCCTTTTTAATTTCATCAGCAGTCTCTCCCTATTTATTCTTGTGCCATTCCTGTTTCTACACTTGTTCCCTAAGGAAATGAGGTTCCTTTGATTATATGGTCCATTTCTGTCCTTCAGTCCTGACTTTTAAGAACTTCTCATCCATTGCACTATTTCCATCAAGTATAAAAGAACAGCCAATATCTCAAAGATAATTATGTTTCTTTAAATGTTGTGGGAAAAAAACTAGCCAAGTCAGAGGTAAAAAAAAAAAAAGACAAATGAGAAGGGAGAACAAGACAGGCTTCAACTGTTATTCTTTTTCTTAGGCACCAGCCACTAGCCAGTCGAAATACGCATCCTTCCAGACAAGGCATTGCACTGCTTTCCCCTCCCTGGTGGGACTGTTGTGACAGACAGATGGGATTAGGGAATAAGAGACACTTTGATGGGAAAGCAAGAATCATTCCTCCTGCTGCTCATTCTCTCATCTCCTGAGAGGTTCTGCCATTCTCTTGATTATTTTCATAGACTTTCCCTTCAGTCTGAATTCATCTTTGGTGAGTATGGATGACCAGGGCTGTACAGAGTACTCCAGATTTACATTTCTCCAGAGCTGTCATAATTCTCCTGGCAATATCTCACTAGGTATGATCTAGGATTGTAATTCCCTGTTGACTCGGGCAGTGCACTGGTTAATCCTAGTTATTTCATGATCCTTTCAAACACACAGGCTTTTCTGGTGTCATGTCACTCTGATAAGGCTTCAATTACATTAAAAAAATTTATTGCAACTAAATGCATGTAATGAAATTTCATCTCATTTCTACTTTTCCAGCCTGCAAGGAAAAAATCATCTTGATTTTTTCCACATATCACTCTCCTTTTCTACATTGATAATGTCTCTCAAAGTCTTTTTAGTATATTACTTTTTAAAACCAAGGTCATTAAGAGAAATACTCAGATAAGGTTGGTTCCAAGGGTAGTAAATACTGAAAAAGCTAATCCCACTCCAGCCTAAGGGTTTTTGATAGCATTTCAACATAGTCCTGCAGTGTATTTAACTAGTTCCCTTAACTGCTTTAGCTACCTTCTACTAATCCCCAGCTTCTCAGGCTTCACCGGTACTTTCCCATTGGCATGGCAATCACCATTCTGCCAAAGTCGTGATAGATCAGATCTGCCACGGTATCAAGTTAGCCTAGACTCTGTGGCTCTCTTGTGATCTACTTGTTTGCAGATATCTGTTATTTTTCATCTTCTATTATGTTTACCTTCTTTTTCAACTCATTTTTGCTTTAAAAGCCTGCTCTAAAGCTTTGTATTGTATTGCGGCGTACACTGTAGGCTCGTTTTAGCCACTTACTTGTGTAATGGACCAGACTGCCTCCTTTCCAGTCGCCAGTTCTGGCTTCAAAGAGTTACTTAAGATGCTTCTCACCAGCAACAGGATTTCTTACGCCAGCTTTTTTTGAATCCTGAAGCAGGTTTTCTGGTTGTGCTGGGTGAAAAAAAGGATCTGTGAGTTTTGCTTCAATCCAGAGTAATGCAGATTTCCTTTCTGTCCTCGTTTCCTATCAGCTGGCTCTGTCTTTGAGCCCCTGTTTCAAAACCTCCTATTGAAAATTGACCTATAAGGCACAGCCTTTATCGCTGATCATCCTTTCTCCCTTTCCATCTAGGCACCATGTTTGAGGTGGGTTTGCACACAGCTAGGTTTTGAGGCTTTTTGCAAAAGTTTTTTGCTTTGCAGGGTTTTAAAGCTCCAGAAACGTTTTGCCTTAGAGAAAACCCAGGTCTCCACCACAGAGGAGTTCCTGAACAACTTAACTTCTGCTGCCTTCACTCATTTCTTTATAATTCTGGTAGACAGACTTGCTAACCAATCTATTTTTGTTTACCCCTGCATTTTATTTAAATTAAACCAACATCCATGTGATCCGATGCTATTTTTTACAATTAGCTGTCCTATAACACCCTCAATACTTTCTGTAACTAAGTTTAGAGAGAAGCTCTCTGCTTTTTGTCAGAAAATCTGTCAGTTGACACACTCTGGAATATCTGGAGTCGCATTTGCCTTCAGCGGCATTTGTTCTCCAGTCTATATCCGAGAAATCGGAGTCTGCCATAATGAGACAATTCTCTGCAGAATTCCTCCTGTAATAACACTTTGAACATCTCTACCCATATCCAAATTTAACTCTGGAATTCTACAGCAGACTCTTAACAACTACCCACTATCTTTCCCCAAAGTAATTTTGCATGCAAACAGAATCTGTTTTATCAGGGATCCATTGCTGAAACATCCGCCTGTCATTCCACGCTTTTACCATTATTTCCACCTTTTCTGGATACCAGCTCCTTTTCAGTACCTGTGTCCAGGGAGTTCTTACAAGTCCGTGATGTTTCTGTGACCTTGTAACTCTTTGTGACCCTGCTCTGCAGCTCACCTCCGACAGGTTCAGGCTTTAAAGATTATTATGAGCTTGGGGGTATTGTGAAAATACATTCCTTGCTGTTAGAGAGAATGGCAAAATAACCCCACCAAAATTAATTTCAGATTATCTATAGGTTTTTAAATGGTGACTCCACAAAGCTGCTAATATATACATAGCAGTAAAGACAGCCAGGACACAAAGTAGTGCACTCAGTTTCTGCGAGCATGATATATTGCCTACACACTGAATTTTATCTGTTGGGGAAATGTCAGAAATTTAGCAGCATATCCGTCTGCTCCCTTCTCGCTGTGCTAAAAGCACACTTGCCAGCGAACAAATTCCTCATTTCGTTTTGGGTTACCGTGTTTTCTGTGGCTGGTACTTTGGTTCAGGGTTGGGGAAGGAAGCGATGCATGCTCGGCGCAGGAAAAGCTTTCTTGTGTCGAATATAGCAGTGAGAAAGTTCAGTCGTGAGTGTGTCTCACCCAAAGACTGCGCTCCACTGCAAAGATAAGAATTAATGGGAATTCTCCACCATGCAGCAGCCTTCAAAGCTTCGGTCAGGGAGCTGATGCACGTGTCCGGCTTCACTCCGGATACATAGATCTGAAATATTCTCAGCCAATTTCTTTGTTGCTGCATGATAGATCCTTTCCCTTATTCATCTTGCACCTTCTGGCCTATCTGCAAAATGACTTTTTCTTGCCAAAATTTACCAGAAAAATAAGCCTTTCCGTGGAGTGTTTTTAGCTGAAAGCGGCAGGTCAGAGTGGGAGTGCATGTTTTAAAACGTGTCTTGCACGAAGTTGAAGTTTAATTGTGTACAGGATATACTACAGATTATTAAATCCCCTATGGCAATCAGTATCTATAAATTATTGTATAACTTTTAGCATTTTTCTGTGGTGCACACTCTAGGTTAATATCGAACTGCAGCTATAAACAAACCCCATTGTGTTCTTGCTTTGTGCTCAAGAGTTTTGCAAGTATCAGTGAAGAGCCAGTGCTACAGTGAGACTCAAATGAAAGGTCCAGTCTGGCATGGAAGGATCATCCCTGCAGGCAGCTTCTCCCTGCAGTCTCTGGAACTGCTTTTGTGTATAAAGATTGTTCACTGGGCTGGGGTTTACAGAACCATTGTTTTGCAAAAAAGTTACTGACTAGCTCTCTTTTGTGTTAGGCTTGACATTCTACCTAATGGGGATACAAACCTATTAGATGCATTTTATTAGTTTTTGGTTTCCCTAGCTAAACTATAATGAAAATAAATTTCAAGCCCTTTTTTTTTTTTTTTTTTCTGTGGGTGTTATTTCTCGCAGTGTGTCAGTTAATAAAGTGGTAAGCTATAGTCTGTTCTCTGGATATAATGAATACAATTTAAAGCCAAATCATTAATGGCTTTTGTGGTACAGTTGAAGAGAGAATTTCGAGTTTTAGTTTTGATTAGGGCATTTAGTGTATCGTTTGTGCATGAGTGGTCGGTGTTCTCTCGTGAGTTAAATAGCCCGGGCAGGAAGAATCTCATGGTATGAGGCTACTGAATCACTATTGATCCCAGTCCATTATGTTTAATAGACACTGCGTCTGCATGCTCTTTCCTACCTTGTGGACATTTCAAGGTGCAGAGAAATTCTTCCATTCTCACATAATTGAGTCAAAAGTGTGAACTCGTATGAAGAGTGCCTGAGGGACCTGAGATTGTTTAGCTTGGAGAAGAGGAGGATGAGGGGAGACCTCATTGCTCTCTACAACTACCTAAAAGGAGGTTGTAGTGAAGCTGGTGTTGGTCTCTTCTCCCATATAACTAGTGACAGGACAAGAGGTAATGACCTCAAGTTGCACCAGGAACTTGACTGGGTATTAGGAAGAAGTCCTTTACTGAAAGAGTGGTTGGGCATTGGAACAGGCTACCCAGGGAAGTGGTGGAGTCACCATCCCTGGAGGTGTTCAGAAAACGAGCAGATGTAGCACTTCAGGACATGGTCTAGAGGTCAGGGAGATGCTGGGATGAAGGTTGGACTTGACAATCCTAGAGGTCTTTTCCAACCTTAATGATACTGTGATTCGATGATTCTATGAACTGAATCCTCTCTCAGTGTGGCTTTCCTGGCATAGCCACCAATAGCCTTCTCTGTCACCCTCCAGCAGCCATCTGGGATTGCCACAGGGCTTTGCAGGAGCTCTGGACCTCCCAGAGCACCTACCCAGTGTCACCAGGAGGACCCAGCAACTCTGTGGCAGGGTCAGAGAGTTGGCTGAGCAACCAATGAGGAGCATCCTGCAAGTGCTGGGCCCTGGGGCCCACGGAGCTTTCCGGACTCGTGTGTAGCAGAGATCAGCAGCAGCAAGCCCCTTCTGCCAGCTGCCAAATCGCTCTGAGCAAGGCTGCTGCTGTGTCCCCGCTGGTGGGGACAACTGTGTGACTCACAAGGAATCTCCTGCCTCGCTGCAGTTTTCAGTCTGTGAAATTAAATAAACTAATCCCCCTCTCAGCCTACTGTGCTAAAATCGGCGGTAGCTCAGGGGCTGCTTCGTGAGCCGCGCTGTCGTCCCCATCGCAGGGGCAAGCGAGCGACGGGGTGTACCCCTCCTCCAGCCATCTGCTGCCACCCCTGCGTCAAAGCCCTCGGAAAGCTTATGCAACTTCAGGCTGTCTTCAGGGTTTAACGAGCGCCTTCAGTGCTCTCATGTTCCCTTTCCTGCTCTGTGGAGAAATATATAGAGCGGTTCGTTACCACTGGAGAGGTGGGTAGATAGGAGAGAGCTGTTTGTGCACCATCTAGTTAAATTGGAGCTTTCCCAGGTCTCTCGTGCCACAGAAAGGTGTTCAGAGCTCATTTGGACCTCCTAGGTTAGTCACTCTTGGTAATGAAGCTTAATAAGTAAGATGCCCCAAAGCCATAAAGAAATTGAGCTCTGGTGATCTTCTTGATGCTGACCCTAAGTGGCATGGTAGCATTTAGTCTCTGGGTGCTCGTAGCAGCTTGTCATCCATATTACTTATATATAGCACAAACCAAACTGCTTTCCTAGGCAACTGAGCTCTTTGCTGGTTGGGCTCAGCAGAAGGTGGAAAACATGCAATGTGAGTCCAAGGCAACAGTAAACTGGAAACGGCTTCCCGTGTCTTTTCTTCAGGCCCACTGTAGTCCCAGCAGGTCTCCTAGGCACACTGTGAGACCAGGACTCTCATCAGGAGGTTTTTTTAATCAGGTATTTTCACCTGCAAGCACAATAGGCACCGAAATGATTTGCAGTAAAAAGTGATTCTTTTAGGTGATGAAAATTTTATACCTTTTTCTTGGCATTTCCTTCAGAAAGCATGATTTTCCTTCCCACTCCTGTGGAGTGAGTTTTGTTTTTAAAGAGCTGTCTCAGAAAATGCCTGAAAGTGTCTTAAACGGTGATTCAGCAGGAAGGAGATGGGGTTACAATCATCTCCTCGAGAAAAAATCCAAAGGTGTTCTCTGGTTTGGATGGGGGGTGTTTTTTCACTCTTTGAATTTCACTTCCTTGATAATGAAAGTAGCAGGAAAACTGGGAAGACAAGTTGGAAGGAGCGCATGATGTAGCCGTACACCTCACTGACTCATTCCCCACACCTGCTCTGGGGTGATTCAGCTACTTCAGTGCCGTGCCTTGAGATGTCGAGCGGTGCACGCAAGGGCAGAATCACGCCTTTGGCTTCACAGCAGCAGCAGCAGAACATCATGTGGCAGCAGCCTTTGGAGCCAGATGGGTTTTCTGAGCAGAGCATAATGGATTGCGATTGAATTGATATTTTAAGCTAACAAATGTTTAGATCAGAGAGGCTCACAACACAGACACTTACAATACAGGGCTGATTGCAGCATGACAGAAGCAGCTAAATGCTGTAATAGGGAAGGTGGTGTCAGCATTTCACTTCTAAATTTCAATTCTCAATGACTTCAAGCAGCTGTAAAAATTCACTTTTAGCTGAGGCTTGAAGAAGGACATGGGCCAAGACCCAGCGCAGTCTAAAAAGAAGTCCCAGTTCATCTCAGTATGAAAGGCTTCCCAGTACGAAAAAGCTTAAACATAACAGGGCAGCAAAATCTGCTTCCCCCCAGAGAGGGTCCTGTGTTTGTTTCTGAAGCTGGGACACAAGTGAGGCAAGGAGAATGAGCAGAGCTTTGAAAAAACAAGTTGTCCATGGGACAGCAACGTGCCCTTGTGGCCAAGAAGGCCAATGGTATCCTGGGGTGCATTAGGAAGAGTGTGTCCAGCAGATCGAGGGAGGTCCTCCTCCCCCTCTACTCTGCCCTAGTGAGACCTCACCTGGAGTCCTGCGTTCAGTTCTGGGCTCCGCAGTTCAAGAGGGACAGAGATCTACTGGAGAGAATCCAGTGGAGGGCTACGAGGATGACGAGGGGACTGGAACACCTGCCTGATGAGGAAAGGTTGAGAGACCTGGGACTTTTTAGTCTGGAGAAGAGAAGACTGAGAGGGGAGCTAATTAATGTGTATAAATATATGAGGGCTGGGTGTCAAGAAGAAAGGGGCAACCTCTTTTCACTTGTGCCCTGTGATAGGACAAGGGGCAATGGATACAAGCTAGAGCACAGGAAGTTCCACCTCAACATGAGGAGGAACTTCTTGACTGTGAGGGTTCCAGAGCACTGGAACGGGCTCCCCAGAGAGGTTGTGGAGTCTCCTTCTCTGGAGACTTTCAGGACCTGTCTGGATGTGTTCCTGTGGAACCTGCCCTAGATTCTCTGGTCCTGATTGGCAGAGGTGTTGGACTTGATGATCTCCAGAGGTCCCTTCCAACCCCTAACATTCTGTGACTCTATGATTCTTCTGAAAAGATCGGCTGGATAAAATATAGAGAGCTGCAAGTGGTCACCAGGAAAGCACATCAGCCATACTTTATCTCACGTGAAGGCTAAAGGACTAGTAAATGGAATGGTGGCAGAGTCAAAATTGTGCATTGAGATCCATTAGCTTGTATAAGGTATCCCTTTGTCGTTAAGTCTCACTGAAGCCAAGCAACCAGTAAGGGCCAACAAGGATTGTACAACGTCAATATTATTATTATCGTTATTGTTGCTATTGTTAGTCCTCGTCATAATTCTAACAGCAATTGCTTACAACCCAGCCGTTCTGGAGGTATCACGTGCTGTATCTTTCAGAGTTCTGTTTGCTGAGGTAGAAAAAGCTCTTTTCTTATGGCAGGATATTCCCGAACTGCTTATTGGAGAATTTCTTACGCCTTTCAGTGAAGTGTCTTGCACTGGTTCTAATCAGGAACACAAACGAAATAGCCGGTCTGCAAGTCTGGTGCTGCTGACTTGGCTTATGTTCATCTCCTACTACACTCAGGGAACTCTTCCGCATTATGGGCTTCTTTTCTTTCCTACTCAAGTTTCATCAATTTACTAGTCACCAGAACCCAAGTCTTTCTGATTATACATTCAGAAGTATTTATACTGGCTCTGCAGAACTAATTAGGGAGATCAGGCACTTTAAAATATCTCGTGTTTTGGCAGTCTTGATATCTGTGCACACTGTGAACCCGTTTCCAGATTTGATGCTAACTACAGAGTTCTTTATGCAGCCTTAAAACGGAGGAGGCAGATCACTGCACGTACAGAAGTTAAAAGTAAAATGGAAAGATGTTGTAGAAGATGGTTAGACAAATATCTGAACATGGGTAATTTGCAGAACAAAGTCCTCAACTAAGAGAGAACTCTAGTTAGAGACTTTCACACATTTTTCTACATATGAACCGTACCTGCCATGAAATAAAATAGCCCTGCTGGCAAGACTATGGAAAGATGGTTCTCAGATACCAAATTCCTAGTTCTAAGAACTGTATAGAAAATGTCGCCAAATGTCTCCACTGCCAAGTCTGGAAAGAGAGAAGATAAAGATTTAAGTCTGAGGAAAGCTGGAATATAATGAAAAGAGCAGCAGACTTTCAGATCAAGTTTTTAGGATGCTATTTTGGCTTCTTCCTGTAACTTTGACAAACACTTTAAAGATCAGGTGTCTGAAGTTAGGAAAAGAAATCCGCAGTGAAACACATAAATAGGGAATCTGTTTTCAAATGGGTAAGCATTTGTAACTTCAAACAAATTTACAGTTATCTGTTTGTAAATATGTTATGGCTAAAGTGGAACTGTCTAAACACCCATTGATCCAAATGACAGCTTGCCCCATTAAAATACTGAAATCATATAATGTTGAAAGCCAGGAAAAGATTTGGCAGTCTTTTTATGATACCTTCAGAGATCATTAATATCTTGCAGTCTTGTGACTGATAATAATCCAGTCACAAGGTATTTTGCAACTTTGCTTTCCTGACTTCATTAATACCTGCCATAAAAATAATTACTGGGTTTTTAATATATGTATTTATTTAAAAATAATAGGGTTATCTGGAACACAATTAGATTTTCTTTCATTTTTGCTCTTTTAGTGAAGTATCTCATGCCCATCAGACCGTGAACTTTTAAGTGGGTCTGCATTTTTGCTGCCTGACAAAATAGCCAAGAGGAGTGAAATCTTTCCTTAAGGATAGCATTAATTAACTAGGTAATATTTAGGTTTTGATTGCTTCCCCCGTATGGACATAAAGCATACATATAAATTCATTAGCACCTCACCAGCGAGTGCTAAAATATTTATTAGTTTTTCACAGTGACTATTTGATGCTGGTTCCAGTTAAGCACTACTGCCCAAAATATTCATTCTCTGGTTTATTAATCCACAACGACACATCCTATTCCCTCCTCCTTCCTGTCCTTCCTTCCATTCCCCCTCCCAAACCCACTTTTCCCTCCCTGTCATTTGCACAAAATGCTGGTTTTTAAAGAGAGTGCCATAGATTTTGAAGAAAAGGGACGTGATGCTTTCAAGCAGTATTTCTGTTGTCAAAAGCAGATGCTTTAGCTGCTGAGTGTCTTTGCATACAACCATTAAAATACGTTCAGCCCCCTAAAGCCATCGCAAAGGCCGCTGTGGTACAAGTCACAGTGGGGTTTTATCATGTCCTCTCCCCGTAGTTAAGGAATTTCAGGTGTCAGATGAGAAGGGATGCATTTGGGTCACCAAACTCACTCTCCTACAATGAAACATAAAGAAACTTATGAAACAATACTAAGTTACAAAACAATAATCAACAAAAATTAGCAATATGTCATCTGGCTGTGGCCACAGCAAGGCAAGAATAGGCAAACTGCCCAGGGCAGTTCATGTGTTTATGTCTGGAGGGGCTCAGGACTGAGCTTAGAGATTTCCGGGCAAACGGGCACTAAATCTGTATTGTTTGCCAGCTGGGGCATGAGAAACGTGCCCTCCTCTCCTTCCTCAGCACTGAAAATTCCCCCTGCACGTGGATGCCCTAAAAGCTATATAGGTTTGGCAGAAGCCTGCATCTCCACTACAATTTCCTTTAAACAACTGCAAGGAAAAAGAAGTTTAAAAAAAGCAGTAGTTACGTGCATGATCATAAATTGCTCTAGCCTGTGTATCTCCTTGTCCCAGTAAGCTTCAGGGTTTCACCAGGGAATGCAAATTAAAACTGACTGCAACAGTTGGCTCTAGATTTTGTTGTCAGGGAGCAGTATTCATTTTCTTCAGTGCCTGGTTTCTGTTGCCTTTCTGCTTAAGCGAAAAAGAACAAAGGGAGATAAGGAGGCAGATCGAGACAGCATGGCATAAAAACTAAAATACACTGAATTTATACCTTCTTGCTGCTGTGAAGTGCTGTAACCCAAGGATACTGAAAAGCTAGATCTAAACTAGCAGGAATGTGCTGTTCTGAGAGGGGAGGAACGAGGCAAATGGATAAAGGTACTGGCCAGCTCAGGGCAAGCACATAACTGACCCACCAAACTTCAATTTACATTTAAATTCTCATCCCTGTGCAAGCTTCACTCAAAGCCATTGTGAGGCATTGTTGGACTGAGGGTCTTCTGCAGCATCATGCTGAAGAAAAGCACACAGCCCATCTCTTTTCTTCCAGAGGAGACAGCTTTGCAGAACGATTGTAGCACCAGCACCGTGAGCAGTACCCAGCCCTCCCAGCAGCCTGCAGAAGAACAGCCTTCACCCCTGCGTAGCATTGCCCACGTGGGTCCCATCCATGTAGGTCACCTCCAGCTGATCCCTGGTGTAACTCGTGTTGTAAGACCTGCAGGTATTGGGGCAGTGTCTTCTAGGGTGTATGTCAGTGGTAGTACTCCTGTAAGCCTCAAGGAGAATGCCAAGGAGATCAGTGTCCTGCAGGACAGACCAGGAGCAGACTGCTTGCCCACCACCATCATGCAGTTTGAGCAAGGCCCCCAGCATCTGACACTGAGGAGGGCACAAGGGAACTCTACAAAGAGTTCACACTAGCGGTTCAGGTTCAGCTTTGGTTCTTGATAAACAGTGGTCAGCTTTTGTTTTGGCTCAGGTTCGGGTTCGGTTTGGCTCAGTGATTTTGAGTTATGCTTCTTAGACATCATCCACTGGCACAGGGTTACTGTGAGCGATTACGGAATCATAGAATCAGAGAGTGGTAGGGGTTGGAAGGGACCTCTGGAGATCATCTCGTCCAGCATCCCTGCTAAAGCAGAGTCACCCAGAGCAGGTTGCCCAGGATTCTGTCCAGGTGGGTTTGGAATCTCACTGGAGAAGGAGACTCCACAACCTCTCTTGGCAGCCTGGGACAGGTGCTGCCAACCTCACAGCAAAGAAGTTTTTCTCATGTTCAGATGAAACCTCCTGGGTTCCAGTTTGTGCCTGTTGCCCCTTGTCCTGCCACTGGGCACTACTGAAAAGAGTCTGGCCCCATCCTTTTGACACCCATCCTTTAGTTATTTATAAGCACTGACAAGATCTCTTCTCAGTCTTCTCAAGGCTAAATGTTCTTTTAGATGGATTCTGGTGGAATACGCCAATGCTGTCAAACATCATTGATCATCTGGCTCAGGTTCATCTTCTGACTTATATATGAAATGATCTCCCATTTGTTTTGGCTTGTTTTGTTTTATGCCAGAATTCAAGCTATTGCCAATGAGCTGGTTTCAGCAGTGTTCTCCTTTCTGCTATCTGCTTGGGTGGGAGCTTTGTTTTCCATTGGTTTCAGGGGGCTTTTGATCCACACCTTCTTATAGATACTGCTCTGAATACCCAATTCTTCTTGTCATCTGTGGGAGTTTTATGCCAGAACATGTATAGTTAGGTCAACAAGAGAGAAAAACTGTCTTCAGCCAGTTGTAGAGGAAAAGTTTGCCTGAAACCAGCATTACGCCCAAAGGAGAGATGTAGACTGTCTATATATGCTCCCTAAATTCTCATGTGAAGAAATCATTGGAAGCTGCTCCTAAGAATGAGAAGCTTTTTTGGTTGGTTATTGGGTTTTTTTATTATTGGGAATATCAAGTGTCAACAATATCCTGCTTGCACAATCCTGATACAATTTAGGGCCCGGTACTGTAATCTCTACCATCAACTGCCATGGGAGTTGCCTGAACAATGAGTCTTTGTTATGTGTGGAACATTTCGTACCATCTGTGTCCCAGAACACTTACCGGAGTTAGATAAAACAGTCTCGGTAAATAACAGCAGAGAATAAATAAATTTCAAAGGTTTAAGCAAAGGAAAGCAGAAATAATTCAAACTCTTAGTCAGACATGCAGCACAAAGCGTGGCAGTAAACGATGCCATGTACTTCTTTTGAAAATACCAAGAAACTAGAACAGGTTTTTTTTCCATTTGCCTGCTGAAATACCAGCGCTACTGCTCAAGAAAGCTAAAGAGAGTTAGTGTCATAAGCAAGCAGCCCGGAGTCTAATAGAGGCAGCCACGCAGAGTGTTAAGCGTTCAGTTCAAGAAACCATCAAGTCCTGGTATAACAAGATACTTAAAACAGTCCATGTGATTAGAGTTATTCAGCTGTGGAAAGCTGGGCATGTATTTAAATACCTTGCTGAATTGTGAAGATGATACTAAGGAAACTGCATGTTAAGGGTAGAATTAATCTCGTGAACTGTGGTTCTGTTTGAAAGTTAGATGTCCTGTTTAAGCTACTTTTTTGTAGCCAGTTAAGAGAGAGAGGCACCTGAAGGACATTCTTGCTTTCTTGAGGGACCTCTAATATGGGTGACATGACTTACTCTATAGATTTGCTCACTTCCCAGGTGATTAATTTAGTTCCAATGTCTGACTTTAAGATGGTTAAAATCAAGGAAGGCGGACACACATTCACTTTTTCCACATCTTTCACTGCAAGACAGCTGCTTGAAAAATTTGCTCCATTTTCATGGAGCTTTCACATGTCTCCATGAACATGCCAGGAGTTTGTATTGCTTTAGAATCTGAAAAATGTTTAATTCCTCCACGACAAAACGTTTTCCTGCATTGTTACCCAGGACTAATCTAAAAGTTAGTTTAGAATGAATATAGGATGCTGCACATCAAAAACCCATGGTTGAACTCATGGCAGTTGTGTGTCAGACGTGCAGTAATGAGAGACATTGCAAATGTTTGTGACTTAATACTGCTACAGGTCGTGCAGTGAGTTGTAATATGTAGGCTGCCCTCAAAAATGACAGAGTGCTGTTCTCTGAGGAGGGAACAGCTTGTTCCACCTGCCACCAAGATCAGCTTTGCAGCCTTGTACAGCAAATGCTCCAATATGATACCTTGGGAGCGTCCTCGTACAACTGGTTTGTCTAATTCATACTGGCAGCCACAATCTGAATTCAGTGAATCAGAAGATCTCACTGATGAAATCTCATGTATTATTTGAGTAGACCAACACCAGCACCACCAGCATCTGTCAGCTGCTTCAGAGACCCATTGGGGCAAAGGAGAAGAGTCAATCGAGCAAAGACAGCTTGATTGCAAGGGCCTTTGGGCAAACGCTTTAGCAAAGGGGCATGCATAAGGAAACTGGTTCTCCTGGGATGAAATATCTGCGCCCTGGTTTCACTGGTTCTCACAGGCAGACATGACGTGTGCAGATCTTGCACTACATGTCACAGTTCTTGTTCTCATAATTATAAATGTCTCTTGTAGACTGAAGACGTATCTTCACTGTCTCAAAGATCTTAATGACGACTGAATAACAAAATGCAAACATTATACTTTCTCAGCATAAACAAAGCAACAATTGCATCAAAGGTCCTACAGGCATTGCTTATTTGTACTAATAATTCCTGCTTTGCAATCAAGCTCTACAAGATGCCAAGTTAATTATTTTAAACACTTTTCACCACTTGGCACTTATTTTGGGCTGCAAGTGGGGAAGTGAGGAGAGGAACAAAGAGCAGAGAAATGGCAATTCCTTCACCACCAAATAATTGAGGCACATGACAGAAGAGGATTTAGGAGGGAAAAGCCCTAAGGAGATTTTTTTGGAGGTTTCATTCGTTTGTTTAATGGCGAACCATGAAAAGCCAGAAAAGCTGGAGGCTGAAGAGAAAGACTGTGCACACAGAAACATTGCAACATTAACTGCTGGAAGAAGCATAAATTATGCATTTCTGATGTGTCTCTATAGGCCTTGTAACCTTTTTTTTGCCCCTTAGGGTGCTCGTTATCGGCAGGAGCAATTAGCAGATAGTATCTCGCAGCTAGCATGATTTCTTACCTTTAGAGTGATTTCAAATCAAATGAAAGGAGGCTAATAGAGCCAAGGAGGCCTGAGCTGTGAAGTTGTTTCTGAAGTATATTGAATAGAAATAATCAGTAAATTGAGGGTACGTGATGCCAGGGAGCCTGGATTATGTCTTGCTAGTTTTGCTTGCTCAATCTTTTGTGTTTTGGATAGATACTGCTGTTGCTGTGAGAGATTATGCAAGTGACACAAATAATGGAAAAACCCTTCATTAAGTAATTCTGAAAGGAGAGGCCCAACTTTCCTTACTTCAGCAACTTCAAGCTGATTAATCAAAAGATCTGATTTTTCAACTACCAAGAATAAATTAAAGACAAAGGAGGGAAAAAAGCATACTGGGGTTGGGAAAAGAAGTTCTGATGAACAGCCATCTGCTTAATTCCCCAAATCGAGTGGAAAATTTTCAACATCTAATATTTTTGAACAGCTTAGAAAAAATAACTGGTTGAGTGGAAACTCCAAAAATCTAAGATGAAATCTGTACAAAACTAATTATTCTAGGTCTTCAAAAGGTCTAAAAGAACTGTTTCTGATCTGAAAGAGGAGATTGTTGAATACAGATCAGTCCTATGTTTTGGTACCTCTAGAGCTGTCCTGTTGCAAAACAGAAATCCATGAAAATGTTTAATATACAGGACCTGTCACATGCTCCCCAGCCCTATTATTATTTTTTTTTTTTAGTGGTAACATGCTTTATTTTCAGTTGTTCCCTAATGCATTAAAATCATTACTAAGGCTAACACATAGATGCACTGAAATACATTACAAAAGCCACTTAGGTTTTTTTAAAAAGCAATTACTAAATTTCTGGTTTAAAAAAAAAAACAAAAAAAAACCACAGACCTTTAAAATATAGACCTAAATGTTTATTACTGCTATATCCCTTTAGTCCTTCCAAATCACCAGTGTCTAATACCACCTTTTACTCTTGCATCGTGAGTGGATACTGGGCCTGGAAATGGGATTTGTGTAGATTCCTACATCTTACAGACCTGCTGATTCCCCTGAGGATCCAGGTGGAGTTGGGGATCTGGCTGCCATTACAAAATTCCATTTTTAAGTCTCGAGTTCTTGAGACTGAGGGTATTTTTATCCTGTAGACTTTCCTTGCAGAAAAACCTTGATTTTAGAATAGCTTCATGATGATTTGTTAATGAACTACATAATTCAAACCTTTCTATTGTGTTACATTAAAAAAAAAAGTAATTGCTCTACCTATTAGTATCAGGCTTTCAAAATAATCTAATTGCATCTGAATACATTGGGAATAGCATGAAAAGAACTTACAGGGAAAAATCTTGGAGTCGTTCAGGTCATCTGAAGTTTATCATTGCTCACAGAGTGGCCAGGATTTCACTCCCAGGAGAAGCAAAAGCAGATAAGAAATAAGACTGGGTGGATAGAAACACAATTTTTTTTTTTTCCCTCAAAATTATAAAAACAGCTATTGAGCCTTAAAAGTATGTTTAAATTATGATTAAAAAATGCAATTTCGTCTTGCATATAGGAACACTTGGTAGTCTTATTTTTTTAATGTGCAAAATGGTACCTAGATTTCAGAAGCAGAACATGGAAGGATGCTATTGAGCTTGTAAGGAGAGGATCTATTTTGACCGACACAGCAGAGGCAGACTGGTTAGCATGTGGGACAGCAAAGGCAATTAGCTGAGTCTGGGCGTTGCCGTCCTCCTCTACAGAAGTTAGAGAAAGTAGATAAGGGAAGAGGGCAGTCAGAAGGTCACAACCTTGATCTTGAGGATTTCAATTACTCAGTTATTGATTAGGATGACAATTACACAAAAGCTATAGAGAAGAGCACATTCGTAAATGTTGCCCAGGATTGCTTTCGTCTGTTGAGGTGATTACACAATGAGAGTTTATTTAAAAACTCGTCTGAACAGTTGGGACAGCTCCGATAAATAAGCAGAGTTCAGGAAATAGCGAGACCTTTCTAGGACCTGCTAAAATCTGTCGTGTGGTGAGGAAACACGATGCTGTTTCCCTATCACAACTGTGACCTCTCCTTCCAGAAACTCCCTGTGAGAAATGACCATACACCTTCCAAAGGTCTTTTGACCCTCCTATGTTAGCTCGGAATATATCTCTACCCTGACAAAACTCCTTAAAAAGTCAGATTTAAGTCATGCATGTACCACCAACACAGGCTCACAAAGACACATATATCTGCACACGTGTGTGTGGAAATACTGAGTCACCATCCTAATATTGGAAGTTTTCTTAGGAGCAATGCATTATGTTCCTTAAAAAAAAGACCCATAATTAGGTGGAATATCCTCAAAAATTACCATAATGGCAGTTAAATTTCCTGCGCGGTGTGGATTTAAAAACGTCACTGCATAGTCTTTGCCAAATAGGTCAGTAGAGGTAAAATCTGATTCAGCCAGCATATGATCCACCTCAACTATTGAACTGTTTACTCATCGTACAGCAGAGAGTGCTTCTTAGTTATCAAAACAAAGGCTTTTCCAGAAGTTTCATTAAGCTGAGGACTGCTTCTAGGCCAAGGATCCCAGGTCACATTTGCAATTAAACCCATATATTTTTTCTAATGCTTCAACAGTGTATTAATTTGTAATTCATCCAAGGGATTAATGCTACTTTCAGATATCCGGGCTCAAAGCCTTGCTAATGCAGCGTGTTTATTTCTTCACTTTTGAGAAGTGGAATGTGCAAAGGCTGATATTGCCTCCAGCACCGTTGTTTACTTAGCATCCCCGTGCCCCCTTTTAGCCAAAGGTGATTCCTCTGCAATTAAAATGGAATTTCATCTATTTCCAGCCTATCTTTCCTGCAGCTTCTCTGACACGATCTGTAATGAGTGGTTTGTGTCCATCTGGCTTAGTCATGTGCGGAATCAAGAAATTCCGGCCTCTCCCCATTACGTCAGGGATGCTGTGGTTTGTCAGCTGCTGCATGTGCATGTTCAGGCTGGGAGGGGAATTACTACAGCAGCTAGAACAAGGTCTCCATGACAGGTCAGCTCTATTGTAAGGAATTTTCATAGAATCATAGAATGCTTTGGGTTGGAAGAGACCTTTAAAGGTCATCTAGTCCAACCCTCCTGCAGTGAGCAGGGACATCTTCAATCAGGTTGCTCAGAGCCCCAGCCAACCTGACCTTGAATGGTTCCAGGGATGGGGCTTTGATCACCTCTCTGGGCAACCTGGGCCAGTGTTTGCCACACTCCGTAAAAAATACCTTCCTTACACCTAGTCTAAATCTCCCCTGTTTTAGTTTAAAGCCATCACCTGCTAAAAAGATCATCCCCAGGTTTTTTGAAAGGTGCGAAGAACTGGCGAGCGCAAGGATCTCCTAAAATACCATGGTGTGATGCTGCTGTAGAATTCACTGTGAAGGCAAGCAAGCCGTGAAGCATGATTTGCCACTCCTGCAGGCCACCGAGACTTCTATGTGAGAGAAACCACTGACGGTTTAGAAGAAACAGCCCAGAAAACCCCATCTCGGTACTTTACTCGCTGTAGGGAGAGCGAACGGGACTGTTCAGCTGGCAGAGCCCATTCTTCTTTCTCTGTCGAAATGCATGGAAAAGCCTTCATCGCTCGCTTAGCCTTCATCCAGCCAAAGCCGAGGAGAGAGCAGGCAGGGAACCATCCCCATGCTGGGCTGAGCCCCCGCAGCAGCCCCGCAGTGCCATCTAGTGATGGTCCAGCTTGGAGCCACCGCCAGTGATGTCACTGGCACCGCAACGCGTCATCCTTGACCAGGGCTGGCCCGGCTTCGCTTGGGCAGTCCCAGCTCCGCGTTATGTGGCTGTAGGCATCCTGCAAATGTGGTTTTTGGAGGGAGTTCTCCTTAGAGGGAGGGGTGCTTTGGTTGGACCTCCTGCAGGATGGTGGCCCGAGTACTCACTGAAATGTTCCGTGCTGGAGTTATAGATCTGCTGAGTGCAGCTGGAGATGTTTGCTCTGAGGAGCATGAAGGAGGGGACAGCTGTAGCCTATTAAAGCATAGATTTTTGGCATTGTAAGCAAATACCTGAGAGAGATGCTGAGGAATTTAGGCTTGTTCATGCAGGAGAGACTTGGAAGCACTCTGGTGGCTTTTGTCAGAAGGGCTGAGGGTTAAATGGGTGCCCTAGGTATATAATCTAGAGTTTATGAAGCTGAAAAAAAACAAATGGGAAAGCAGGTCAAACTTTGTCCTTCAAATTCTTTACTATGAAGGTGGTGGAACACTGGAACAGGTGGCCCAGAGAGCTGGTGGAAGAGACCCCATCCCTGGAGACATGCAAAGCCAGGCTTGATGGGGCTCTGAGCAACCTGATCTAGTTAGAGATGTCCCTGCTCGCTGCAGGGGGGTTGGACTAGATGACCTGTAAAGGTCCCTTCCAACCCCATGCATTCTGTGATCTCTGGTAGTAAATATACTACCAGAAACCCACATTGAGTAAATATACTGCCAGAAACTCATAGTGCAGGTGGGTGAAGGGGAAGCTGAAGGCAACTGGATACAGAGGAGAATGTGCAGGAGGCTGTAGCAAAGGAGTAGTCATGTAGGCTTGCAGTGGTTGGGCTGCTTTGCTCATCCCTGCTGGCTTCTTCAGCTCTCTTGCTGAGGCTGCTCATACATGGTGTGCGTATAATACCATCCCCAACTGTTAAAAGAAAGCAGAGCAAAGCAGATTTGTTATATCGCTTGGAAAAAAACCAACATCTCCACACTTAAACAGTCAGCGCATCAAAACTCATACTTGTTTTTTAGGAAAAGATATGCACACGTTTATTACCAGTTTTAAATTCTTTATAATATCAAATGTAGCTACATCCAATCCCAGAGGGACTCCCCTGCAGAAAAAAGGGAAATATATTGCATCAGTGTTTCATTACACAGTCCACTGATCACAAAACACATCCACTCAAGGTTTACCCCAGAGTCCCTACGCAACGTGCTGCTCACGCGGAACAAACGCAGGCGCCAGCGTCTCAGGAAGGGGAGCTTAAGCCACAGTCTTTCGTTGTAGCATCTTGTCCCTTGTAGATAATTAACACACTTCACAAAGCTCTGATTAAAGTCGCCGTCGTCGTCGTCTTCTTTTAATCTTGCCCTGTCGTCTAATGGTCCAAATACTGCACAATGAAAATGCATTCATTGAGGAAATGATTTGATGGACTGAGACTCAGTATCTCCCGTATTTTCTGTCTTCCCTAATAACCACCTTGGGAACCAGCTGGTGTCTGCCATGTTTGTGCATTTTGGAATATGGGAACCTCCAGCATCCATATAACAAGCTGGCCTAGAAGCACACTGGCCAGGTATCCCCTCAGCCCCAGAGATGCCGTCTGGCCTATTTAAACTTCTTTATATTCCCTTTATGATGTAATTTTGGGAAAAGGAGATGGGGATGCAAGGGGTCAGGCAAGTTAACTGCTTTAAAAATGCCCATTTAATGCCAAATACTGCACGTTCCTGAAATGGGTATGGGGAAAATAGGATGGTTTTATGCTTCCAAATATGGCAGATTTAGTAAGTTAAGAGATCATGATGTTTACGGTAATGGACAGCTGGAGTGACAGATAAAGTCTGTTCTCTGCATCCTGCACAAAGTAGGTATGAAATATGATTAAACCAAAATGGTATTTTTTAAATACCCACTTTACACAGCCATAAACCACTTCAAGAGCTGCAAAGCAAGGAGAAATCAAGCTCCCGCTGATGAAGAGAGCAGTGGTATGCAGGAGCACTACACTATTCAGCAACAAAGTGGTTACAGTACAATGCAAATTGTTCACTTCAAAATTCAAGTCGCCTGCTCCTGCTCCTGGTTGCATAACAAACTCAAACTCAAACACTGATTGCTTTCCAGACTCAAGCACTGTTCAGCTAAAAGATCACTATTGTTCAGACCTTTTTCTGGAGATTTGGAGTGGTTTATGCTGTTAAATCAAAATTCTAGTTTCCTGGTTTGATTCAAACTGTATGAATTCAGAACAGAGCATTTCTGTCAAGTAAGTTAATACATGAAAGCATCCTGTTTTCTTCTCACAAATGGACTACTACAGCTACAATTTCAACAGTGTTTCTTTCATGATATTTTGTCTTTTGAAGCTGAAATTCAAAGTGTGACTTAGAGAACACAGAGATGAGAAATTGGAATCAGAGGATGTACCATAACAGTCTTTGTAGGAAAGTAGCAGAAGGCTGAAGAGCCTTTAAGCAAGCAGGGCTCTCTCAAGGTACAGATAGGAATATATAGTCATTATTGTAAGAATTTCTTTACTGCTTTTTAATTAGTATTTTGCATTGAGGTAGTATTTGTAAGTACTTGTCAAGCTTGCCAAATTGTGCTATGTGCCATGCCTACATTTACTGAAAGCACTAACTCATAGTGAGTTACGGAGGACAAAGTAGAAACATTAAAAAAAAAAAAAAAGGAAAAGGCAGATAAACAGTCTGTTTGCTACCACTGAATATAACAAACAGTTTCAGAGGTTGTCAGCTGCCTTACCTATCGCATGGAGATGAGATTTGAGGAAGAATGAAAAAGAGGGTGTTTTTGTTCTGAATTCAGGTATTTTGTTGCAGTTCTTGCTGTGAGTGAAAGAGACCAGAGAGACTACAAAAGAGCACGGAGAAGGTGTGGGCCAGTGGACAATGAGGAGCTATATTTTGGGGAAAGCAGAGGCAGAGAGAGGAATGGAAGACAGTAGATGAGGTAATCATGATGACAGTTATGAGAGGGAATGTGACAGGCCCTGTCCTCAACAAGGTGGCAAGTTCATTGGACTAGGGAGCAAAGTACTTTGGCTTTGCAGTTAGTATGAGTAATAATTACACAGGCTTTCTTGAAAAAGGCTCCAAGCCATATTACTGTCTGCTCTCTTTTCTGGTGGCTAAAGCTGACTAGCACTGCAGACCCCTTGACCATGGCTTAATTGGATCAGGATAAAGGAACAAAAGTGAAGGGCCACTTGGAGACTCAGTGCTGCAAGAGCTGAGGAGCTCAGTGCAAGGTGAAGTGCCCTGGAGTGCCTCACCCTGTGGCACAAGCACTGGCAGGAGGGCAGCCCTCCCAGATTTACGTTTATCTGTTCAACCTCAAGAGCCTTAGATTTCACTTCATCATTCCTTGGTAACACAAATGCTTTTGCTTTTGTAAGCAAAGCTTGAGACATGATCCCCATCCAGACACCTCTGAACCGGGAGCTGTTTGTTGCTACATTACAGCTGAGACACAATGTGGAGCTGGTTCTGCAATATCCACCCAGCTGGCAGCATGGCTTTGTAATAAGCATCTATCCTTCTCTCTTTACATTTTTTCCATGCAATATTTCCTGAACTGAAAAAAAAAAGGATGGTGGATCCCTATGCAAATGCAGCTTGTTTAGGGAAAGAAAAAACCCACAGGGTTTTTTTTAGGGAAAGAAAAAACCCACAGGGTTTTTTTAGGGAAGAAAAACCCACAGGTCGTAACTATCTTACGTTGCAGTAATAGAGAAAATTGATTTCCTTTTCCAGAGGTTTTTTAGCTTTCCTAATCCATTGTCTGGGACATGGTTTGCAGATGGTACCTGTTTGTTCTACCAGGACAACCACAGCATCCTGGACTGGGGCAGCACTCCAGTCTGGTTCCAGAAATCATTACCAGAACAGGATTTTAGAAACAGAAAATACTAATAGGATCACTGTAGATTAAATACATAATTGAGCAAAAGGTATAGTATGTACAAACTTAATTTCACAAAGATTATTAAAAGATAAAACCACTATATCCCGTCCAATAAATAGGCTCATTTTGAGAAGTAAAATTTCCAGTTAAGGAAGGGCATTCATTTTCTCTGTTTTATGCCTGAGACTTTATAGCAAGTAGCAACTGGAGTGAAAATGTATCTCTGCGTTTAGATATCCGAGGTTTTTAATCTTTGTTGAAAACAATTATTTCAGATGGGTCATTGCAAGATTTTTCTATGCGGTCATTGAAATAAGTTGGCGATATTGATTTGTGTTACTATCATAAAGGTAAAAGGCTGGCTAGGAAATGTAGCTTTTCTGTGGTGTGTGCTTATTTTAAATTTGGGGACATAACTAAAGACAACTTTGGTTAAAGGTTTATTACACTATTAAAATTTGCAATCAAGCTGGCCATCAAATCATCTCTCTATTTTTTCTTTCTATTAACAAAATAATATTTGAAATAGATATTTTATGTGTTTCTATGCATGACAGAAAAATAAGTGTAACAAATTCCTTCCACTTTGGTAAAAGTTTTACAAGGCTTGGATAAAATCCTAGTGTAGTGGGTTGAGCCTGGCCAGCAACCAAGCACCCACACAACGGCTTGCTCACTCCTCCTCACTCCTTCAGGAGGACACAGGAGAATAGGAAGAGCAAAAGCGAGAAAACTCCTGGCAGTTGAGATAAAGACAGCTTAAGAAGTAAAGGAAAGAGAATTAAAATATATATTAGTGATGCAAAGGCAAACTACTCACCAGCTTCCACAAGCAGATGGATGCCCAGCCAGTGTCTGAGCAATGGCCACCTCGGAAGCCAAAATCCCCAAATTCCTTCTTCCTCTACTGCAGTTTTCGTTGCTGAGCATCACGTTATGTGGTCAGGACGATCCCTTTGGCCAGCTGGGTCAGCTGTCCTGGCTGTGCCCCCTTCCAGCTTCTTGCTCGCTCCCAGCCAGATCACTGGGGGAGAAGAGAGGAGCAGAATAGGAAAAAGAGAAAGCCTTGGTGCTGGGCAGGCACTGCTCAGCAATAGCCAGAACATCGCTGTGTTATCCACTCTGGTTTAGCCGCAGATCCCAAACACAGCCCCATACAGGCTCTCATGAGGAAAGTTAACTCCATCCCAGCCAGACCCGGTACTCCCCCTTTTACTGATCGGAGAATGGAAAGGATTGTTACAGCCTCTCCCACAGTCACCTGTGCCTTTAATTGACTCAGGACTTACAATCTGGGATGGAAAAGCTAGTGAACCTTCAGTTCTGATCTGATCCATAACCTCAGTGAAAAGAGAGAGGCCAGCAGAGGTAGGCAGGAGCACGGGCATGTGCACAGAAGACACCAAAAAAATTTTGACAAACTTTAAATGCTTTGTAGCATGTAAATTCTGTTTCAGGGATCTGATAACTGTGTCACTCACCAGTGAATGATATTTTTGGACCATGCCACAGTCGCACACACTGCTCACTGATAGTAGCAGGTTACTGAGATGAGAATTTGATCCTTCTTGCTGCTTTCACCAGTGCCCAGGAGAGGTGTTAAGGAAGAGTGTATTACTTCCCAAAAAAATAATGAGATTGGCTTACAAATCATGAGGGGTTTTTAACAACATTGATTTTGCTTGTCTTGTTATGATTTCCCTTTCAGAGTGAAACTGACTTCAAATTTATATATGGCTAGCTCAGGTTCAAGCTTCAACAATAAGTCAGCCCCTACACGTGTAAGTGGCTGCCCTGACTGTTGCTTTAAGGCTGCTTTTTCCTGCTTCTCCACTGGTCCTGACTTCTGTGGTCCTCCACATCTGTTTGTGGCCTCTTCTTTAGTCGGTTGTCACATTCTCCACGTGTATCTTACCTCTGTGTGTACCCAAGTACATGAAACAGGACCAGGCTGTGGTGGACATTGGTATACAGTGTCTCCCCAAGCCACCAGTACTGTCCCAGGCAATACTAGGCTGCTTGGGGAATTAACACATCCCCAGGGTCTGCTTCCAGAGGATGAGACTGCCCAGCTTGCCTGGGGTTGGGGTTTTGGGGAGATGGAAGTGGAGCAGAAAGAGTAGAACTGTAGGGATGCAAGTGAAGTTGCCCTCAGGGCTGGACGACAGCTCCTGGCCCATTTTATTCACTTATTTTCCTGCACTGTGCCAACGTTTTTTCTTCTACTTCTTGTTGCCTTATATCCACCACCATTCTCACTGCCCGTTTACTTGCTTCTTCACATCATCCAATCTACAGTTATCTGTGTAACCCCCAAATAAATCTTCTGTAAGTCCCTCTTGTCTCCCTGGAAATGGTGGGAACTGACACTGGTGGTCAGCAGTCCCTGCATCTCACCTCCTCTGAGCGGGGACTATTCTAAAAATAGGAAATTTTGAAAGAAAGAGGTAGAAATATTGTTTGACACTAAGACTGGGCAGATTAAAATGTGTATCGTGATAAAACCAGAGGAGATGGCCACACCGCTCATTAGGGGCATTTGCCAGCAAGTGCCTGTAAGTAAGATGGCAGCTCATCTCATCACCCTGATACCCAGAGAAGTGCCTCACAAGAGGGAAGTCCACAGTGTGACATCCCTCCAGATCCCCACAGGTGACACCTGTGTTGGATAGCTGTGTACTAGAGGGAAAATATGGGGAAACGACAACAGGCAGGTCCTTATGGAAACAAGCAGGTGCTGTGATGGAGCCCCAGGAAGCTGACCCCAGTTTCTGTGAGGACCAGTGACACTGAAGGGACATTTAATCCATGGGACAAGATTAAACAGGGGGAAGGGGACAAGGGTGCAGTGGTGCCAGAGGCCAGGAGAGGGAGTCTGAGCCCAGGAGAAGGAAAGAGAGCAGGGAAAAGTCCTCCTCACTTGCTTCCTTGGTGGTGGGACTGATGGGGCACGTGGTGGGGGGACCAGCAGAGCCAGAGTCAGGTCATTCCCCAGGGAAGGGGCCTGCCTGGGTTTGACCTTGCAACCTTGCCTACCATCCAGGTCAGCAGGCTTCTACCTGTCGCCTAAAACCAGATGCATCTGATCAGCGGGTTTTCAGTGGTACCACCAGCCAGGCAGCAGCAAGTGGGTTTTACACTCAAGCTTGTGACAGTGACCATTTTGTTCAGTGAACATCAGGCATGTTACGTTTGAGGGCATGCATGCAAAACTGTGTGTGTATATCTATTGAAAGTTTTCAAGCTATAAATAGTTTTTGTGCGCATATATATACACACGTGATTAATTGTGCTAGTGACCAAATCTCCTTTTATCCAGTCCTGTGATTCACCAGGCACGCACCCTCACTGTCCTGCTGACATGCACAGCTGCAGTCAAAATGCCATCCCCTCTTTTCCCACCTTTATAAAGTAAAAATGCTACAGGCTATGGACGTAGGCAGATTTTAAACTGCATTTCTTTACCTCTGTGTACCCTGGTTATGAAAATGACATACCTAGTGTGGTTTGCCTAGTAATGATATACCTAGTGTGGTACTTTTGAAAAAATCAGACCAAGGGATTGTTCTGATAAACCAAATCAGGCCTCAGGGAACAGCGATTTCTTCATTTGTTTTGCGTTTGTCTTAAGCTGAACTGGCCTTGAAGGGTATATTTATTTTTATATGTTTAAAGTAAGCTGGAGCCAGGGTCTGCTTTTGAAAATTCTAATTTTGATTTCAAAATCAGTGGCCTACTTTTGTCAAATTTATATCATGCCTTGAGAGGTTCATGCACTGATCTCTGAAGCAGTTTTCTCTGCTTTACTCATCCTACCATTCTCCTTCTTGAAGCCTCAGAGATAATATCTAGAACCTATCTTCCTCCTTTTGCTGATATCAGCCTGTGGCCCCTTGGAAACTATGAGCCAATAAAAAATCAGTTTTACCAGTGCCTGGGTGAGGGTAGAATAGGGTTAACCAAAGAGAAAACAGTCCTAAGACCTATCTGAGAAATAATTGCAACTGGTTTTTAATAGTCTTTGTCTAGTCCTGCCACAGACAGCTCAGCTCAGAACCCCACCACCTCATGGACAGGTCCCCACTGCTGAGCAGGCTGGAAGGAACTGGTCTAAACCTGGCTGCAATGTTTTAGTGGCATGGCTAAAACATACAGTTACACCACTTCATTTTGGGAGACTAGGAATCACAACACTAAATACCAGGTTTCACATTTATTCTTACTGAAAAGCCCAAATCAAAAACACATTTATTCCCTGCAGACCGGGAAATCGGGCGTCAAGATGTGGGATAAAGGAATAATTCACCGTTCAGGTGT
The DNA here is from genome assembly GCA_013400335.1 of Eurystomus gularis. Classification (NCBI taxonomy): domain Eukaryota; kingdom Metazoa; phylum Chordata; class Aves; order Coraciiformes; family Coraciidae; genus Eurystomus; species Eurystomus gularis. The sequence goes on along the minus strand of VZZY01013310.1, from coordinate 168,209 downwards.
GCCCACTCCTAAACACAGAGAATAGCTCTCAGTTGAAGACTGGGTGCAGAGAAACAAAAGTTGAGTTGCTCCTGGCCCTTCTAGAAGCCAGGTAAGGTCAGCGTGGGGCACAGAAGCATTTTGTGTCTGGTCACCTACAGAATCCTAGAATGTTCTAGGCTGGAAGGGACCTCTACAGGTCATATGGTCCAACCTCCCTACTCGAGTAGGGACATCTCTACCTAGAAGCTTCTCTTGCTTCTCCTCTGTGTACCTAAAACCAAGGAAGAACGTATTGCATTGAGCTGGATGTCAGCCTCAGAGCAAAGCCTCGCTACTAGATTTCCCAGAGTGTCTATGACTTTGGTTATTGTTTTTTTGCTCTCCAGGAATGAAAGTTATTCCTGGTTCCACACCTTTCCCCTCACACAGAAGGCACCAGGATCAGCTGGATGAAATTCCTCTCTTTTGGTAGCATCTGACCCCCACCACAGGCTCAGGTCACCTCTGAAAAGCAGTGACAGCAAAGTTTCTAGCAGACTGATGTACTACGGATTTTTCCTTAATCCCATTTTTGTTTAATCTCTATTTCCTTGTCTACTATGTCCTATAGGGCAAACCTCAAAAAAACCCCAAATTTGTAACTTGCCCAGAAAGGGCATTCTTCATTGAAAACACGTTCTGTGACTGTGCTGAATCATGGAGCTGAGAGCAGACAAGTGAACACATAATGTTTCCATTATGTTGTCCTCTTTAAATTAAAGCTTGATCAGAATCAATGTCAGTGTCCTTGCCCTTGCAGGAAGAAAGGCGATACTTCACCCACAAGTATGAAAGGAGTCAATACTTCTAAATGGGCAAAGTTAGAGCTGGAGTACGTGGGTAAGAAATACTGAACTTACAGCAAAGGTACGTGGGGCCCACCCACTGTCTGAACAGGGATAAAGATGTGATTTTTCACCCGTTACTTTGCTGAAAGGATGTAAGAGACTTTCAGGGGAAGGCAGGTTGAACTGGCTTTACCCTCCAGAAGTGGCAGAGAGAACAATGAGCAAAGTGTATCTGCAGCAGAAAGGAAAACCAAGGAAGAGATAATTACATGAAGTTATCTTTCTCCATTAAATTAAACTTCCACTTTTTTCTTTTTTACTAATCTCTGCAATTTGCCAGATTTTGAGCTGGTATTTTTTAATACCACGGTGTAATGGGATCTGTTCCTCTCAATATGTCTATTTAAAAATTTCTTCTTACTGGATTTGAATCTTCTTTTAATGCAAATACTTCCAGCTGGATATAGAAGTATTTATACATGATGTTGTATTTCACTTGAAAATACATTCTCGAATTTCATTTGCTCAGGCTCGGAGAGAACGTAGAAAAGAAAATCTCAGATTTCTTTCTTTATTACCATTAATGTTCCAATTGCTCTGTTAAGTTGCAAGAAAATCAAGTTATAAATGTTTTAAACTCCCAATGAGTTGTGGCATCTTCCAAAGCAACTATGACCATTTAAATTAATTAAATAAAAATAGCAATAGCTGTTCCTATGGTGGTGCACATGGTAAAAGTTGCCGTATCTATTCCGGAAGGAAGTTCAGAGGCATTTTGCAACAGCCAAGCAAAAAAAAAGTGTCAAAAAGCTGCTCCACGACACACTTTCCATCATATTATGCAATTTTTGTGAGTACATTTTTTAATGGATTTGCTTTAGGAGATGCAGTGAACCATGCGATGGACTTTCCACATTTTGTTGTACCAAACACAAGTTTGTCTCCAGAAAGGAGACTGTACAGATCCGATTGGACTTTGCAGGGCCTGGTGTGAACTACTAATAGTGAGCTTTGCTTTTCATATTTTAATTTTTCTAATACAACTTGAAAATTATGGCCATAACTTCAAAGGCATTATGAATTCTTTTAGTTAGTTCTGTTAAATTTATTTAGTTAATACACATAATCAAATGCCAGGTTCTACTACTCTGGTGTGATCTCTTCCTCTCCATCTCTCCTCATGCTACATTTTCCTTTTTACTTAATTTTTCTACTTTCTTTCTTGTCTTTCTTGCAATCTTTTACTCCTGCTTTCTATTCCTTTCTTCTTTTCCTTTCTCTTCCCTCTTAAACTCCGTCCTCCTTCCATATTTTTCATATTTTTTCTTTCCATATTCCTTTCCATCTCCATTATTCTTCCTTGTCCTTCCGCATTCTCCATGATGTTCATTTTCTTTCCCTGCTTTCTCTCTTGCTCTCCCTTTCCCAAGTTCTCTCCTTCTTTTTCTTCTCGTACGAGGCTGAATTACGAGAGGAGAGCAGAATCAGGCAGATATCAGCGTCTTTCACAGTGGCTCCATTCCAATGGCAAATACTGCCTAGGAGGGTGGACACGTTTGCACACGTGTTAAGGAATGACACTGGCACTAAGGCAGATGGTAATTGGCAGTTCACAGGTAGATAAGGAACCAGCTTCTCTGACCCAGTAACCTTCTAATTTAGCTGAGAAAGATGATAAAAGATAAGCTTGGAAAGGCATAGGACATGTTGTCCTTAATATGTGGGTTTTCTTTGTGATTCCATCACAGATGTAACACGTGATCCTGGGCAAGCCATTCAATCTCAGTGCATCCGTTTCTTCATCTGAAAAGGTGAGGATCATGCACGCCTGCCTTTCAAAATACCGTGAAAGGACAATGCACACAAGCACAACAGGCCAATTATTTCCTAATGCATCCCGGATAGTCCTCAGTCCTCTGTGGTACTGCAGTCACTCAGCACCAGCGTGCCTGTGTGCACCAGCTTCATTGTCTGTCTGATTTCTGATAATCAGTGCTGCGTAATCTGAGCCTCTCCACACCCAGTTCTGGCCCTCTAAGACCTGCGTGATATCACAGTATTCCTTTTTCACATGTTTTTAAGGGCTGAAAGCATTGTGCTTCATTTGCTGATGTAATGAGTCCCAACTGCTTAATCCTGGGGATAAATAACACACTTTCACACGTTTGGTCTGTAGCAGAGCCAGGTCAAGCATTGCATGACTGTGGTGTGAGTCACAGGAGCAGCACTGTGGTCACATCAGGCTGCTCAGGGCTTTATCTAGTCAGGTCTTGGAAATTTCTAAAGGTAGGGACCATACAACTGCTCTGAGCAGCTCACCATTTTAGCAGAGGAGGCAATCGAGTTGGTCAGGTACAATTTACTCTTGGTCAAGCTATGCTGGCTTTCTTCCCCATGCACCCAGAAATGTGCTCCAGGACCAGTCCCTCCCCAGTTTTCTGTGAAAAACCTCACTCTGTGTTTGTGCAGAACGGATTCTGCTGAACAATAACCTGGGCAGGAGTAGTTTTGGTGCAGAGCCATGCTTTCACATGTGCCATGACAACAGTGGGGGAAGTGTGGAGGTGGGAACCAGTTAAGGGCAGGAAGGGTGGTGACTTAAACCAGTTTAAGTGGTACCACTAGTGGCATGTGCTAAATGTCAAAACTTGAAATCCCTTAGACCACATGCAAATGCAGATGAAGCTTGCTTGTCTGTGACCTCGTAAAAGTTGTCTGCAGCTTCCTAGGCAAAACAGTTGTGTATTTGGGGGGAGACACAATGTATGTTCAGCAGAAAATCTGTCCCTTGCCTGCTTGGTGCCTGCAGGTACAACAGACTGAGTAGGATTTGCATTTTCTTACTCTCTTGGCCCATGTTGTACTCTGCTTGCGTTTGGTAGGTTATAAAGTCTCTTCACAAGTGAAAATACTATGTCAGCAGCCAAAGTTTGGAAGAAAAGGGTGTTAGGGCTTTTAAACATTTGTCCCCATTCAAAAAAGGAAGCCCACAGCACAACTGTGAGAGCTGGGCAAGTTTCCCGTATCCTACTTGCGGTGCCTTAATGATTATACTTTTTTCATAACTACAAAAAACATATGTTCTTCCGTGCACTACCTCAAGAAAAGCCAAACCAACCAAATTACAATTTAAAAGTTAAGGAATTAAAAGAAAAAAGAGGAAAAGATCTGCCGTGGTTACTTTAATGCTTCTAAAGTGTATTTACTACTAACTTTGTGTTTGTAAGAAACAATGACTTGGGAGCGCATTTGGACATTCTTTTAATTTGAGTAAATGTCTCAGCAACTTTTTTTTGCATCACATTTACTTCAAATCTCTTTCTTTGGAAAGTGCCACGTGAAGACTGCTAATATATGGGTTGACAGAGCCAGTGAGGATCCCGGTTCCGAGGGTACCATGCCATCCAGTTTCTATTTATTTACTAAGTAAATTGCAAATGATAGTGTAAGCATGATGCTTTAAGGATATGAGTGAATTATTGTTTCTGCCTATAAACTTATCCTAAAGTAAATTGTTTTCTTTAAAGAAGTAGCAGGTTTTGAAGCACAGGCTAAAAATCTTATGTATAAAGGAGATGAAGACAGAAGTTATGGAAGAATAGGAGACAAAAGGCAGTGTGGCACTTTCTCTTTAAGCCTTGGCGGAGAAATCCCAGTGGCCCATGTGCCTCTATATGCACCATAAACTCCAAAATGAATTTGTCATGTTTAAATGGTACATTTGAGTTCATTCCGCTAGTCTATGTGAACTCTGTGTGAAGGGAGCCTGCTCAGATCATAAACTCAATGCCAGCCCACTTTAATCCCTGATAACAATTCTGTTTGAGTAAGTCGCATTGAACCCGTCTTCCTGTTGTGTGATAGCACATCATTGCATTACCCAAGCCCTTGATGGTACACGTGCTTCCAGCTCCTCTGTTCACAAGCCAGTCAACTCACTGGTTTCAACAGCTTTGCCGTCGCCTCCAGGCTCCACTCGTACTGGTCTGAACGTGTTGTTTCTTTCAGCCCTGCCTGGGTGCCTCCCGGAGTGGGGGTGGCTGTAATCATGCATCCCCACCTCCATCGTTCCGCTTGCACGTTTATGTAAGAGCAGAGGTGCAAAAGTGCTAGAGCAGTGGGAGACAGCACTTCCCGGTTCAGAGTCACAGGGACACTTTGGGAACAAGTGCACATTGGGCACCTGCACTTTTTTTTTCCCGTGCTCCTTCTCAACGCTGTCTTCTATTCCTGATCCCTGTTCCGTCATTCACCAGCTTCTGTGGTTAGATGATGTTTCCCATGTGTTTTCTCATCAAGGAAATTACATTCAACTTTCTAAATTACATGTAAGGTGTTTAATGACTGTTGTAATATCTTTCTTTGTAGATCAGATCCTTCTTTGCTGTTTGTTCCTCTACATCAGTCATTGCTGAGCAGAAGCATTAAAAGAAACTAGTAATTACTATGGATGGTCTATATAGAAAAATAGTGGAGATTCTGTCATGAGAACACGAGACATTGCACTTGATGAAAATAAAGGTTCTGCTAGACCAGCAATTTATTTCTGACAGTGGCCAGGAGGAGAGATACTTAGGGAAAACATGTAGGAAATATTGCTCCCTCCTCTCAGCAGCTCCTTCTCTGTGTTGCACAACAGGAGTATGAGAACCAGCATTCATAAATTGAAACAGATGCTCTGACTGTATATAAGAGGGGAAAAAAAATTCAGCAAGAAAAGAATTAATCATGGAACAGGCTGTCCAGAGAGGTTGTGAACCCTCCCGCCTTGGAGATTTTCAAAAGCCCTGAGCAGCCTGGCTTGTATTCAGCGTTGATGCTGCTTTGAGCAGGAGTTTGACTAGGTGACCTAGGTCCCCCAGCTTCAGGGATTCGTAGATTCTAGTAACCCTGTAGGAGTAACTGTCCCTTCAGCAATCAGAGAGCTATCACATCTCTGAGCCGTTCTCGCCCTGATTGCATGTGTCTAAATCTATTCTTCATGAAACGAACAGCTGCAGTTTTGTCTGTTCTAAAGGCGATGGTATTTAGACGATAATTTAATAGGATTTTATTCTGTCTGAAGCCATGATTATTTTTATTCAAACATTGGCTCAAATGCCCCCCTCCTTAGATGCGTGGACTGGCAGCTGTAGCTATCAAAAAGTAATCAGTGACGTTTGCAGTACACCTTCTTCTCTGGAAATAAGCGTTTGTGATAAAAAAAAAAGTTTTAATTATGGCCCCGGGGGGCAATTGTTTTGAGTATATCTGAGATGTGTTTTATGCGATGCATCTGCTGTAGGTACCTGCCCTGCTTTCTTCAATAATAATGCAGCATCCCTCTGTTGATGATATGAACATCCAGTAATTGCATCCTGTTTTTCTTCACGTTTGTGGACCTTAGTAATAATAAGAAGTACTTAAGTATCATTAAGTTCATTGCACATTCAAAATAATCTACAAACAACCTGAGCTTTTTTGGTGGTGTGATGCTTTGAATTTTTAGAGCAGACTAGGAACTAATTCTGCAAATTGGTGTCGGCTAGAACACAGCTAGGAGCAAAAGTCCTTCTCAGTCTGAGAAAACATACATGCTCCATCCAGTATTTCTGGCAAGGCTAAAGCAGAGCACAGTTACTTAGCGTGTAAGCAGAGGATCTTGTGAATCTCTGTTCCACTGGAGAGCGCTTGAAAACATTTTTGTTTTGCGAAGGGACTGATTTAACGAAAGGATTCTGTTAATATGTTGATTTCAGGCTCTGTGAGTGAAGATGTGCATTTTTGCCCATTGTTTTTGAAAATCGTGAAGCTAGGGGTGTACTCTGCCTGTCAGATCTCAAGGGGTACAAGCCCGTTGCCAATCCAGGCATACATACAGGTTTTTGTAGAACTTGACTTGAGATCACTAAACTAAAAGATTTCCTGTCATGTTTGATGAGCAGGATGCAAAAATCATTTGTCCTTTACAGTGTCCTAGGAGGCAAAGAGAAAATCTCAGAGACCATCCAACATGGCTTTGATGAGAAAGTAATTAAAGTCACTGACTGAGCTGGCCACGTGTTTGAGTCAGATAACAATGTAATTGACTGTAATGGGCCCTGTGCTGAAGGACAGTAATCAGGAGATAGATGTGACTGAAACCAAATTTGCTAAGGGAAATTTTATTGACATTTCTAGCTAGTAATAATAAAGCCAAAAAATTTATTTTACTATACGCAAGAGTTAAGGATGCTATGCTGTGCTGGTTTTTGAAGTGAAAAAGCAAACTAATTCAGTTCTAGATGATTTTTTTCCATGATAATAACTAGCTATTCATAGGTTACAGTTAATATTGTCTTCTCCTTTGTCTTCCAAGGGTTATCACATGCACACACATGCACCTCAGCAGCTCTACCAACAGCATCTGGCTTCACAAGCCCTGCTGATGGGCCCAGCCTACGTCACAGCATACAGTAGTTTCAGGAGCTCATCTCCTCCCTCCCCAAGATGGTTAGAAACTAAATGTAACTCCAGATAATTTTGTCGTTTGCAGGCAAAGAAGTCAGTTTGACATATTCCTCTTAACCTGATTGAATTAATTTGAAATGCTTTGGCAGCTTTCGTCTATGTAGATAATGACACAACTCGCAGCTGATCTCAGTCCTTCCTCTATGGGAAGAAAATAGCAACCCCTACAAAAACCATCCTAATACTTTCTGGTCATCATGCGCTTGGATTGCTTCTTTCCTCAGCCCAGTTTCTGGTCAATTCAAGCGCACGTGGTTATTTTGGAATGTAAAATAACCAAGCAAAAGTATTCTGATTTTTAAACTGTATTAGGTTTAGCTGCTTAGAAACAGCTGTCACTTTCCACTTCTTATGTCAATTTTTACAAGATTTGATACTCTAAGTTACCTTGTGAAGTTCCTTCACTGGACTTCATAGCTAGTCCGTTTGCTTCTACAAAGAATTCTTCCAGAGGAGCCAGGGTGGCACAGCCTGATTCTAACTCTAAACCATTAGTCTTGTTTTCCTTTATTGTAGTTTCATGCGGCTGACCAACCGGCCAACCGCTTTAAGCTGTGCAGAGTTGAACACGGTGTGTAAGCACCACACCGGCCTTTCCCCAAATGGTCCTTGAGCCTCTAACAAACCTGCAAAGGGCGCTGCTGTTTCAGCTTGTGCATCATCTAAATAATTGATTTTAGTCTGCCTTCAAGGACCTCTAAACGAGGGCTAGCACTGCTGGGAAAGGAAGGGTTACTTCTTCCTAGTTTTCCCTCAAATCATCTGGGAGAAACATCTAGTTTTGCCTGGAACTCAATGCGTGTTGGACTATGATGGTCGTGATGGTCATAGTTCTCTGTCAGCCAGCAATGTGTCAAACCTAGGGAAGTTTTTCCTCCTTACTTAGTCAAAAGAGCACTAAGAGACCTTTCTGTGAACCGGGATTTAGCCCTACATCTCAGGTGCACAGTTCTCATAATTGCTGAAGTAAGACAATAATGTCACTTTTAAGAGTATCCTGAATTTGCATTACTGGCAGCAGAAGCAGCACACCTTTAAGTTGTACCTTAAGAAGTCTAGCTTTGAAAGAAACAAACCTTACCCCATACTTCTGTTGCAATATTGTTCTTCTGGTAACTTTTAGGCAAAGAGTCACGCTTGAAGCATCATTTTAAAGGAATCCACAGCTTTTAATTTGCATTTAAACTAATCATTTGCACACCTAAGCAGTAGAAAGGCACCCAGAACTTGTTATGGCTATTAAAGGATGCTGACAACTTCTGGGCTCATAAACTGGTCATTCAGATTGAGCCTGTAACCACAAGATAAATTTCAAAGAAATCTGTTTATTCCTGTCCCCTCCTGAAGCTGACCGCTCGCACTTCTGCTGGTGCAGCTGCTTATGGCGTTACTTTCTAAACTGGATGACTTCAGTGATCAAAGTTTTTAAATTCCTGTTTTTCTCAAAGGCTTCATTAATAATATAGATGTTTCTGAAGGTGAAGAGAAGTTTAATACCTGTGGGGGACAGGGGAGAGATAGAAAATAAGAACTTTTTAAGACAGTGTTTCTACTGAGGAAAACCTTCAGCCATTGAAAACACAGGTTTGGAAAGTAAAAACCAATTAAAAATTAGATAATTCATCCCTGACTCTCCATGTGTTATTGGCTGGTTCCTTGCAGATGACTGTATTGATTCTTCAAATCTATGTTTCTCCTTTAGACTCTAGTTCAGCAAAATCCTTAAACAGGTACTTGGCTTTAAGCATTTGAATGCTTTTATCAGAGCTCATTATAAAGAAAATCTGCCTTAACCTCAAGTAATTTCCTAAATTTGGTTGTATTTGATTGTTTCACGTTAAGCATTCATCTAGGCATTCAGCTGAATCTGGGCCCTCTTAATTGTTACAATGTCCCTGCTAAGGAATATATAGCTGATAAATGTCCTTAAACACATCTATGGAAGGAAATATCTTATTTTTTCTTCTACAAATGGCATTTTTCAAGACAGCTGTTCAGAAACTTTAGCCCTGTCCATCTTTCAGGTACCGGTGGCCTCTGACCACTAAAATGAAATAGCCAAAGTCCGGGAAGATGCTTCACACTGAGATCCAGAGACAACAAAACATTAATTCTTTTCAAAGCATTTTTCTATTTAGTATTTGATCCAAGTAGGAAAGTGAAAGCAATCGTTAGCTAAAATTCATTCTTTGGGCCAGTATCACAAGGCACTTAGGCCAGTTTAAAGTCATAGTATGATGAAATGGTCGCCCTCTTCTTAGCAGACTTTTCCTACCTTTCCGTTGTCTGGTGGTAGGACATTTGGGACCACGCAGATCCTGCTGAAATTAATCCTGGGCACAAATAAAATGTGTACGTTTTTAGTCTGATCATCTTGCCGAACCACCAACTGCAAAGCTGCACAAGTGTTGGATGGGATGTGCAGGAGTCAACGAGTAGGAGCCTGGGAGTCCCATGGTGAAGAGGATAGGTGGGCTGGAAGACCTCATCCCTATTTTCCTAGAGGAGAAACTCCCCCTCTCCACCAAAAAAGCCTTGTTTAACCAGAAAGATGTTAGTCAAATTGGAGCTTCACTTAGAGAAGGTCAGATTTAAAGGTGCACTGAGAATATTTGATTGTGTCTGGAGGAAGGAAACCAAATGTCTTAGAAATGGTTTGGCCAACTTTACTGTCATGAAAACTGAAAAGAAGGTATTCAAGCTTCAGCAACAGCTCTTTACAAGGTCAGGACAGGAACTTGTTTTCTGCTTCTGATATCTAGAGAGGGTGGAGGAGATGCCGAGATAAAAGCAAATCATTGCTTGTATGACATTTTTTCGCCTAGTCTTTTCACACAAGAAAAAGTGGTTTTCAATGCAAAACTCGTATGCATAATTCACAGTGTGAACTGTTCATTAACAAAAAGCAAGCTTTGATTGGTAAAGCCAATCAGCAATTAGCTAAAAGTATATAGTTTTATGCTGTTTGAAGACTAACCCTAGGCCTCGTCTGAACAGGAGTGTGTCTTTATTTTAGTCTTAATTGGTAATGATTTAGCTTCACTGGGCTGAAATGTTTAAAGTCTGAATCCAAACATTTTACTGTGTTCTCTTTTTACTTTGCTCCTATTTTGGAGTGACCTGAATCAGCTAGGGAATAGAATAACGCAGAGAGTTAACCATAACAGCTCTAAAATGTCTAATTTTCAGTGTAGTCTCAACCTCTGAGTCACTGCAAGACCTCGTTGCTCATTTCCTAACCTCCTCCCTACCTTGTTTGCACCTCAGATAAAATTAAGACAATAAATTTCCTTACCAAAACCTGCAGAGTGCCCTCACCTCAGTAGTGACTGAGCAGCTGAACTTACTTCACAGAGGCTCAGCAAGGATTGCTTATTTTGTACAGTACTTTGAAGATTAAAGAGATTTGTTAAGTTATAAGGCACAGCGTAGGCATCTTGCTCCAAACGGTCCGTTCACCAAAACAACAAGAAAAAGCCTCCAAACCAGCCATGTTGCCCTTGGTGCTCTGCAGAGTCCAGGTGCTCGCTGTCCTGGTGGCATGGACCCATCTCAGCCATGCCTGGCCATGAATAGCAGTTTCTTCAAAGTTCCTGTGCTGAGGAGGTTTTGTAACTCAGCCCTTTCCTGAGCATTTCCAACTGGTTCGGCCAGCACGCAGACTGTTAGGGATCACGCCTGAAGCATCTACCTCACCTCATTTTGTTGTACCTCACCTAAGCCTCTTGGCAAGGCACCCATCTTAGCGCTGGGGATTGCATTGCAACACGCGGCTTCACAGGGACTTTGGTGGCTGTGGGTGAAGCTATCAACATTGTGTGAGCTGTTTTCTAACCAGTTTCTAACAGACCTCATTTCTTTCTTGGAAAGGATGGTGCCCTGTCTGGCCTAACCACTTTCCATCTTAGATCTGCACGGTGTTTTAGGCAATACCATGAGCTCTGCAGTCTTTGTCTGTCAGCTGAGGTCGTGGCTAATTCAAATGATTGTCCAGCACCTTCTTCAAAATAAAGTATTATTTACTCTTTTGGGTACAAAACAGAGGGAGAATAGACCCAACTTAAATCATGGTCCTTATAAGCTTATACATCCAGACAAGTCACCTCCTTCCCTGTGCTTAGAGAAGGAAATGCTGTCGTGTGCTGTCCCTCTCTCTCAGAGAAGACCGTGTTACTGTTGTTCCAACACTTACCTTTCTCTAGCTATTTAAGGCTTTAAAACTCTGGCATAAGTCATGGGTCCCCCAGACACCTGTAGTCATAATCCATGGCAGTATCTTCACCTGCTTCATTTTAGGAATGAACTCTTTCCATATTTGCTTTTCATCCACAGTAGCTATGCATAACTGCTTCTTATCACCTCCGTTTTGCATTCAGGGAATATCATTTCAGCTAAATAAAATGAATATCCAATTTTCATCCAGCACAAAGTCTAAAACTCAAGGTCCCTAATTTCCGTGGTCACCAATGTCTACAGTACCTAGAATATCTAAGGTCTTAATCTTTTTAATTATTATTTTTAATTTCACTCAAATACCATTAGCTGGAATCCTAGTGAGATGCAAGAAAAAATTGAAAGTGGTCCAGAGCTGGACTATTCTGTTAGTCATGATGAAAGATGAGAGGAACCTTGGTGGGATTGAAGAGATGTGTATTGAGAGATGCTTAAGCACTTTGGGCCATATAGTCCAGTACAAAGCACCTCAGACCCAGGTTTCCTGAGTCGGTGAAGCATGATTTTCTGTAGCCCTACTGAAATCTCTAGAGCTACAGATTTGGAGCTGCTCTATTTAAAAGGTGTCTTTAGAGAAAGCCTGTACTTACACGATGCTAGTCTGTGTAAGCGTATTTTAGTTATAAAGCTAAAATGATCACCAGTATTTCCCTCTGTTTCTTCATGGCTGCTTAATGTATTTCTAAATCGAGAGAATAATAGAACTGAGGGTTATATGGGCTATGCTGTCATTTTTTTTCCCTTAGACAGCTCTCTCACCCTGCTTTAGTTTTGCCGACAATGAAAATCCATGTTCACCGAGTTTAAAATTCACATCCAAAGTGTCTCTCTTTCTGTCCACTCTTCTTTTCCATCCGATGTTGTGTGAGCAGGCTGCTGTCTTTTGGAGATCCTTATGGTTTCTTTGAAAGGCTTTTGCGTCCTTGAATACTCGGGAGTATTAATAAGCTCCTTCTTCATTCTTGAAGATGGCATTTTTAAGGGGAGTGCAAGACAAGAAAGGAAAGACAAGACCTTTTTGACATCAGGAGGCCACCAGTAACCTGTCAATGATGTAGCCTGATAAAAGTAACCATAAAATAACAATTTCTCAGGCTGCGGAGAGTATCAAAAATCAAGATCTGAAATGTATTTAGATGTGCAGATGACCATTACCCTAAAACAAATGTAAATGACGTAGCCTTAGATGAGTAACTTGGCATAAAGGAATTCCGCACTTAAGCTTTTATCAGAAACTCTTAATATCTGTGGTGACCCTTATGTGACTGCAGACTGTTGAGTCTGTCTGTAAAGAGCCCCATTAATCACAATATTATCAGCACTATCAAAGAAGCTCTTGGAAATGAGTCTGACATGCCTTTAAAAAATGCACTAGAGAGATTGGACACTACCTTTGAATGATGTAATTTTTGTTTAGCAATTCCAAGCATTCCACCTGGTGGTATAAGTCCTCTTAGCAACTGCAACAGCAGCAATGAATCATTTCATGACATGCTTATCTGATCGACTCTCAACAGACGCATCTGAACTGTTTAACATCCATGCAGCACATAGGTAGTGCTCTACCTAACCGTGTTTACATCACCAGCATCTGAGAAAAGCAAGGCAGCTTTCTCCAGGCTTTCCAGAGCCAATAAAAGGCTTTCCTGGGCAATGACATCACTAACCCCCAGCAGGAAAGGACAGAGGAACGGGAGGAAGGAGAAGTAGTCAGCGCACACACACATAACTGTGGTAAACTGGCCGATATTGCTCAAGTGCATGATCCATTTGTACCAATTTAATAGCTGACATGACCTTAATATAAAGCCTTGCTATTAAAAGGGCTTTCTGGTCCTGGATGAAGACCCAAAGGCTTATACCAGCCACTCAACATGTTGTCCCAGCGTTGCAATGTCCTGCAGGAAACTGGACGAGGGTGTGAGAAAGACAAGAGAAGACAACGTTGTGCTGTCTTCTGTTACTGGCAAGCTGGAAATGGTTTAATTGTCACAGTTGTTAATTAAGTAGTCATCAAGTTTATGAGAAAAAAAAAAGTGCTGTGTGTCCACTGTCTCGCGAACTGCTTCCACACATCAGTTGTGGTTGTAGCTGGCTTTCTAGAAGAGCCCAAAGTCATTTGTTTGAAGTTACACTGAATATTATAACTGCATAGTGTCAGCAGAACCTTTTAGTGTATACGGAGAAATATCATGCTTGCATTTCAAATATTTTTTCTACTAAAATTTCATAAGTTAGGAAAAGCCCTTTTGAAGTCTCTTTATAGACTCATATTTCAGCTTTATTGAAATACTTGGATAAAAGTGAGGCCACAACTTTAGCATTGAGGCATTCAAGTAGAGTATCTTACTTTTTAAAGCACCTTTAAACTGCTTCTGGATCTGACCTAGTTTGGCCCTCCATAGCTTAAAAAATCCTCGGAAGCAAGTAAAAGAAAGATCTAATCTCTAAGTAGGTTCTGAATGAATTGTTTCTAATGAAATTTCTTTATAATTGTGAGGTCAGCTTACACTGGCAAACGTTAAGTAATATTCTTATTTACATTTCTTTTTTAATTGGAAAATAAATATTCTCACATAAGGACCAAAGGTCCTAAAAGCCTTTGCGATAGAAATATATCAGTCTAAGGTATTAACTGGTTTTGGTTAGACTTGGATCAATAGTATGTTGTGCTACGCGTTAGGGAGTACGTTGTAGGTACATTGTGGGTCTTCTTGCACCTGTTCCTGGTTTCTTACAGTGCTACCTACCTAGAAAATGAGGTAGCTCAGGCTGTAGCATGTTTGTTATTTTTAGCAACAGAAGTCCTCAGTTTCATCTTCCAAGTTTTGGCCAGCATGGGTGTCCTTGGGGCAGTATCAGAAGACTTCAGCTAAACGGCGCTTCAGTGCTAGCTATTAGAGAAAACTTGGCCGTTATAAAACGCACAGTTGACGCTTACTTCAGAAACTCTCATCTACTAAAATGTAAACAGGACCCATGCGCAAATCCAGCAGAAAACCCTTAGGTGAATTCTTTCTTACTCTGCTCACTAAAAAGCGAAAATGAGTTTTCAGACTCTAGGGTCTCTCACGGAATGTACATTACTACAGATATGCCTGTCAACTAGTGAAAGGGAGCTGTTAGTTTAAGTGTGCTTCTTCCAGACCCTGATGGCTGTCTGATAGCCGGGACCTAAACCAAACAGAGCTTTGTGCCTCGGGCTGTGCCTGTATAAACCCTACTGTTTAATTAAGCAACCGTACCAGAGACCATCCACAATCCTACAACTGCTGTATTGCTTCTTTTAAATGCTTTCCTGGTAGCCAAAGAACACTTGGGGGTTTGGGAATAAAAGAAATTAGAAATTCAACAGCCATTCATGAGGAATCTTAAAGTTTTTGCATGCTTAGTTACTTTTTGCATTTAACTCTTCCTATCTAAAGAGCCATTTGGCCGTTAAAATTTGGCAAGACTGTGAGACCGTATAAATCTGGAATAGAGAATAATAATACAAGCTGCCATTATAGTCTTTTTTTTTTTTTTTCAGTAATATATCTTTGATGCTTTTGGTAGGGACAACCCTGGGATGAATATGGGCTCCCATTCCCATTTAGTATTCCCAATGAATAAGGATTGCAATCAAGAGACACTATAGTTCTTCTGCTACCAAGCCATATGTTGTATTTTAGGCAACCAGAGACAGAGTTTTCTCTGAGATTATGCTTTTTTTTGAGTTAACTCAGGAAATCCCAAGTTCGCTAGCCATGGAGCAGGTTTATCTGTTATCAAAGTCATATTCTCGGCGAATTATTACAATGGCGAATGAGAACAGCTTTTCTGTCGCTATTGCTGCAGTAGTAGGCAGTACAATGTTATCTTGAACATTTCTACAGCTCATTACTGTCTTTATTCTTCCTCACAGACTTGCAGACGAATAGGCAGAGGAAAGATCATGTGCATTGGCACTTCACAAACATCAAGACTGGTTTCTTTTGCTGCTCACGGGCAAACTGACTTAGAAGACTGCTCCAAATGGTCATTAGCTGGGTCTTCCTCAATTAGTAGATTAGATATCTCAGATCTATACTGTCCTAGGAACAGTACTCAAAAGACAACCATCACTAAGTCAGCTTTTAAGTATATCAGTGCATGTTCTAGAATGTCTTTCACCTACCAGACCATGAAGGCCACTTACCCATGGTTGTTGGAGAGCGTCAGTGCTTCTCCTGAAAGGGAACGGATTAAGCTGTTCAGCTTTGCACAAAAACTCTTGGCATTTCATGCTGAAAGCCTTGACTGTTCTCTGAATTCCTCTTCCTCCAGTTTTTATTGAAGTTTTTTGAGGGTAGGTGCCAGGGTAGTCTTGGCTTTTGTTTTTCATCAGCTTCTCTGATTGGAATCTGAATGTGGAAAAGAAGTTGCATGAACCTGTTCACCCATTCCTGGCAGCAAAGGGAACAAGTTACAAACTCTGATTCTTCTAGATCTGTGAGAAGCTGTGAGGTATTATTATGAAAGAGACCTTGCAGGTCCTAACAGGGCAGGTAACATGGTCCTTGCGTCGTACTGGTTTTGTCCTCCGGCAGGACCTAATGAGTAGCTATGGGTAATTGCTCTCCTCTCTGTTTAATATGGATTATGAGTAGATGTGATGTACTCCCAGCTGCGTGGTGTTCTGTAGGAGGGATGTATGAATCAATCCAGACTGAAAGGTGATAAATGGAGAAAAGCTGCCAGAGATAGCAAGGGATCATGTGGATATTAGCAATCAATGATGACACGATTTACATCACAGGTGTATGTACTGGCCTCCTTCTGCTCTGGTTACCTAGAACAAAATGCAATTTCTTTTGCTTTTAAGTGGCCACTTAAGCACAATCTCTTGCTGTCATTGCAGAGTTCAGTCTCTCACCTTCTTGCACACCACACAGCAGGCACAGATACCAAAATAACTTAGGAAACGAGACTTTTCCATGTTCTCTCTTTCAAGTAACATGCCAGAACAACAGCTGTTATCACTTTGAAGTTGAGTAATTTGGTGCAAACCATTTCTTGCTGTTGCAGCTGGTATTGCTGAAGCACCACAACTCCGTTGACAGAAGTAGGTGCATTCGGCCAAATACTCTTAATGATGAACTTCTGAGCTCTAAACTACGTGTCCTACATTAAGGCCGGTATTAGTTACCTTAAAAAGTCCCTGGAAATATCATCTTTTGCAAAAGATACTTATAGAGGGAGCTAGGTGTAGTGCCTAGGATTTTATTTAATTTATTCTTTGTCAGAGCGTTTATTGTTGGGGGACACACACGACTAGATTGATTGTGAAATTAAATGACATGAAAATACCTAGACCATGGGGCAGAAACTTATTTGTGCTATGAATCTAGATAATGCAATAATTAATCGTTCTTCATAACAATGAATCCTACATATGTTTTTGATGTAAGCATGTCTTATCAGCTGACTGAAAGATATATTTATGACCCATGAATCAGAGTTGGCCTGGCCATCAACTACTGGCAAAAAAGCAAACAGAACAAAATGAGCCTTTCTACGAGATACCTCCAGTGAAATCATATTGAAATGTGTCAGGACTTGTCTGATAAAAAGTCTAAACCTGCCTCAGCACAAAGGCTCTGATTGCCACAGTCAGTCACTGTAGAGAAAGAGAAAACTTCTACGTCATCTAGTATGTCACTCAGGCAGTGCAAGTAGATCAGAAACATGCCATATCCCCCACTGAAGAACGGTATTTCATTATAAGAAAAAAATTGATGCATTGAGCAAGTGACTGCCCTAACTCAGGTGAGCATTATATTCTATTCAAATAGCAAACCATTCAGACTCCCTAAAATGGAAATGAATAAAATAAATTCTTCCAGGTTGAGGGTTCCTTTTTCTCCCTGAGTTATAGACAAGGCTTACTGAGATAAAGGGGATTTTTTTGTGTTCATCGCTGTGTGCTGTAACGGTACAACATACTGAATATATATATTCTCTGTACATATTTTCAGCTGTTAGTGTATGCTACAGCATACATGGCTCTTCTTGCAGAATGTCACTTGTGATGAGGTTCTACGAAGCGGTGCACGAAAGGCACAAGCTGGCAATCACTGCCAAAAAAACAGAGACAGTTTCAGTCCCTATGACATGTACATACATGGCCCCTCTGCAAACCGGTGGGGAAATTTCCAGGACAACCTATAGAAATACACGCGTGGAACTGCTACAGGAAAATAAATATTCATTGCAGGGGCCCTAATGCTGGAGTACATGTCACCAGCCCTTTCCAAAGGCTGAACTGCTGGTTCAGAATATAATACTCTAACAGCTCCAGGGCCAACTCTTCTAAAAAATTGCCTAATTCACAAAATTTATTCTAGAGCAATTGTCCGAGTAAGCAGCATTTAGGGACTTTGAGGACAGCAGGTTCTGTACACATTGTGTTGACTTCACCGTGGTTTTCAGCCAATTCAACATAATCACTCCTCTTACAAGCAGACTTTTCTCTGTTCTTATTTTCTGAGGGGAGCAGGAAAGGATAATCTAGTAATAAAGGAAGTTCAGGTAAGCAGGCTTAATAGCTTCTTTTTGCCTTCCATGCAAGCCTGTTGCAAAGGAACATGTTCAAATTATGTGTTTCTTTTTAACTGTTTTCTTAACTTCTTTCATTCTTCCCGTAAATGACATCAGCAGGCCTGATGCCCCAAACTTCATTGGCTCATAAACAGAGATTCTGAGCAATACTGAGCAACTGGTATTTTGCAGGCTTCCATTTTATCATTTTATTTCTTGTGTCTACGAGAAATACATGAGGGTCTACCAACTTAAATAAACCTAATTCTCTTCTAGTATCTTCCCTCATCAACAGGACGTGTCTGATGCATCAGTGTTTGCTGTGACAATTGTACAGACTCAGAAATGGAGAATAAAGTAAGAAAAATCTCAAATTAAAGCTTCTGCTGCTTCTGCCAGAAGCTGAGTTCAGATGAGTTGGAAGGGAACTTGCTCTTGTTGGCGGCTTTTTGTTCTCCAGAATCTCAGCTGAGTTATTGCTGAAGTTCCTAATCCCTATAGTTAAGTAAATTAAAACAACTCCAGATATTAAACTGAGACCCCTCCGTGAACTATTTGACTGCTGAAAGCAGTGTATAAAAATGAAGATGAGTAAATACATAGAAAGAAAGTATTATACATGCAGACATTTTGTTTTGGTGTCACTCTTAGGGAGTTTGCTGAAAAGCTGTATCATTTTCTCCCTCGTCTTTCTGACTGGAGCAGCCCACTATGCTGCAGGAAAAACCTAGTGTTGGCTTTTGTCCACCTTCCACCAAGGATGAGTCAATCCTACGGCGCCTGATTCAGCTCTGCGGTCTCTTCTTTGTCCTAGTGACAGCTCCTCTTCTCTGGAGAATGAAAGTAGATGCGTTATTACATTGAAGACATCAAACACATATGGGCCATGTTTGCAGCCTTTTCTGAAAACTGAAGGCTAAAATTATGTAGATCAAATAAGAACTTGCGAGTGCAATGAGTGACCAGTGGTTTGCAGGATTTTTTGGTACAAGGTCTGGTGACTAAAAAGGGAGGTTAGCAGATGGTAGGTCCAGAAGGAATAAACAGATGTGGCTTTTCATAGAGGGTGTATTTAAGCAGTGGGGCTCCTTGCTAGAGGATGTTCTGGGTGATCAACGTTACACAAGTCCGAAGAGAAGCTGGGAGCAGTCATGGAAGAGAAAGAGAACTGAAGGTAGCTAAAACATAAATTCGCATCTGGGGAAAGAGGAGAGTATGGCCGTCCTGTTTGTGTACTTTTCCCTAGGCCACTGCCAGAGATACAAGGCTCCATGCACGCGTGCCTGAGTCAGTGTGGCAACACCTATCTTCTGAATCTTCCTTCATTGGTATTTATGTATGAGAGAGGGTTTTCTTTTGCTTTGCTATTAATAAAAAATAATGAGTCATCACCACTGTTCTTTGCAGGTAATCAGGTGCTTTAAAAAGACTCTAACAAAGTGGGAAATTATCACATGTCGGTGTCTATGTGTGTTGAATCAGCCAGCTAAATATTACATGGTTTCTAATACTGCTGTCAACTAAATAAGCAAACATCCACTCCTGCAGGACTCATCAATGCTCATCACCTCTTAAGAGCAAGGCCTAGTTTTCCACCACCCTAATTCCTAAAGGGTGGTATAGAGTCCTGCAGAAATTACATCAGCCATCTTAAACTTATCCTAACCTTAACAATGATCCTGTCAAGACCATTATCTTTGAGGACGCTCCCTCAACACCATCATGGAGTCAGTCACGTTCATGTGAAGCCATGTGGGCCAGGATAGCCTGCTA
This sequence comes from Eurystomus gularis, assembly GCA_013400335.1. Lineage (NCBI taxonomy): Eukaryota > Metazoa > Chordata > Aves > Coraciiformes > Coraciidae > Eurystomus > Eurystomus gularis. The sequence continues at coordinate 148,347 of VZZY01013310.1, read as the reverse complement.
GAAGAATTAGGCAAAGGGTGGGGGAACATGGATACGCAGAGAAACAGTGCTGCAGAGCTGCACAGCCTTGGTCATATCCTGCAACATCGGACCACACCATACTGGCTGGTCTGAAAAGAAGACACTAGAGATGACTTAGCTTCACTGGTAAGCCTCCATCTGCCAGTGTGCAATTAGCTGGTTCTTGATTTTGGCCTCCACAAGGCAGAACATCTTTATTTTGATTTTACTATCTTTTTTTAGTAACCCTTAAGGGCAACAGTTTCTTTCAAGGCTTCTTTTTGACAAGACTTTTCTATTTTTAGACTGTTTACAGAAACACCCTACAAGGAAAAAAAGTGTGTAGATTTGAACATGAGTGAATGGCTTTTCCTTAAGTTTCTTTTTCACTATATTTAATAGTCAGATATTATTCCTATTACATTTCTATGTAACAAGCAAGTTGAACAGTCTGGTTCAACAATCATAGAATGGTCTGGGCTGGAAGGGACCTTAAAGTTTATCTAGTTCCAACCCCCCTGCCATGGCAGGGACACCTCCCACTAGACCAGGTTGCTCAAAGCCCCATCCAACCTGGTCTTGAACACTTCCAGGGATGGGGCATCTACACCTTCTCTGGGCAACCTCTTCCAGTGTCTTACCACTATAGTCATAGCGAAGACTATCTTCCTAATATCTAATCTAAATCTACTCCCTTTCAGTTTAAAGCTATTACCCCTTGTGCTATCACTACATGTCCTATTAAAAAGTCCCTTCCCAGCTTTCTCATAGGCCTCCTTTAGCTACCAGAAGGCTGCTATAAGGCCTGCCTGGCGTCACATTTATTTGAAAAAGAATATTGCGTCATCTCAAGCATATGAAGTGCCATTTTAAGGACAGTTTCTGGTATTCTGACAATGATCCTGAGTAGTGCTGCTACTGTGGGAACAGCACAATGCTATGTAGCATGAATAAGGATATATAAACACTGCCCTACAGCTTTTGCTCTTTCATTCACAGGAGATTAACAAAGCCATGTATTTTTACTTTGGACTCCATGTGATGGCATTATCAGTTATACCGTATCTGCTGGCTGGGGATTTTTTATTCATTTTATTCTTATCTTTTTGTCTCCATGGGATACGCTTTCTGAAATACCAGGGCACTGCCTGCATTTGAAGATATATTGATGGGCTTAAGGGAAAAAGTATGATGCTTTCTGTAAAAAAAAAAATCTTGACCCTGGAATTATCTGTTCTTAGCAAGAGAAAATAGAGAAAGAAGGAAGACTTTGTAGAAAAGGGAAGACCTGAGACATGGGGACATGGATTCATCTTGCAGCTTTCCCCACATGTCATTCTGTTGGTTTTGACAGCTGCAGTTTTGTAGAAATTAAGGTCCAACTGTCTGTATAGCCCTGTCTGCTAAGTTTTACCTAAATATCTTATACCAGGCACAAAGACTGGAATCAGATTGCATCTCACACCTAAAAATTCCTAACCTGGCTACATGGAGAGAATGGGATGAACTGAAGTATCAAAGAAACCACTTTAATTTCTTAAAGGAGTCTATACATGCCTCAGTTTTTAATTTATAAAAAGGAAATAGAGACATAACAATACTTTACAAGGGTGTTTGAGGTTCAACCATAAATATTGAGGAGACTTTAATTGAGAGAGTTGTTTGACAGCATAGGCTCTATTAGCTGGAAGAGGAGTGCTGCACAAACTAGATTTACTGACACTCAGCTCATATTTGCTTAGGAGATTGTTTCAGGACTGATGAGTGTGAGACATGTTTATTTTAAGTCTGCACTAAATTGGACCTTGAAAACCTTGTGGAGACTTTTTGCATGCTTGTCTAGGGTGGCTGTGCTAGATGCCTTATGTTTCTTAAATAATACTGTATTTAAAATATATTTATCATAAATATACTTACATACTATCTAATGTAAATAATTGATTACTTAGAATAAATATTCATGATCTCAGGCATAAAACTCACTCAGGATTAAGTCGGTTGTGAGCCCATTCCCACTCTTAACATCCATATCATTGACCTTCCTACAATACCCTGCAGATTTTCCATCCTAGCATTTTAAGCTGTGAATTTTCATCCAAATAAGCAGCTGTCTCCTTGCCTGACATACCCACAGCTCTTCCTCTCTGGTGCTGTCTGCAGCCAGTTGGCTGCATCCACAGGATGTCAGAGCACATCACAGCTGAGGAGGGTTAACCTTTCAAAGCTGTTTACCTCCATATGTGACCAGTTTTTGCAGCACTGCAGTATTATGGCACAACCTCTAAGTGTAGCCTTTAGATGTGTTTCTAGGAACACCGACTTATAAATAAATACAGTTGACAGTCTGCTGATCAAAAGCCTGTATTTACCACAGAGGAGTTGACATGGTGTCCTGTAGGATTTGACAATTAACCTTGAAGATTCCCAACGTATTTTGAACATCTTTTGAAACTTTTTCTGAGTAAAACCAAAATTAAAAAAAAAAAAAAAGAAGAAACTTCTGGCAGTGTTCCTTTGGATTGCAGAAGATAATCACGAACAGCAAGGGGGCAATAGTAATTCCATCTCTGTCAGAGTCATAGGTTGGATTTTTAAATGTTTCCTGGGTTTGCTATTTGCCATTTCATCTGGCTGCACATTAGCAAAGCACTTTGCTATATTGCTGCTTCTTCTCATCCTCTGTATTCACTCAATTCAGAAGAAAAGCTGGACATGTCTACATTTTTCTATACCCTATGACTTCGCTAATAATATATCTGCTCAGATGGGTTATTGTGCTGTGTTTTCAGCAAGATGACCCTGGGACGATAAGCCAGGATGATACCCACATTTTTTTCCAAACACATGTTGACTGAGTTTCTCTTTGCTTTGGCCTGGATTTCACAGTAGGTAGTTCTACCTGTCCATGCCTATGGCTAGATAGTGTGCAGCACTTGTGAGCTCGGTGGCAAATGGAGTAAATTCTTGTGTGACTGTGCTCAGATCTTCAGCAGTTGGAAAGGGTCCTTACATCCGTTCATGCTCACTTTCCAGGGTTTAGTGAAAACCACAGACTGCTGCAAGGAATTAGCAATTTGTCAAAGGAGTCTTGCTCTAGAAATACACTGACCTCTGAATGATGATGTGTTTTCCCTCCTGGAAGGTTGTTCTAATGGTGCTTTTATCTTGTCTTGGATTTTTCATTGATTTCTACTGTTGTTGAAGTAGGAGCTTCAGCACAGGGGAAAAGCAAGTTCATGACTGACCAAAGGCAGAAAAGGATATACAAGGATTTTGGCTAGAAAGAGCCTCTTTATCTGCCCGTGGAAACAGCAGAGCAAGGCTGAACGTTTAAAAGTTAGCAGAAGAAAACTACCATGAAAATAGAGTTCAAGCTTTGGGGAAAGTGTCATTTTCCCAGACAGGCAGTGAATATGTCCTCAGCAAGGCACCAGGTCAATGTGCCCTCAGGTTACATTTCCAGAACTATAACTGAATTGGAACTGGCACTGAGGATTCAATGCAAGGGTTTATTTTGAGCTGTAATAGAGGTCTTATGGCTAACTTAACGTCTATTTTTAAATGTGGTGATCTTGGCCCATAGGATTTAATCTGAAGTGCTTTAAGGTCTGATTCCCGCTGACACCAGGGAGTTGGAATACCTGAATACTGCCACAGATCCAAGTTTAAGTTACCTTTGAAACTGGAACCAGAACTTTTCACAAATTTCAACTAAAATCTTTCTTATGACGGATTTAACATCAAATCCTACTCTATTGTGTGTTGCCTTTGCACCTTGTTGTACCGTGGGTCACCATTCAGCAAATAAAAGTAAAACATTTTACCCCTAAGGCGAAATACTGGCAAGTACAGTCAGCACAAGAAAGAGAATTTTATTAGCAAACAACTCTTTATGTTCCTTTGCAGCACCTTTTTCCTCCCATGCGACTATGTGCCTGTCCTGAAAGCAGTTCTGGAGCGCCTTATTTTTCCTTATGGAAAGAATCCCAGGTGTTCTCTAGTTGCTTTACAACACATTAAACCTTTGCTCCACTTTCTTCCTTCCCTCCCTCCCTCCCCATCTTCTCTCTCAAACATTCAGCTTAGGTGGTTTTCTGGGGCTTCGATGCTTTGTAATTGAGTGAAGAACCTTGCATTGCTTGGCGGGCTGTTTCACAAACCCAGGCAATCACTCCCACCACGGAGCAGCCCTTAATTCACAGCCAGGGACTGCAGGAGAGCTCTCCAGCGTGCAGCGATCCCTTGATGCTCTGGAAGGCGAGTAGCTGTTCCCTGCCATGCAAGGAGCGTGGCTCTGGGAAAGGCAACGTGGCTACACTCCTCCAAAGCTCATCAGCTGAGTCAATAGTCCTTTAAAACTGTCGGCAGCGAAGCCAAATAACAGCCACCTTCAAGCTGCTTTAATTTATACCAGCTTAATATATTGACAAACTCCCTCGTTCCACCCTCCAGCGACTTTAAGGGCTGAGGACCTACGCTTCCTAGGAGAAGTAATTATTAAAGCATCTGCCTTCAAAGGTGCAGTGGGTGCTTTGGTTAATTTCATCCCAGGAAACAAAAAATAATCAAGCTAATTATATGAACAATTTATTTAATTAATTGGCATTTTAGGCAAGGTGCGCGGTGTTTGCCTTTTGGGATGTGAAGGCATCCCGTGCTGTGCTGTGGATGCCTGCTGCAGGCAGCCCACCGGCATTGGCATCCCATTTTTCCTCAGCCCTGTTATCGTGCATGCCTTATAAAGTCATTTATTATAAAAACTGGCTACTTCAATGCCTTTTTCTGGATGGTGTTTGCATTTTTAAAATGCAGTGTGGGGGGTTCGCTTATTAGTCAGTTTTCTTTAGCTGTCACTCAAAGTGACTGCACGGCTTGATTCCCTGCTGGTTAAAAAAAAAAATAATTAACAGAAGCTGCCAATCAAGTTTACCAAACAGTCCAACAATAGAGACACTGCAGGCCCAGAATATTCTCCAGTTTCTGTAATTATACGCTGTGCAGAGTAATAATTGTATGATAGCCTGGCATTCATTATCTGAGCTTAAGTGCTCACATTATAGACTTCTATTTTGAGGACATTATTACCATGCAGTAATAATTCTGTTCAGGTTGGTGCTACCTCATGTACTCGAGCTTTTATGGAGTTGGGGAAATTTGTTAATATTCTGCTTCCAAATATACCAGTGAAATTGCTGCTTGATTCCTGTTCTAAATATAAGAAAAAAGAATTTTTTTAAGACAAGTAGCAAATCTTTGCCTCCATTCATCTTGAATATTTCAGTAAATATGGATTTAAGCCAATATCCTTATTTAGCCAGTGCTGCTATTAAACTGCTATTTAAACAGCAGACTATATACACTATGGCAACAAGCACAGAAGTACCAGATGTGGCTGTGCTGGAATATGCCATTGGCTAGAGATAATAAATTCAAGTCAAAGTGTTTGATTGAATATTTGTACTAAGTATGTCAGAGAAGATGTTTTCAAAAGGCCCATAAGGATTTAGCGAACCAAATTCTGCTAATGATCCATAGAATTTATGCTCGTAAATACCCGGTCCTCAAGTCTCTTTCGGATGAGGAAAACTATTGAAATTTTACACTTCTGTAAAACTAATCTAAGAAGAATTAGTTCATCTAACAGTTATTGCCAGTGAATTAGCATGAAACCCATTAGACGTTTGCTTGCACAAATGTGAAGTCTGGAACAAATCTATCACCGCTCTGCTAATCTGGTGATTAGCATCTAACCTAGCATCTGAGGTTGGAAAAGCTCCGCAAAACTTTCACCCAAAGATGGAGCAGTGTTTGTGGCAGGCGTTCTCAGCATGCTGAGTGGTGGTGAGACAGTGTCTTGGGTGACCACAGGCACAGAACTTCACCTCTGGTTGTAAGGAGATAAATGAAGCACTTTGTTGATCCACGATGTAGAAAGCCGGTAAATTGATAAGATGGTTTTGTTTATGTAGCTCTTGAGAAAAGCTAATTGTGATCATTCTGAACTGTAATTGTTCTAGCCTTGTAAGAATGGCCCGGTATCATAGAATCATAGAATGGTTTGGGTTGGAAGGGATCTCAAAGATCATCTAGTTCCAACAGGGACACCTCCCACTAGACCAGGTTGCTCAAGGCCCCATCCAACCTGGCCTTGAACACCTCCAGGGATGGAGCATCCACAGCTTCCCTGGGCAACCTGTGCCAGTGTCTTACTATTGTTGAAGGCTAATTTGAAAACCTTTTCTCCGTGTTGCTTTGACCTACTTTCAAAGCCCAGTCGCTCTTGTTAGCTTGAATGGAACTTAACTTCCCAAATATACAAGCTGTTCACCTTTTTGGTAACCTGATCACTCAGGAAACAGCTTTCCAAAGCTTCAGCTCTAAGCTGAAAGCTTTTGCAGCGTGGGCACAGGTTGCAGTGCTGGCTCATGGACAATGGTGCTCCAGTCCACTGATGAGCCCAGTATGAATGCAGAGAGCTAATCTGTTGTTTGGAAGGTTGGCCAAGGAGTTTGCTTGGAAGTGGTAGGTGAGGTGCCACTGAAGGCATGTCCCGTGTGGCTAGGGTAATCGACTCTGCTTTCAAACTCCAGGGTTCCTCCTCTTCAAAAGGCTTCGCACGCTGATATTTCAGGCAGATCGTTCAGTTCCTCTTTCCCTGGTTCATCCATCAGGAAAATGGATGTCACACTGACATTCTTCATGAGCTATTTTGAGCATAATGTAATGACTGTAGAGAATACTGAAATATTTTAAGAAAAGGTGTTAGATCTGCAAAGCATTGTTAAAATATCCCATTCAGAGGAATGCGCTCATTCTGGGAGCTAATATGTTGCTCAGCTTGAATAGCTTAGAGGAGTACAATGGAGCTATAAGGGGAAATTTTGTCACCTCTTCAGCACAGATAAAGAAGAAGGAATCTTATACCAGAGACCGAAATAATGTTTTACTAACTGAATATTGGCAGACATGTCTTCTGCACCAACATCACTCACATTTCCTATAAGCCTCTGAGACAGGCAGTTTATGAACTCTTGCAATTGGACTGAGAATAGGGTGTATGGAGATCATGGCTATAACTTTATCTATTTTAATGTGAAATTATGAATTTGTGGATCTAGATACTCTGAATAACATAAATTATTTTAATGCAGACAGAAATACAATGTGACAGCAAGTAATTACAGATAAATTCCTGCATTCTGTGGAACTTTACCTTGATTGCTAGGCTATTGTATTCAGGTTTTTCTCACCTCATTATGAGAAAGAGAGGTAATAAAAATGAATAGAGGCATAGGGCAGGGGTTATTCTGATGACATAATTCAGCAAGTAGGAGCATTAGTCAGAACAGAAGAAAGTGAATTGAAATGTCCTAGATAATGAGGGTGCTTTGGAAAAAGTACGAAGTGGCGAACACCCTTGTTCACTTAGTCCCTCACACAAGCAGACCTTTGTCATCAGTGTGACATCTCATATTAAAATGTGGAGCGGTTAATAAAATGAACCCTTTTCTTTACAATTAACAAGAATATTAGTTTCCTATGGAATCCATTGCTGTAGGAGGATCTTATGAAAAAATAAAAACATCACATTTGTTTAACAGCCTTTTGAAAGAACTGGTTGTTTAAAGAAAGCTGACTTGGGGAGGAAGGCCTGAAGAACAACAAATAGGTACAACCTGTCTGCAGCTATGGACAGGCTGGACACCAGAGCAGCGAGGTGCTGGGCCAGCCTGCTGCCAAGAGAAGTTAGCATGGGATGGTAGCCGTCTAGGTTTTCTGGTGGACCACAATGCATTCCTGAACCAGACAGCTGTGGTCTCAATGCCTCAGCCATCAAGGTGTGGTATCTAAAAGCAGAGGTCTGGGCACCTTGTCCCAGTGCTGGGACACTCATGAGACTGTGGAGACATCAGGGCATGTGGATGTTGGAAGGGAGGAGACAGAGCTGGTAGTTCAGAGCCGCTGTAGAGAAAACATATAGGGTCTGAGAAACCTGTTGAAGAGCAAGACATAGGAGGAGCACTGAGAAAAGTGACAAGGAGGAAAGAGAGGTGTCCTGGGGAACACTTGGGAGGCAGGTGATGCTGAAGACTTCTAGGGGCAGAAACACTGGGAGGAAAAGATGCAGAACCAAAATGAATAAGTTGTTTGAGCTATTGCTTCGGGCAGTTGTTTTGCAAGAGGAGAAGGAAGCATGGAGTATCTGAGAAAGCATAAATTGACTCTTACTCTTGCACCTCAAGAGACCTTACGTTTCAGAAAAAGAATAAAGAAAAAACTCTGAATAAATTTGTTCTCATATATTGTTCTAATCCTAAGCAAAATGACAACAAAGTCTGTCTCCTGCCTCCCAAATCAGGTTAAGATTGAAAGTAAATAATATTAATAATTTAAGTGTATGAGATTATTGCAAGTGTTGCATTTATTCCTAGGCTAACATCAATGTCCGTAATATATAATTCCAAAATAGACAGCAATAGTAACAAAAAAATGTTGAATTCCTTAGTGTATAACCAGGCCATGAAGTGCTTAGAGTTCAAATTAAATGCTAGTATCTCAAAACATAGCGTATTTTGGTATCCTAACATTAAAATGACATTTTGTTCGTGTGGTGTATTCACCAATAGGTTTAGACCTACTGCTTCTGAGCTTTTCTCTGCTGTTGCCACTGCTGCTGTTGTTGAGAAAAGACTGGATTTTTGTGTGAAAATATTTAGTGTTGTTCGGTCACCAGCGTAGACTGAATGCTTTGTGATTGTTATTCTATTTGTAAAATGGGCCAGTGATGGGAACTGATAACTTCTTGATCATCTTCAGTGCCAGAAAAAATGCCTTGCTAATCTGCTGTCACACCATATCAACAAACCAATAAATCAAATGAATATTAGGCTGACTGCCACTCCCCCCTTTGTGTCTGCCTAGAACCTCATTTAAAGTCACACTGCTGTAAAACTATTACCTTTTTTTTTTTAATCTCTAAAACATAATCTGAGTCTTTGAGTTCCTGTTACTGGGCCCTCTCTGTGTCCTATTTCCGGTCTGAAATATCTTGTCTCCAGCTCGGAAGACCTTGTTGCAGATGTCTGTAGATACCAAAACATCCATTTTTAACAAAATAATGGATGTTAAATCCACTTAGGCATTCAGAAAAGCAGAATGCCTACCCATATAGTTTCACAGGTTCTTCAAGCAGCAAAAATATTGCAGCCTTATTTCCTACTGGCTTCTCTCTATTACTGCTGTAGGAATAAACACACAGTGTCCTCATAGCCAGGCTCTTGTCAGTGGTGCCCAGTGACAGGACAAGGGGCAACAGACACAGACTGGAACACAGGAAGATCCACCTCAACATAAGGAAAAATTTTTTTCCTATGAGGGTGGCAGAGCCTGTCCCAGGCTGCCCAGAGAGGTTGTGGAGTCTCCTTCTCTGGAGAGAGTCCAAACCCACCTGGGTGCAATCCTGGGCACCCTGCTCTGAGCGAACCTGCTTTAGCAGGGAAATTGGACTAGATGATCTCCAAAGGTCCCTTCCAACCTCTACCACGCTGGGATTCTGTGACTCCCTGCCTTGATCCCAGTTCTCTCTCATGACTCTGGATTTGGATGGGTAGGAGGCAATATCTGCTGGGATTAGCTCAAAATTCTACCTGTGGATTTGCCAGCTGCCAGGAACGGATTTATTCATGTACTATTTGGTCACTGGATCTTGGAATAAAAATGACAAAAGGCATAAAATTGTCTGAAGTCTGTTTTCCTTTCAGTGGGTTCACTTCTTTGGACCCTTCTCCAGCTGCTGTACTGCCTGAACTTTACAGAACTTGGTGTCTTTGAGACATCTATTTCTGTGTCAGCCATTTGGATAGAAGACTTTCAGGAACTGATGAGCTCAGAGTTTTGGGGGAAGGCTGAAGAAGTAATTCTATCATCCTCTGTGGGTACTTGTACATGAGAAAAATGCTTGCTGGCAGGAGTCGGGAAAGCTTTTTCAATCTTCTAGAGAAGCACCAGAAATTGAAATTAGATTAATGTAATCTTGCAACGAGGTGCGATTTTTTGGCACATACCAGATATAAATATTGAAAAAGCTTATCAGAGGAAATGTTGAGTCATTATTTTTCTTGGAGTCTTGAGATTGTGCCAGTTTATCTGTCTGTATGTAGTATATAAACCTCAATATACTCTACAGATAAAAGTGTAAACAGATGCAAAAAATTTACCTATGTATATCATGTGGATATATTCTAGGTTTATCCAAGATAGGTAGAGATATAGTTGTAGAGCTTCCTTACTGATAACAAATGGCTTCATAACTAGTATTGCAAAGATATAAGCATGAGATCTAAAAAAACCTAAAGCTGGGCATGAGGTAGAACCAGAATTAATCTCCAGACTTCCTAGAATATTCTTCAATCAGCTAGTTAGACTTTGCTTCAATTTACATTATCTGCACAGTAGGTGAAAATAAGGATTTTCTTTTGGGAAGGTGGAGAATTACAGAATCACAGAATCATTATGGTTGGAAAGGACCTCCAGGGTCATCAAGTCCAACCTTTCTCCTAGCATCTCTCTAACCACTACACCATATCCTCAAGCGCCACATCTATTCGTTCTTTAAACACCTCCAGGGATGGTGACTCCACCCCCTCCCTGGGCAGCCTGTTCCAGTGCCTAACTACCCTCTCAGTGAAGAATTTCTTCCTAATATCTAATCTGAACCTCCCCTGACGCAGCTTGAGGCCATTTCCCCTCGTCCTATTGTTACTAATTTGAGAGAAGAGACCAACACCAGCCTCGCTACAACCTCCTTTTAGGTAGTTGTAGAGGGCAATGATTGCTTTTCTGCCAACAGAAAAATAGGTCTATTTAATGAATTATTGTGATAATGTAGTTGAAGTTTTTCAAAGTGAAAAAAAAACCACAACAAAGAGTGAGGACTGTCATATTTCAGTTTGATCCAGAGGAAACTTGAATAGCATCATGTACCTGCAAAGCTAACAGCTCCAGCTTTCCCTCTGCTAAGAGGGATTGCACAAATGCTAAATCGATTTCCTTTTCAGAGTGATACTAATTGCCTTTTGTCCCTGAGCACCACACCAGGCATTTTCCTCAGCGTCTCTTCAGAGCTGAAAAGCTTAGAGAAGCTTAAAAGGCAAGCCCAGAAAAATGCTATCTATATAAAATATTACCTAGACAAATTGTGTCAAATAAGGTACTAACTTCAGAATGACTTTAATGCGCAAGGGGGAGAAAGATCAGTTGCTTAATGAGGCTGAAATTTATCCCCTTTCAAAAAGCCAATACGAGCCCATGAACCACAGAAAGCCAATCCTAAAGTTATGGCTTAAGGAGATTTAAGAGGAGTAACGGCCCCGTGCTATTTTTCTGCGTGGAGTCAGTGTTTCGTTGCTGGTGACCTGGTCCCATGCTGTTGATTTGTAACAAGCCTTAGGATAACGTATTTGGGATATTTTTCATGCCAAAACATGTCTTGGCTTCTAGTCTTCTCTGTGTTGGATGCTGGCCGTTGCTAGTGCAGTATCTAAAAAAAGATAAATCTCTGGTATATTTGAAGTATTGATTTAGCCCTTCCCCTTCCAAATCCTCAACAGACGTTTCTAGTGCCAGTGTGATACTGCTATGTGTATTTTATGATATTCAGTATCTCTTGAAAAAAAATACTAAGAAGAGATAGTTTGAATCTGCCAGATACTGTTTTTGATATGCCCCACTATACCGCAGCCAACATGATCATTTCAGGCAGTTTTGCTTGTGGGATGCTGGTGGAAAACACATCAGAAAGCTTGGTTAATAGTAACAACATGTATCTTTCAGGCTTAGGAAAATTGTCTTCAGAAATTTAAAATTTGTTTTAAAGTTGCTTCATCTACGCTTTTGACATTTCTATGGATATTGATTTAGTCACACATCATTAAGAGCCTTAGAGCGACCAGGATTAATGCTTTAATAAGTTGTTTGAGAACTTACAGAACTTCAGCCAAATAAAAAAGAGGAGATAAAAAATTTGTTGTGACTATGTTAACTTAAACAAATGTTGACCTGTGCTTCCTTTTTCCAGATTTAAAATCTGTGTCTTTTCTCTACAGACACAGAAAAACTGTTACTGCAGTAACTTTCCAGCCCTCCCGGGTATTAGGTGCGTTCTGCTCCCACATCCTCTTATTAAACCTCAGGAAATTATGTGGCTGCTTTGATATTCCCAGATATCCGTTCTTTGAGGTGGCCAGTGCCTTGTAGGGTCTTTGCAGGTAGCAGGACACATTTCAGAGAAAGGAGGGTTTACGGAAGTTTGAGGTGTATTTCCATGTGTTGCTGTGCAAGGAAGTCTTTTTCTTGACCAGTCCTAGGAGGAGCAGACACAGCCAGGTCCCTGAAGCCCGAGCATTGCTTTTTAATGACCACTTCTATGGTTTGTGCATGCAAAAAATACATTGCAGTGAGATCATTGGATATGGTGGGTTGACCTTGGATTGGAACCAGACGCTCACCCAGCTGCTCACTTACTCCTTCCTCCTCAGCAGCACAGGGGGAGAAAGTAAGATCAAAAACTCTGTGGGTTGGGGCAAAGACAGGAGATCCCTCGCCAATTACCATCATGGGCAAAACAGACTCAACTTGTGGAAAGTTAATTTAATTTTGTGCCAGTTAAAATAGATGTGGATAGTGAGAAACAAAGACAAATTAAACACCCTTCAACCTGCATCCTCTTTTTACCATCCTCAACTTCATTCCTTCATTCCTGACCATGCTACCACCTCCCCCTGAGCATCATGGATGGGGTCATGGGGACTTGGGTGTTGCAGTCAGTCCATAACACTTTGTCTCTCCTGCTCCATCCTCCTTATCTCCTCCTCTGTTTCAGCGCTGTGTCCCCTCCCACAGGGTACAGCTCCTTCAGGACAAGCTTGCTGCAGTGTGGGCTCTCCGCAGGCTGCTGTTGCCTTCATATCCATGAGCTGCAAAGTGGAGATCTCCTCAACCACGGTCCTTCACAGGCTGCAGGGAAATACCTGCTCCACCATGGTCTTCTCCCATGGGCACCTGGAGCAGCAGCAGCAGCACCTCCTTCTCCTTTCTCCACTTACACTACTGTTCTGCCTTTCTTCTTTTCCCCCTTCTCGACCTATTAAGCATTTTTGCCCTCCCTTAAATGTGTTTTCCCAAGGGCACCACCATCTCGGCTGGTAGACTCAGCCGTGTCCCGCAGTGGCTCAGGTGGAACTGGCTGGAAGTGGCTGGAGCCAGCTGGAACCAGCTATAACCAGATGTGTCTGGCATGGGGCAGCTTCTGACCATCTAAATGACATTTACTGTGTACAGCTTTCGGGTTTTATTCACTTGAATATTTTTCCAAAGCATTTCCAATAAGAGAATTCCGGTTGATCTTGTTAGTATCCATGGAGTGAAAATCTGTGTGGCTGGTTCCTCCAGATCAGTGGAATATACCAAGAGGAACTTTGTCCAGAAGTTGCATAAGCAAAGGCATATAAAAGCTCAACAGAAAAAGAAAGGTAAAATCACAGAAATGTGGATCCAAGAAGGCATTTCCTCAAAACTCATGTTTTAATGGGAATTTTTATGTTTAGTAGACTACATCTTTTTCTCCTGTTGGGCAGCAGGGAGAAGTGCTACTTCTTCTGCAGTTGGCTTTATGGCAGGTGTCCCTGGGTGCAGTGCATTGGATCAAGCAGTGCAGGTGGAGCCTTCTCCCGTAGATGGTGCCCTATCTTTAGCTCAGCATTGTGTCATCATGATGCTGTCTGTTCCTTCTCAAGAGGCAGCAACAGGGGTTTTGTTCTGCTTGGGGTTGCTGCAGTCTCCAGATAATCCCTTGATTATTATAAGCTACTTGCAGCAACCTCGAGACATCAAAAGCACTTTTTGCCTGAAAGAAATGTACAAATCATGGAAATGAGCCCGGAGTCAGTGGGTATGTTTGTGCTGCACGTACTTCACTGGAATATAAAGATACCAAATTACCTAACAGGCAAGGAGTCTGGCTGTGAAAGTACAGAAGTCTAAGTTTAGCTTCCTAACAGGCGAAATGATCTCCTGCTGTCTTGCCAAGGCTGGCAGCACACAGACCGCATGACGTGCATGGGCACCTGATGGTTGTCACTGCCTGTGAAGGACTGGACTTGATTAGTGGCTAATAAGGACTCCTGAATTGTGACTTATAAATATACCATGTCTTCAGTAGAACAGGAAACTAACAAATATTAGGGAAATGTACTTGTGAGGGAGGAGAAGAGATCACTCCAGATGCTCACTCAGCTGGCATATTCTGGCGGTGTGACTTCAGTTCAAGTATCTTAAAGAGCAAATTGCTTTTACAGATTGATGAGAAGGTAGCAGAGCTTTTGATTGTTGTGCCCCAAAACCCTTTCAGCATTAGCTGTCTGTAAAGAGAGGCCTGAATTACTGACTGTGGTCTCTTGAAAGACAGGAGAAGTCCAAATTTCATTGTGCTTGAGGTCCTTACATTCTATGTTGACTTTCTTTGTCTGTAGTAGATTTATTCATAGTTTCCAAAAGAACTCCTGAGATACTAACGACAAAATTTGGGTAAAAGACTGAGTTTGGGTTTGGGTTTGGCGGAGAGGCAAAGAGAAAGTGTTCTGGATGTTAGCTTGAAACAAAATTATGACCATGAGTCAGCTGTAGACCTGTTTAAAGCTATGACCAGGATTGCTGCTCAGCAGAAGCATCTCAACAGTATGTCTAACAGTTAGATTTGCTAAGGTGGGTATGACCTTGAGTGCAGCAAGAGGCAAATCATTAGGCAAGTGTCTGGCACAGACACCAGGAATCTGCTAAAGGTACGTGCAATAAGACAAATTTTGTCAGTTGACTTTGGTCATCTACAGAGAGTCCAAACCACTACTAGAAAAATGTAGAAGTAGGTAAAATGAGTAAGGTTGGAAATAACATTTAGTATGTATAATGTTTCCAGACTTCCAGGGCTAAGGTGGAAGAGCCAAATTAAAGAAACAGCTGGAAGTTGTCTCATCAGAAGTACCTATAGAAAGCAGCTGAAAGGAATCATGGGAGAAATTATTCCTACATATGCTAGCATGTTCTCTAAGCACTGCTAAATACTTATGAGAAGTGAGATGAGGCATAAATCTGACTCATATTTCAACAGAGAGGTCCTGTCATCCCTTAGGCTGCATTACCCCACCCAGTACGCAGAGGGAGAAAGTTAAGCTGAATGTTGGCAGATGAGCTGATGAAACCAGTATTGCCTCGACTGTCCCCAGTTGTGAATGCAGCCTGTGGCAAACGCTGGAAATACGAACTACTAGAGATGCACCCTCAGACATTATCACTCCCACGTTTGTGGGTGTAGAACAATCTAAGCAAAACTACAGAAGTGGAATATTTCAGTAGGGTGCCTTTTCTATCTCGGCATGGTCAGATCCAGCCTAGAAAGAAAAAAGTCCATCTAGAAAGGAGAAAAAATTCCCTTTCTGACCTCAAGTAGCTTGTTTCAATTGTACAGAAAGCCTTTGACTACGATTTAGGACAACTAATGTGAGACAAACTTGCTGATGCGGGAAAGTAATGGGATTATCATGGCAAAAAAGTAATAGGATTGTCTTGGTAACATGCTTATGGAGAGTCACCCTTGACAAGGGGTCATGAACCTTGGAAAGGTGTGTTGAGATCGGCGTACAGCATGTTTTAAGGGGTTGGAGCTGGATACGACATTAAGTTAGTGGTGCTTCCCTCTTCTGCCAGCAAAGATTGTCAGCAAAGATCCTTGCACATGAAGTGTCCCTGACTCTGAAACCTTATGACAGATGCTTAAGGCTGTAAGGATGGATTCCAATATGGATACTTCAGTGCAGTGCTACAGCTTGCCCCAGCAGGCTACCTCTGCAGTCATCAAGGAAGGAAATAATCCAAGTGAGGGCAAGAGTTTTTGTTGTTATCCCTTTAGATAACAGGATTGCATAGATAAGTAAGCTTCGTATTTAGGTTTCATCTCACTGTATTGGTCAGGGAATGTGGCCCGTGAGCATGGAACACATAATGAGAACCTGGACACACAGTCCCTGATATGATCAAAAGCTTCCCCTGAAGCATGCAAAGCGTTCTGTGTGTTAAATCACATGTGGAAGCACGACATGTATATACCATGTTGTATGCATTGCAATGCTAGCGTATGGACATAAAAGAATTAGTGCAGAAATCCATAATCTCTTGTCAAGCTGCCTCCACATGAACATCAAGCTTGTGGCCGTACTTGCAGAGCAGCATGGCAAAAAACTGTGAATATAGCAAGTCATTTTCTGAAGCTGGAGGAATGTGGGCATAATATACTGTTTCCTATAGGATTAAGATCTTAAGGGGCACTAGGAACATTAGAGATCTTTGGCTTTGGTTCAGAGAAGCACCTGGAAGCTTGGATAGGTGTAATGTCACTTCTCCAGCTGGGTAGGAAGCTCATAAAAATAGGCTTTCGTAAGAAATATTTCATGGCTCCAGATCCCAGGCGGTGTTGTCATGCCCAGATGTCCTGCTGCGTTTGGTGTTCCTGCTTTTACATGCGTTTACTCCTGGAAATGATGAGGTGAGTACAAATTGAAAAAGGAGGAGGAAGCAGAGACAGAAGCCTTGGCAGGAGTTTGATTTCTGAAATTAGGTTGAATGTCAAGGAGCACTTTCTCTGATCAGTTCATTCATTTGTAGGGTTTTCAGCTGAGCTGAGGTGTTCTGTGCTTATTCTATAGAGAATTTCAGGACTGATACGATTAGAAAAAAAGTAGTTTATGGACCTGAATACGCCTTACACTCTCAAGTAAATCAGGAGTAAGATAACATTAGTGTGAGAATGAGAACCGTATTTTTTTCAGTTACACCCCATCCAAAGATTATACTCTGGGAGTGGGGGAAAAATACAAACTAGCAAACCATGGATGCTGCTTAGACATTGAATTGCTCTCCTCAAAGTTAAATAAACTGTGCATGTTTGGAAGAACCATAATGCAAAGGCAGAGGTGTCAGCAGGATACAATTAAGCTGTGAATGGCCGAGCAGAGATGTAATACGGAAACTCTTATCTGTTGAGAGTGATTCTATTTGAATTACTCATGAATGTTTCAATCAGATTTCTCAGAAATACTGTGGAGGAGAACTTCATTGCCTCTTCTGGAGCTATTCGACCTTGCTTCCCTGAAATAATAACATTTGTGGACGTATCCAGCTCTGTCTACATTCTCTTTTCCCTCATATATGTTTCCTTCTGGTGAAAGTCATGTTTAGGGTTTTTTTTTTAATCTTGTTTTTAGTGAGCTCTAGCTCATTGCAGAGTACTATGTATTATATTTAAAGTACTGGTACAGATACGCCACACTCTGTACAATGCCAGAACATCTCTTTTATATGGAGAAATGAATTAAAATTCCCATTCGATCAAGGCAATTCTGTTCTTTGTTTTCAGACATGAAGTGCAGTATCTTAAGGACACCTGAAACTCATCTGTAATTACAAAGTTGTCATTCCTTTGTGCAAATAATATAGTTAAGTAGTGCAAGCGGCTAACAGAATAAAAGAGGTTAAGTTGTGTTTTTTGCTCAAAACAGATTCGAATTCATTCCTGACAGAAAGCTGTCCTGATACAATGCCTCATGGGCCAGTCTCACTATAGAGACCATTGTTGATGGGCTAAGCTACAGAGGCTGGAGGTGGGTACGTACGCTCCCCACTAACTGCCATCCAGACTTTTCCAGGTGTTCATTTTAGAAACAAGCATCATTTGCCTGATGCAATATGTGAAGTGATCTTTTCCCTGTGCAAAGCCCGTGTTTCTTTCCTCTTCAGGACAGAACTTTAAAGACCAAATCATATACTGTGGAAAAGATGTGAAGGTTCCGCTTTAGAAAAGGAAGAAATGGGAACATGCTGTCGTGTTTCCCAAGATTTTACAGAATTCCTGCTTTCCTGGACCTTTGACAGTCTGTAGCGGCTGCATATATAGTTTCTTGTGTATATATTCACTGAGAATGGTTAGTTAATCTTGATTTCCAAGGTCAAGACCTTAAATACAAGACTGTCAAATAGGCCACAAAACTGTTTGGAAGCTGCAGCTGAGCAAGCGGGAAAGCTGGTTCATGTTCTTCATGAATAGTGGCCCCACAGACCCCAGCCCAGTCTTCTCTGTTCATTTCTGAATGGCAAAGAAGCCTTCCCAACTGTGGAATTTAAATTGCCTGCATTGTTACAAATTATTTGTTTTCCACTAGGTCTACAGGACATCCTTTTTTGCTGGTACCGTGTTGCTGCGTTAAAGTTTGCTTTTGATTATAACAAAATATTATTTTAGTTCGTCTTTCGAAATAGGGATAAAGAGGTTTATATGGACACGTACTCAGGAAGAGCATCGATATGTTCTAATAAATAAATAATCCATTCAGCGCTACAATAATTCACTGTATCTCTAACCATTCCCAGTGAATTATTTATATAGTGACATTTAGTAGCAAACTGCCATTTGCATCACTTTTATATTATTGTTCTCATTATTAATTATACTTTCAACGCTTCTTTAGTGCTTGGTCTCATCAGTAAAGAAAATTGGATGGTGCCCTTGAGGCATTTCGCCTTAATTCTGTATCCCTAACACCATTGCCAATAGCACAAGAGTAGATACATGGTACATTAAATGGCATTTCTCCCCTTTTATATGTTCCCTTGTCTCCTTTTCTCTCCTTTATGCCCATATCCCTGAGTTTGTTCTGTAAAAGCAAAGGATGTTTCCCTATTAATGACTATTTAAATAACAGAATTACATTGCTATTGTACTTGCTTTTTTTTCTGTCTCAGACAATGGCTACGAATTCATTAGCATTAGAACACTGGAAATTCCTATGAATTTTAACATTGTATTTGGAACATTCTGTGTGCGTTACAGAATGATTTTACACCTCCTAATGCAAAACCGATGATATGTCCACAAACCTCTGGGGGAGCGTGTGAGGTCATTAAAGTTAGATTTGCAAAGGAAGTATACGGATTTCTCTCTCCCATTATTCTTTTCGGTGCCGATCGTGGCATTTTTCAGCTCTTGTTCAGAGTGGTTCGTTTGTATTGAAAGATTTTCTTCTCCTTTATCCTATTCATCTACCTTTTCAAACTTTTTATTTCATAAGGGAAATGAACTGTGGTTTTTCGGTACTTAAAACATTCCTACAGGAGAACAAGAACAAATTTTCAGCTGCTAGTGTTGTCTCCAGAGATGACGGTCACTGAAAGGCAGCCGAGCGTGAAAAGCAAATATACATGTCAGAAATGAAAATAACCATTTATACCATGTCTCCTTCCTGTCTTCGTCGCTGATAGTTTATTCTCTCTGTGAAGGAGGATTCCAGATGTAACGTCCGTGTTTTGGCATCCAGGCATCTGCGTGGGAACAAGGGTGATGAAGTTACATTAAAAATCCTCCCTGGGATCTATATTTGTTCTATGTTTCTGCTGATTGTTTATTAGTATTTTTATTTTTAAAACAAAGGGGGATTCATGGGAGCTCACAACATGATTAGCACCCTGCCAGGGGCTGAGGGAGAAATCCTGGCAACACAATCCCTCCTGAAGGCAATGAATCCCTCCGTACTTACTGAGCAAAGTCTTCGTGTGTTAAGCCAGGTGGATTGCTTAAATAGATTTGTTTTTTCCTTCAGAATCAGGTATTATTTCCATAATGTACATTTTTCTGTTTTAACATAACCTTTTTTTTTTCCCAAAGGTGAATAGCGACAAGTTTTTAGGCTTAAATTTACCACTCCATATTAACAAGATTTGCATCAAATTTATCATATTTAAGTAATATATTCTTGATGGTTAAGTTCTAAAGAAGGCTGTTGAACAGGGAAGAAAAATACTGTCTGGGCATCCAGAACCAAAGGTTGCTGAAATGATTAAATAGCTTCTAACAGCAGACAAAATAAATGTTTTCTTCATTTCAATCTGATTTACTTGAATAACTAGTTCAAAGTTAAGGAATCGCTTAGAAATAGAGTCTGAAGCATCATCATCTTTCACTGGTCCATGAATAAATTCTCCATTTGGGATGCCGAGACTTATGCATTCATTCATTAACTGTATATAAAATTTGCTTTGGTAATAAACCAATTTAAAGTATAAAATGTTTGATACAGTTTTCCTCTGTATACAACATATTTCCTGCCGTTTTATTTAAATAATAAATACGCTTGCAAGGCTGGGTTTTTGCATTTCAATTGAATTCCCATTTCCATCCAAAGCAGCTTGATATGAGTCGTAAGTAAGTAAAAATTTATCTTCCAGTAAAGAAGAATTATGATTCATTTCTAGCAGAATGCTATATAAATGTTAAGCATTTATTTGAATAATTGTGTGGAACTATATCTCTTCTTAAATAGGAATGTAAGGTATTTTCCTGGTAGTGTATGGAAGTAACAGATCAGTTTAGAAATTAGATTCAGTTGCAAAGCAACTTCTTTTTCTAAGTTTACCTACCAACAACAATCAAACTCACTTGAGGAAAAAAGAATAATACAGATTCAAACCAAGCGTTGAAAGGTTTTTTGAAAATATTGGTTTACGTGTATTTTCAAGTGAATAGGAATTATTTAGACAAAAATAATATTTGAAAATCTCACAAGAAATAGTTTTACATTGAATTCTTTTTGTGAAACATATTTGTCAGATTTTCCAGAAATATTCTAGTTCGGGGCCTTACAAATAGGCAATTCTGTGATGTATGGGAGATAGAATGACTACATGGACATTAAGTCATAACTCCCTGCTTTAGGAGCGTCTATACTCAGAGTGTTAATTCAGTGGAAAATTCCAGCATTTCTAAAATTAATTTAACTTCAAACTGGAAGAAAAGAAAGTTTTGACATTTTCTACTTATTAAAATTCTGTGGAATTTCCTGGTGGAAATATCAAAATGGGCAACAGTTTTTCCCTTGGCAAGAGTAAGGCAGTTCGTTTATTTAAAAAATGTAGATTTATGCTCACATTGTTATTGATTTAGTTTATATGTATATGATGCTCACATATTCATTAGAAAGACATGGTCGCTTTATACTGGGCTTCTTGAATGACTTTATAAAAATCAGAATATTCATATTCTTTCTTTAAAACAATGACCATGGTAGGTCCTGGTAAATCGCGCAGCTGACAGAGGCATCTATTCCCAACTGGCTCAAAGTTCTCAATTAATCTGTTTTCAAGCACAAAATTGCTAGAGAAGCGTTTCAGAGTGTAGTTTGATAGCCGCTCCTCTTTGAGTATATCCAACATTGTCGGGGCGAGGAGATCTCAGCAGCAGAGCCCATTTCTCAGCACTGGGTGGGCTAAAGAAGGAAGAGATTTTATGATGTCAGTGGTGGAGCACGCATGAAAGGAGCAAGGATCTCACCAGTTTCATCCAAGTGCCCATATACTAATTGTGCCTTAACTACCTCTCTTGTTCACTCCTAGGTCTTACTGCTGCTGCATCTCTTGTATCCCTGGCTTGGGCTTTGGCTTCCTACCAAAAGGCCCTCCGCGACTCCCGTGATGACAAGAAACCCATCAGTTACATGGCTGTTATAATCCAGTTTTGCTGGCATTTCTTCACAATTGCAGCAAGGGTCATTACTTTTGCTCTGTTTGCCTCAGTTTTCCAGCTGTACTTTGGGATCTTCATCGTGCTGCACTGGTGCATCATGACCTTCTGGATCGTCCACTGCGAGACAGAGTTTTGCATCACTAAATGGGAGGAGATAGTTTTCGACATGGTTGTCGGGATAATCTATATCTTCAGCTGGTTCAACGTCAAGGAAGGAAGGACACGCTGTAGGCTTTTCATTTACTACTTTGTGATCCTTTTAGAAAACACCGCCTTGAGTGCTCTCTGGTATCTGTACAAGGCTCCACCAATCTCTGATGCATTTGCCATACCAGCACTGTGTGTAGTGTTCAGCAGCTTTTTAACGGGCATTGTTTTTATGCTAATGTACTATGCCTTCTTTCACCCCAACGGACCACGGTTTGGGCAGTCGCCAAGCTGTGCTTGTGAGGACCCTGCCGCTGCCTTCACCCTACCCCCAGAAGTGGCCACAAACACTCTGCGGTCCATCTCCAACAACCGGAGTGTCACGAGCGAGCGGGATCAAAAATTCGCGGAGAGGGACGGGTGTGTGCCTGTGTTTCAGGTGAGACCCACCGCACCGTCCACACCTTCATCCCGACCACCAAGGATTGAGGAGTCTGTCATTAAAATCGATCTGTTCAGGAACAGGTACCCAGCGTGGGAGAGACACGTGTTGGACAGGAGCCTGAGGAAGGCCATCTTAGCATTTGAATGTTCCCCTGCTCCTCCACGGCTACAGTATAAAGATGATGCCCTTATCCAGGAGCGCTTGGAATATGAAACCACTTTGTAGACAAAACAAAACCGCAGCTTGAAGAAGCTCCGACGTTACAGTCCAAATTAAGGGTTGACAGTAGGGCTGTAGGAATAACTAAACTGCGGGCTACAAGTAGAGCAGCAAGCTGTAGTGTTCTTAGTCTGGCTATCATCATGATTATCATTTGATCCACTGTGTGCAGTCTGTCTGCGGGACACTGGTACGGCAGCATCACCTGAAAGCCTCAAAAAACCCCAAACCCTGACCCGCACGTACAGAGCAGTTACTTCAGCTGGGGAGACTCACCCACGACTCCTTGCCACTATGAAACTCCGACTGCACGGTACTTCCAGTCAAACCCATAGGAAGGCTCTGACCAGGGCTCTCAACTTCAGCCAGTAGTGCTTTCTATTTTAGAAACGAATGATTGATATTTCCATAATCAATGGCAAAAGCAAACAAACAAACAAACAAAAAACCCTTTTCAAAAATAACAAAACTGTAGCACACGGCGTTGCTGTTACAAAAACTGGTTTTTAGGGGGAAAAAAAATAGGAGCATTGTAGTCTTCGACACTCCCATAAATCAACCGTTCAGATTAGAATAGGTTTGCAAAATAGTTCTTAATTGAAAAGATACATCGTCATGTTTGTAAGGCTGTTAATGGAAAATAAACTAAATTCTGGTTAATTAGGTCGCAAACATTAATACTACCAGAACTGCTTGTTTTCTGTGGAATTTCAAAGTCTTTTTAGATGCAATTTAAGTTCTTTATGTTCACTTTCAACAGAAATCCTATGCAGCTCACTTCTGGTTTTCAGGAGAAGTAAGGAGCTCTAGCACGTAGTGATGTAAATTAAATGATAATCATGATTCAGTGTTCAATTTGCAAAAAAAAAAAAAAAAAAAAAGAAAGAAAAAGGTATATACGTAAAAGAACAGGGAGTATAGCTTTCATATTCTAAACTTTTTTTGGAGGACCCCATTCAGATATGTCGGAAGAAACCACGAGGAGGTGAACACGTTGAAACTTCTCTGTTTCAGGACTGAGAGCGCACGATTCAGTGTGTGAATGTATGCAGGGGTGACAAGAGACGGTGACATGCCATCCCCTTCTAGTGCCAAACGCTGTAGAACTGCAAGGTTGATATTGCCGGAGGGACAGATAACGAGTGGCACGAGCCCTACCAGAACAAGAAGCAGGAAAGACCTATCAAGCTCTCAACGTGCAGAGACAGCTCTGATTTTTCCCACCCAAGGTGAAAGTGATGTCTTTTAAAGGCTTTCAGCCACCTCTTAGTAAGTATATTCACCGAAGTATCATATAAGCAAGTTATGTGGAAGACCCTCTTCTGCCTGTTCAAGACTTGTGTCCAGATAACGTCTAATAATTGCGTTGAATCTCTTGTAATAGAGTGCTTTTGCTGCGAGCTTTTGGGTTTTAAATACCTCCCTAAATCTAGTCAGTGGTATCCTCCTTTATGTTAAAAGTATCCCCTGATGGTGCTTTCAGATGCATTAAAGGTGCAAGTCAAAATTTGATAGTATTTTTTTTAAAGCTGGTGCAGAGTGAAAAACTCATGAATTATTTCAATATTTTTGTAAAGTAAAAATATGGTATAAAAAGGTTACTTTTTATAAACCTCAAATCTTTTAATACATTTCATTCTCTTTATAGCTTAGATTTTAAGAATTGGTCCATGAATTTTATCAACTGGCTTCTGCAGGTTGATACCAGCCTGGTTTTCACACATTATGGATTTGTTTTGCAGTGTAATGCCATATGAAAGCCTACATGGGTACTTTTAGAATACTCTATAAACCATGGACCCTGCTTCAAATGTAAGTGGCTTGTAAAGACACCAAGCGATTCCATAAGAAACAATTTGCTATAACTCTTTCCATCCGTTTTAGGAGAGCGAAGCAGAACTGAAGAGTTACTGTTGTAAATGGCATTGTCAGGATGGAGAAGACCTGACGGTTGGTAGTGTAATCTTCACTGTTGGGTACATCCAGCGTAGTCACTGCTGTACATGCCACTGGGCAAATTTCAGTCTTTCCTGTTTATTAGCATTTGTACTGTGAAACGGCCGAGGTTACACAGCCTGTGTTTGTTTGTAAGCGTTCAATCAGCCATTTTTAATGTTGACTTTTTTTATTGGCGAAATGTTCGATACCTGTTGTTCTTTGCCGGGGCGAGTTCCTCAAAACACAGCATCTGTGGAAGTGCAGGAATCTGCAAGCCAGAGGGAACTTCACACAGATCAGAACACACCCGTGCTTCAGGGGTTTCTTAGGTACTTTCAAATTAAGCAGTGGCCAACTGCCTCTATAACCGTTTTTTAAATAAAGTAATTCTTTGCTAGTCCAAACCTGAAGCTTTGTACAAAGTGATTGCCCTTCCCTCCATGGAGATATAGCTGATTATCCCAACCCTTCCCTCCATGGAGATGGTTATTCCAAGAAAAGCACTCAATTTGTCAGAAAATACACCACTGAAAGAACTGCTGGAAAAAAAAAAAAGATTTTAGGAGCAAGTCCTTTGTCCTGACCAGTTCAGCAGAGCCTTCACTCCAGAATCAAACGCTAGCTCACGTGAAGAAATTCCTGTTTTTCTTTACGAACAAGGCAAATGGTAAGCTTTGTAATCCAAGATGTGAGATTTTCTTCTGGAAACAGCTTGATGTGTTTGCTGCTGCTTTAACAACTCAGAAATTTGAGCAGGAGTGAGGCACAGCGGCTCTGAGATCCCACCTCCCTCCAGCACCTCCTGGGGAGAGGGGCAGCACCGCGGATGTCAGCGAGGCTTGTCCTCTTCTGATGTCCCTCTCATCCTGACTTGCTCTTCCTCGGAGCCATGAGTCCTTTGGTCAGGACTTTCGGAATTGAAGGAACATTGCTTTGTGTAGATTTTAAAGTGTTACGTTCTCACCAGTGCTCGCATTGCAAGGTTTCTGAAGAAGGTTTGGGGTGAGTTTCTTTGATTTACTCTGGTTTGGTTTTGGAAGGAAGGACACACAGGTGTTATTTATCCATGCGGCTTTTAATATCTAGTGGTTACTTTCTTTACTCTCCCAGCATTTTAATTTTTTTTTTTAATAACACTTGTAAAAACATTCATCTTAAGCAACCTACTGCAGGGTCTAAGTGCGCGGGGCTGTACGTGGCAGTCCGCAGACACATCTTGTCTTCAGAATCCAATCCGGCTGTCTGAGGAAGGACAAGAAGTCATTTTACACTGAGTCAAAATTTGCTCTCCAAAATCTTGCTCTGTTACATTCGTTACATCAGTGATACTTGCACTGAGAACAGGGCGGCCACTGAAATCTTAACACTCAGATGGCTACGCAGACAGCTTCTTAATTTGCGTTGCTGTGAATAGTCACATTAAAAGCTGCAAGACTTTTTTATAGAAATTGCCAAGATTAAGCATAGTCCATGTCAAAATTCCGTGATGGCCTTATGGACAGTTCATAATCAATATGCACTGTTCTTTTTACCACAGACAGTTTTAAAATCAATAACTTTCAATTAAGACAGCAATAGCAAAAAAGGAATTGTAAAAAAAAAACAACAACCTTCTGCTTTTGAAATAATGAAAAAAATCAGGTCTTTTAAATTTCATTCCAGAAAACGGGGGGAAAAAAAGTTCATAATTATATCCTGGTAAAGAAAAGCAATTGCATCTCTTTCTTAGAAGTAAGAAGTGTGTAAGCAGTGTTCTGCTGAACCATACCAATTTTCCAGCAGATTTAATGGTAACTTGCCTGGTTAAAGACTTGGTCCTAAAATTTTGAGGACTTGTATGCTACAGAAAAGATGATTTATCTCATATTCACTACTCCAGTTAAATACAGAGCAGTAATGCATAACCATGTTCATTCAGAAAACGTGTAAGAAAATGTAAGATAAACCTTCTGTCTTCTTTTAAAGGAAAAGTTATTTGTTCTATAATAGGGTAATTTTTTTGAACAAAAAATTAACTCTTTGAAAATACGTGCAATGCTTTTTTCCTGCAGATCTAATAATGAAAAAACTCAGTTCCACTTTTGGTTATTCAATTTAAATATGCTTCTTGTGATAGAACAATGTTTCTGTGCTTGGGTTATATGGGCTTGATGGCATATACACAATATTTTCACTGGCGAACCAACAAATCATCTATTAATTAATTTCTATAACACTGGGGACAATTTTCCTTCCACAATTAAAAGCTATGCCTCAGCTGCCTGGTTTTCTGAACTTTTAAGCAGAGGAGATAAATTAAAAACTTTTAATATCTGGTGGTTTGCTGTTAAACCCAAATTCATTGAAAACATTTGATAGCCTAGCCAATATGTCATTATCTCCCCAAAAGAGCAATTCATGAGTGGTACTAAAAATACGAGTGCTGCGTTATTTGGAAAGGGACTCCCAGTCACGCAATATATTAATTTACTTTTTAATGGCCAGCAGATACTCACACCTAGCCCGTTGGTTTTTTAAGAACCCAGACTAAGCCGTTTTGAAGAGTTTGTGTTTTGATCCTACAACTCCGTAAGAGCCTTAAAAGTGCCGCTGTAATGAGTTTTAGTCGGCTCTGCCAGTGATTCAGCTCCCAGAGCTCCCTTTCTCCGCTCCATCCCGTGGTCCAGAGTGACTGGGATGCTGTGATTTCCTCTGCACCCCCTGCACTGCCTGCACAACGCCAAGGAAAAGACCTCAGCAGATTGCTGGGGTCCTACTGCTGCCTCTCTCGCTCCTGTGCACGGTGGGAAGCAGAGTAAATTGCATTTGTGCATCCCTCTAAACGAGCTTATTTAGGCTGAGCCCCTTCAAGAGGCGCGTGGTGAAAATAATCTCAACATGTGCCCGTGCGTTGAGAAGCCCAACATTGTAATTATTAATTCTGTAGTGTAACAATGCGGAATGTGGGAAGAATTGTCTAAATAAACAATAAGCCATTTAATTTTGCTAATTGTAGCAATTAGACTAGCTCGCATGCAGCCCATGCTCTCAGCAGAAAGCCAAATGGAGTAAGTGGCAAAGAGCCATTTATATACCGGAGATATTATGTTATGAAATTCTCCCTTGGTTGTTTATAGAACTATGTCTTTTCATTACGGCATTGAATCCGTTCCTCTTTATTCTGATAAAACAGATAAAATGCAAAACGAGAACAGATTCTTTGAAATCGGGAAAATAAAAAAACCCCACAACAGATTACTGCAGTTCACATATAGTGACTTTTGGAAACAAATTCCATCATCATTCTCACTTGGCTGCAGAGTGCTGAGTGAAACGCTTCTGAGATGATTTCTCACATCTGGTATGAGCAGATTTCATTACTGGAGAGACGGAGATGACCTTGGAAAGCCTTGCTCACACAGGGTTAGGAGGATAGTGTCACTGATCCACAGATCATCTACAAAGCTTTTTTAACACAAGGGATCCCTTGGGACCATTTGTTTTGCCATGATGTCCTCACTGCTGGCTTTTGGTGGGATTTCTTCCCAGTTACACTGGTATGAATATGAGAAAATTAGGTTCCTGGCCTTGAGGGAGTAACTGCATGAATTCAGACCACGGTGGTAAAAGTCTTCACCTCCTAGCTCCTAGCTGGAGTCAGCTGGAGTTCTGCTTCATCCCAAAGAGCATCACTTGGCTCAACCAGCAATGCACACCCTAAACTTAGTGCTAACTCAGCATGAATCAAAACATTTCTTCTCCTTTCCTCTTTAGTTCAAACCTTGAAGAATATAACCATTTTGACCAGGCTGCCATTTTGTGATCCTTTTAAGGAGACTTTGAAAAATGTCCCTGAGACCAATCATTTCCAGTGACCTTTGCAAGAGCCAATTTCTAACCAACACATTCGTTAAAAGGAACTTTTTCTGAAGGTGTGAGCTTGGCTCCTGTACTAACATTTTGTTCTGTCCCCGCTAGTAAGCCATGTGCCTACTCTAAATCCTGGAGCAAAGAGGACAGATAATGCAGGATGCAGGGGAAAAAGTCCTCTTCAGCACATTTATGGGGAGATTTGCATGAGCTAGAGAGACAATTATACACAAGAGAGAAGCTTGTGTATAATTACAACAGACTTATAGATGCTGTATTCGTGGAGACTTTGCAGGAAATTGTGAGATAAGTGGCCAACTAATAGAATGAATCTAAACTTCTGCAGGCAAGGCGCTGTAAAATTAGCCAAGAAACTTCAACCAAAAATCTCGTTTCCAGGAATGGTTGGGATGAACTTAAAAATATAGTGGGTTTGTCAGTGTAAAAGGATGCTACATTCATAGAAAGACAAACATGGCTGCTATGGATACAGGCTTTTTCTGTATCTGGAGATCTCAGCCTCTTATTTCAGATCCCTTTGGAAGCAACTGCTTCTGGATCTTACTTCTGGGCATGCTGTAGCCCTAGGCACACTAGCAGCTTTTCTACACACGATCTGTTCTTCTGTAGGAACATCTCTTTAACGAAGCATTAGTTTGAGGGGTTTTTTGCACTGAACTAAACCTCACAGAAGCATTTCTTCTGTGGAACAGGCATGTCCACTCAGGCACCTGGCATGTGAAAGGTACCGCAAAACAGGATTTCACTGTTAAGTGATTTCTTCCAGGTAGAAAAGCTGCTGGTTGAATGTCTAGAAGAGACTTCAGAGACGTAACGTAGTGCTAAGGCAAGGTTTGGGTGCTACGAGTCCGCTCAGGGCAAGGCCTGGTCATAGCCCAGCACTCTCTCCCCCACCTCATGCACCAAAGAGCCCACTGAGAGGAAAACCACGTGCGTGGGCTGGATGAAGGCCACAACACATGGAGACCTGGCGTGCTGCTGCACACCTGCAGAAGTCAGCACAGGCACATCAGGGGCCTCAGGCTAATACTGTGATCCTCCAAACTGCACTAACCAGGATGCTAGATGTTTGAGCACCTAAAATTTGGCTTCTGGACTTGGTCAGAAACACCTTGGTCTTCACAGTGGATTAGCTCAGCTCCTACCTCCCAGGATCCCCTGAGCAGGTATGCTTCTGCCCATCTTAGCTGAAGGACTCAGGTCCTACCGTGTGCTGTCAGACAGCTTTGCACAGAAATACTCATCACTGCTTCTCCAGTGGTAGATGTGTGGTAAGCAGAGACCAAGGGGAGAGCCAGGCTCAGTTATCTCTTCAGCCAGCAATGATTCACATCTCTAGCGACTGTCTCTCAGGGGAAGGCTATAGGGCTGCACGCTACTGAGGAGAAGGACACGCTCCCTCCCTCTTATTTTGGGGCTGCTCTTCATGGAGAACATAAAGAAAAATCTTATCCTGTGCAACATAGTCATACTTTAGTATTTTGACGTGTTCGGTCCCCTTAGAGTTGAGGACTCTGAAGCTGTTGCGCACGTCCAGTGCCATTGCCCGCATCCAGCCAGGGTAATGTCTACAGTAAACACATGGGGCAGATGCAAAATCACTCTGCTCACCTTCCAACCTGACCAAAAGCTGTATGAACATGGTTAGCACTGTGACAAAGCCTGAATCTCTACACGCTGCCTGGAACCAGGTCTATCCATGCACTGTGTGCTGCTCTGGCCACGTTCACCTGGTTTCTCATTGGAGCTCAGGCAGACTTTGCGTGCACACCAGCGCTACACCGTGTAGCTTATCCGTGGTTCCCCGAGCTCTTTGCAGCCCCAGTTTGGGCTCTGAGATCGGTTTGGGCCGAGCAAAGGGCTGACAGGCTCCGTGCTGTCCCGTGGAGCGGATGTGGTTTCTCTGGGCGGGGGGATTGAACCACGGTTGCGTGCAGGTTGCCCAGGTTATGGCGAATGCAAGAAGTAAGTTCAGCGCCCACAGTTTGGAGCATGCTGTAAAGAAGAATCTTTGTGAAAGTGTTTGTTTTTCTCGTAATAAAAACAGTAGGATCATGTCTCATACTTGGGAGCAAATTTACAGTATCAAATCCATTTCTATATATATAGAGACGTATATGTGTGTTTGTGTGTGTGCATAATACACATGGCAATGAGTCCTGAGATGCTATTAGGATTCGATCTTACAGTTCTTTTAAATTCTAAGCCTGAAAAAAATAATCCGGAACATTGTCATCAAGGGTAATCCAGTGATACCTGCAAAAAGAAAACAACATTTTTGGATAACACATTCCGGTCATTATTGGAGACAGCTTTGCAATGTATTATGCCAGTACTTTAATGAAAATTTGTGGAGGAAATATGTCTAATGCTATATTTCGTAATCTTAAATATTCTGGTAAAAGAATAGAGTGATAAAAAGATTTGTACAAAATAAATATTTGTAAAAAATAAAAATTTAGTAAGTCACGTTTAGTTAAGGAAAAAATATATAGGCAAATAGCAAAGGGATTAGTTAAGTCTTTGTTTCATTTCATGTTGGTTGTATTTGTTTCACTGACTATCAGTTATCAATGTCAGTAGTTTATGAAGGAAATAATCTGCAATAATTAGGATGGTTAACTTGAATCTTGACCGAAGAAGACTGAAGACTGTTTGTTATCCAGCACACACACAGTTGCCTGATACACGCTGTCAGAAGGAAAGATTTGCTAGTTCCTGGATTATGAACTAAAGATAAATTTCAAATGCATATATTTGAAAACAATGCCCCTGCCGATTTAAATGTACCATGCAGACACAGGAGCTATTTCTGAAGTTTTAATTACCAATGCTTTTTTCGGTATGTGTTCTGCATTATTATCTGCGTATCCCAGGTTTCTTACACAATGTTTGACAAGAAATAATTTGCAATTTTACACAGCTGAGGAGAAGGTTACTAGCCAGCAAAGGCACTTGCTGCACTGAAGTTCAAGGATGTCTTGAGCTCCTGACCAGTGTCACCATTCAGCATTAAGGGTCGTGTTTGAAAAATACAGTAATTTTCCAACAGGATCTAATTTACGGACAGATAGATCTAAAGTTGTTGCAGTGACCGGGTCACTGAACATCAGTAGCTACAGAGGGGAAGTTCAAAAGCAGGCACTAATGGCTCCTAAGAGAAGATAAAGTAGGCAGCTCGTTTCCAGCTCCAGTTCCCCTTGGGTTGTCGGGCTGGCCCACAGGAGGTATTTCACCAAGAACACTTCAGCCATCGAGAAGATGGCCCCACTGATCTGGGCAGGATTTAGACAGCACTGTATGGACCATGAAAAATCCCCCTTTGTCAGCAGAGAGGGCAGCTGCCACTATTTAGAGTCGCAAAGTGCCAGCATATTGTCATGCATTTGTGGCTGCTATCGATTCCTCCTTTTTTATTCTATTGGAACAGCTTGGAACTTGTCAGGCTTTGCTTAGGTTGATTTGCAGCTAATTAATTCAACAGACATTTTTAATCTTGCAAATTTGTGACTTGTAATACAGTAATCAAGCTCTCGTGAGCAAACATTAATCAGTTAGGTGGAAAGAAAAAAAAAAGAAAGCTGTTGTTAGCAGCGTTCAGCGTGGTGCTCACACTAGGAAGAGAGATCTAGAAGAAACATGACATTAGTAAATTCATCCTAGCTATGCTTTCATCATTCGTCTTATGAATCATTCATCCCTTTGATTTGGTTTGTACATGCAAGGAGTTGTATTTAAAAGAGGGTTGCTGGGATTGAGACAGCTCTTGTTATCATCAGCGGGGAACCGGCCAAATTTCCTTCTGGTCATCTATTTATCAGTCAAGAAGTCATTCTGCCCAGCAGCAGTACAATTTCATTTCTGGGATGACAGGAACATTTTAACCTGGAAAATGACTGTAAGAAAAATGCATACCGCATTTCGCAGCTGTGTGAATGAGTGGGGAAAATACTGTATTCGTTGCTCTTAACACACAGGTGGATTCCAGCTACTCCGACACGAAGCAGAAGGGAAAAAAAAAAGCTGTAATGTCGCCTATACCAAACCTGGCCTCTGGATTCAGAAAGGCTTGTGATCGACAAAGCAGGGAAGTCCTTTCATAAGCAGGGAGGATGTGTACTTAGTACGCTTGCGGTTTATAAAAATAAACAGGAACAAGCAAGTGGTTTAATACTGAACCAAACTCTGGGACTTGGAGAACCACGGTTACAGCAACGTGGGACTCGGCAAGAGCTCCCGGCTTGGCTGTACCCTCTCCTGGTGCAGAGTTTTCAAGCAGGGTGTTGTCACACCCCCTCCTCTTTCCATCTGCACAGGGTGCACGTATACGTACGTCGGCGAGTAACCTGTACATACATTTCACTGTGGAAGCATCTCCACTGCTGACCTTAGAAGGGAGGCCAGAGATCAGAAAGATACAAAAACAAACAAATTATTCCTCTGGCCAAGATTGAGAGAGATGTTTGTGAAACACTGTGGAAAAGCTGTCCCTGCCGTTTCAGTGGGCAACGAGAGGAGCAGAGTCTTTTAACAGCAAAAAACCAAACCAACAAACCTTAAAGCCAAACTACTATTTACGGTGCAATTACTCTCTCCTTTGGGAAAGAGGTTGGCTGAGAAAAGTCTAGAAACGTTACAAACCGACTGGAACACACAGGGGGACAGTGAAAGGTACTTCTTAGATATAACTTCGTTGCTATTGACAGGAGTTGTTTATTAGCAATAAGATACGAAAGTGTCTCAAACTAAGGCCTGGGAGACGAGGATTTTGTATGGCTGTTATGCCAGTGATTGTTAAGTTTAGGAATCATAGATCTTTATAATAGATTATAGGTCAAAGAGGTTTTTTTATCATTATTTTCTTTGCAGAGGATAAATCTCAGATGGCTTCCAGGAAAATAAATAAATAAATAAATAAAGGTTTAAAATAGGCCCAGAAGATGGGCTTTTCTGTATATGAAATATTATAGGCTTGGTGTTGTTCAAGTGCTTGTGCATTTTCTCACACTCTCAGTTTCTCATGCAGTACATCCATAAGGAAATAGTGGATTTACGGGTGCATGTTCCTTCAGCGCTAAAAGTCCTCACAGCAGCTTGGTCCTGCACAGCTGAGGAGTACACACATGGGGAGGTGTGCACTTGTAAAGGTGTAGAGCAGGGAAAAAAACAGAGAAGGTGAAGATCGGTAGACGGTATGGTAGAAGCCTTTCAATAATTGGGGAACAGCTGTGAATCTCTGGAGTAGATGTGCCCTCACAGTATTTGTTCATGCTCAGGTATTCTGTCACTCAGCTCATCGTGGACATTAGTGCTGAAGGACTTTCAACTACATTAGAAGTTATCATCAATTTTTGCTTGTTTAGGAGCAGGAACGGGATCATCCTGATTTCAGCAGAAATCACTGTGGAGGCATCCATAGCTTCACGCGTGATCCATAAGTGTAGCATGTCGTAACAGGTCTGTTTTCTTCAAAGATCACTCAGACGAGTTTGCAAAATTGATTGGATACTTTTCTGAGCTTTTTCCTTGCTTCCGTGTTCCTCCTGTGCTTCTGAGTCTCATGTGCAAACCCCACCAGTGAGAGAAGACAGCGCTCAGGTTATCTAACGGACTTTCTTTTCTCACATCATAGTACAAAACTCAAAAATTCCTTCCCACAACACCTGGTTATTGAGATAAGTTAGAGAAGGAAAAGCAAGTTAAAGATGCAGATACTGAAGTAATTTTATCAAGTGCAAAGCAGGAACATTTTAAAAGATAGCCGTCGTATTTTGCTGCTCAACTGATCATCATCTTTCCAAAGCCTTGGTATCTGCCTGTAGCAACCTAGAGACAAATATCTTTTGTTTCTGAGGTCATTTCTGACTCACGGAACAGCCACTAACTGGGGATCGTGTTGGATTAGCAAGCAAGGATCCACCATCCCACTGCAGTTCTTTAACAGGACTGCAGTTCCTTTAAATCAATTCCCATTGATTCTCAAGGGCAGAAACTCCCCTGCACAATTTGTTCCACTTGAAGGGACAGATTTTTTGCTGTCTCTTCTCTGAGTTGTGTATTATTAACAAGCTAACGTTTATTTTAACAAAAGAGCATCAGTGTATTTTCCTGCAGGTGCCATTCCATGTATAAGGCTGTCTCGACAATGGAAGCTGGCTCTCTTCTTCTCCCCATGCTTGCTTAGCTGCCTCTTCACTCAAATCCTAACCTCACAATTGTTGTTTCTCATGCAGCAGAGCCGTGCAAAACCCAGTCTGACTCTGGCTTTGACCCATGGCATTAGCAAATGTCTTCTCGCTGTAGGGCAGGGGCGTTGGAAGTGGTACCCACTGGGATGTAAATAAACGTGGTTATTTACCATGCTGATTTTATAGTGCAGTTGTGCTTTAAGACTTTGTGCAGCTCTCTCTAATCTTGTATTTTTTTTTTTTTTAAAAAAAAGGGAAAAGAAAAGAAACCCGTTGTTCTTCTTCAGTATACATTGTTCTCTTGAAATTTGCAATGTGCAAGGAGCATGTTGGTTAATTCACTTTGGACATTCCAAATGGATGCCTACAAAAATGATTAATAAATCCAGTAGTAATTAAAAAGAGCATATTCTCCAATCATTACAGCAAAACGCATGCTCAGATAAGGCTAATTTGTGCGTGCTTCCACTCTTCATCTCTTAAGACACAGAACTCAAAGTCAGTTTTCAGATTGACCGGTGAATTTGATTTATTTTGGGGAAAATGTGTGCAAAAGTGTGTCTATCAGTAGAAGAGGTAAGCCTTCCAGAGCAATTGCATGTGAGGCAAATGACGCTAAAAGCTAGGCTTACAAAACCTTGAATTACCTACAGCTAAGCAAGAAAACAGAACCAAAAGACACTCATAAAGGACTGGTAGAGAAATTCTGCCTGGGGAACGTGCCCATAAGTCATACTTACACCCGCACTCTGGACAGGAGCGTTTATTATACTGGGATTTGCTTTGATTACAGGCAGTTTATAATCATCAAGGGCTTCCCTGGAGGTCCACCGTAGCAAATGGATTCCTTTCTTTTGGCTTTAATGGAGTCTGGTAAGTCCCAGGAGTAAGGACGGGAGCATTTTGCTTTTAAATTTCACAATGCCTCTCTAAGTAAAATTTATTTTTAAGGAATCTCTTTAATGATTGTTTTACAGCTCACTTGAGCTTTACTGTCAAGTGAAACCGTCAGTCATTGTGCACCCAATACTGATTAGGAGAAGTCAATGAAAATGTCTGAGGAAGGAATATCGGGCTTTGTATTAAAAAACAATCCACTGGAAATAATGGTAAAGCATTTCTAGGTCTTCCCGTTCTGTAGTCACTGGGTGAGGCCAGCATACTGGCTGGAATTCCAGGATAAATTAAAATAGCTGTTTAAATTTTCAGGTGGCTTATTCATATATTATATTTTCATATTTTCTGTGGAAAAAGTATCCTTTAAGCTATACATTTCAATTTCAAGAAATATCCACATCTCTCTGTAAAGCCTAATTCCCTGGGCTCCGGGGCAGCAGGGGAAAAATTGGACAAGTTGGGAGGGGGTTGAAATTTTATCAAGAACTCAGGCAAAAGTCCTCCTGCTTTCCCCACCAATCTGCCACCCCGGCCCTCCGTGATATTCTTGCTTCACCACTGAAACCCCTGAAAACGGAGCTAGGATCTGGATCCTGACAAACCTCAGCTCAGTCCTTAGTGCTGGATCCCACAGGAAGAGGTTGGAGGCACCTCGATGGCACCAGGGTAGGACCAGGCAGGGGCAGGTAGATCCTCTTCCAGTATCTCCAGTGGCTGCCACAGCTGAACTGGTGAAGGGGAGAGGGGACTTCTTCTTGAGGCAGATGTCTGTGACTATGGAGGCTTGAGGATATTACTTGCAGCATGCCTCTGTGAAAAGGAAAGGCGGCAAAGAAAATTATGATGCCGTGAAGAGGACACTTATGTGCAGCAAATAAATACCCACAATGCCAAAACATGGACACATCGAGCTGGATGCCTGCTCTGTAGAGATTAGTGCTAAGAACACAAGTTTATGAGCTGGTGTGATGCAGCCTTCAAAGATGCAGTTTGTAGTTTTCTGTCGTTTGCAAACTGATACTCTTAGGGGGAAAAAAAAAAAAGGATTGCCGTTAGTGTTGTTTCAGATAAAGAAAAAGATTTTTATATCCATTTCAGAGGTGTACCTTTAGCATCTTTTGTGTTTTATGAAATAAATAATATGAGCCCCTTCAGAATAATCTATTTTTTTGCTTTGGTTTGCATAAAACTATAAAGTCTTGACTTCTCTGAGAAACTGAGATTCTCGCAGCCCCACTCCCTCGTCTGCAGTCCCACTCCCTCTTCCCCTCCAAAAACCTGAGTGAATGAGCAGGAACTGCTGACAAACATTTTGGGGGAAGCTGCACTACCAGGCCAAGAAATCTCACACTCCAGTTTTCTAGTTTTCTGCTTGATTCTGTGGCAAGAGCAGGAAAAATTAAAGGCCACGAAGTGTAGGATGTGCAAGTGCAGAGGGCAGGTACCAGTGGCTCTGCCACCGCAGTACATAGGTTCAGCACACTGACCATCAGTGACTCCTCATTTTGGGCTGCTCGAGATGGTTGAAACCACACAGCACTTTTGAAAATCATAATCACAATACAAAGAGCTTAGAAAGGTAAAATTAAGGAGAATAAAAAGTTTCAGGGTTTCCTGAACAAAAGAAGGCACAGATACATTCTTCTTGTTCATAAGTTATACCTAAACCATCTGCACACACTTCAGAAGTACAAACCCTATATTTTCACAGGCCAATCAAAAAAAAAACAACCCAAAAACCTACCAAAACTACTTCAGTTTGTTGTGACCATCAGCAGCGGGATCTAACAGTAGGACTAAGAAGAGCCAGCACGTTCCACATTTCAGTAACGGGGTGTATCAGGTCGTTGCTGCTGAAGACAGGACATCTCCAAATTCGTCTGTCTCCTAGAAGCAGGTTTCTTTTGTGAAATTCATTCCCAGATCCTGAAGTCTTCTTGCACCTGCATGCTCAAGTTGTGCATTTTGGTAGAGAGAACTGCCAGGTCCTCTTTCTAGGCAGGAATGGAAAGGAAAGCTGGGGCTGTACCCAAGGCTGTTAGTTGGAGCTCTGGAACCCTGATGTGAGCCCAAATCCCTGAGTGGACTCAAGGCGATGGTTTGTTGGAGACTACCCTGTCTGCAGGAGGGGGAACACCATCCCTTCTTCTAGATGAGAAAAAGTCACCAGGAGGGCTGAAGCACAAATGGTGCTGGGCATGGGCAGGAAGGTCCAAGAGGAGTTGTGACTCTGGTCCAAGTTGGAGGTTGATCCTCTCTTTGGGGACTGCTCAGTGCACGGGGCCTGTGCCTGGGCTGGATGTGTACACACAGGCTGTGCAGAAACATCACATGGGGGGTCCCCACCACATGGGCACATCCTGCACAGAACCAGACCCTTGGGTACATCCCAGGCAGGTTCCCAGGCAATCTATCTGACCCGTCCCCAGGAGATGTAGGCATGGGATCCCTGGCCCCGTGTCTCTCAGGTGGCCTTGGTGGAGGATGGGTGTGTAGAACTTCACCCAAGCTGAGATGGTGGTGCCTCCATCTTCAGGCACTCGTACATCTGCCTTCCAGGAGCTGCCATCCCAGAGGTAGACCAGATCTCATGTGATGCCTGATAAAAAGTAAATGACTTCCTAATGCTATAAAAAGCCTGTAAAAAAAAAATGCACATACAAATAGACTCAAATACTTGAAATTCAAATTCCAATAGTATATTCTGTGTTCATTCCTATGTTATTATTACTAAAACAATTTCCTTTTATTTTTCAGAAATCATCACGTTTTCTGCTTTAAGTTGTTGCATAAAATTAATTCCAAATGAGTGAATTTTTATGGTGTACATCCTGGGTTTTGGGGGGGGGGTTTCAGTCATTTTTCGTCAATACATTTTACATCTAACTACCTCAGCTGCCTTTGGTTTTCTTTTGGCGCATATGAAGTCATGCACTTTCTATACGTGGGGATTTGGGGGGGGGGAAGGTGTGCTTTCCATTTTGAATAACCAGGTTCAAAGCCATGTTGATCAATTTATAGAGAGGATCGATTTAACGAGACATAATTATTGACAGTTGCAGAACATACGTTTTAATTTTGGGTTCTGTTGGGGTATAGTTTAACAAAAAAAATAAACCACCATAAGCTGCTTATTAATTTGCCTTAAAAAAAAAAAAAGTGTGCTCTTTCCTATTCGAGTTGTGTTCTTTAACTCTTCTCTTGTACACAAGTTGTGTCACAAAGACTAACGTAACAGTTGGCAGATAAACAGCAAATTAAACAGAACGGACCAATAGTTTCTCAGTTCTCTGTTGTAAACTGTTGCATTATACACTGATTGTGCTGAAATAATTGTTGCTGTGCTTATACCCCTTAAGTCACCGTTGCAGAAGTGATGGAAGATCACATTTGTGTTCCTGGAGCAGTGTAGATATCCCCCCCAGTACAAGCACAGTGACTTGAGGTGAATGATAATCATTGCAGAACTCGTGCTTTGACTTGTAAACATTGTAAAAAAAAAAAAGTATTTGGTATTTTATTTGAAATGAAGAATCAAAATACTTATTGCAAAAAAAATAAAAAAGAAGGGAGAAAAAAAAAAAAAAAAAAGAGAAATCTTCCTGTAAATATATATATTCTGAATCCATGTATACAAACATTCCTTTAGAGTTCAGATTGTGAAGAGTGTCTTTATTGGCTAGAGACCGCTGCCTCCCGCGGCAGAGGTTACATGTGCTATAGTAAAGAACACAGTGTGTGAAGTATTTGATGTACTGCAGTACCATCGTTCTTTTGGTCTGTTAAGTAAGTTGCAATTTGTGATGAAATGAAGTTGAAAGTAGTGCTTCATACTAACGGATCTCCTTGGTTACAACTTGATTTTTCTTGTAAAACTTAAAAGGAAAACTTGAAAAATTTTATATATTTGGATTTTGTAGATTTTTTTTATTTTATTGCAACACAAGGTACCAAAATCATTAAATAAAGTACACTGTGGTCATTTTACCATGGCTCTAGAGTCTTTTTTGAAGCTCTTTTTTGTCCAGGTGGATTGGCAATAGGGTGCTAACTTTTGAGCTTCTGAAATTCTTACCAACAAGAGAAAAGTTGGCCCAGCTTTGACAATGGTTTGGGATGGATTGTCTCCAGAGATCCTTTCCACCATTAAATTTTCTATGATTCTTAGCATTATTATCACAGGAGCTCCCATCCCAGAGCACAGGACTGATGCCAGTGGCTCCCAGGCTGCCTCTGGGACTGGGAGAAGACTTGACCTGGGACTTGGACAACCTTGTAGATGTTGTTCCAGCAGGGACTCCCAGGAAACCACCAGATATCCCAAGAAACCCAGGACTTTTCTGTCACCTGAGAAGGGCCTGGCTCACAGGGTACGGAAGGAGACTTTTTGTTGCTTTTTTTCCCCTTTCAGACTCCTGAAAGCACCATCATTCAGTGATCCCCATCAAGTAGTGGGAGAGGAAGAACAGGGCCTCACCCCAGCCTTGTTCTGAGCCCAACAGTTAGGAAAAACTTCAGGGAAGATACAGCTGCTTCCTCGTTCTTACCATGTTCAAACTCCCCTCGCATTGAGGAGGATTTAGTGTCTTCTACTCCTGCCTCCTGGGCAAGTGCTTTAATCATTAAACTCTTACACAAGTGGTTGCTGTCTTTGGCAGCACCTCCAATGGCCTTAATAGCCCTCTTGGACTTCATTGCCACATCTGCGTGTGCTGTCACCCCAAGCAGCTTGCAGGGTTTGTGCAACAAAGCAATGGCTTCTTCAACACCCTAATGGGACAGGATTTCATTAAAGTACCTGGACTTTCATTAATCTGCCTTACCTGTAGAGCACCTCTGTGAGGCTTTCTTGCAGAAGGAGCTACAGAGTAAAACTTCTGTCTTTGATTTCCACGTATGGATTGCTAGATGCAGACATCTTCAGAAAACACACAATTAAATGAGAAATGTTATTGGAAATTTGGGGGTCCAAAGAGTGTGGACCTTGGGATTCATTCTCAGTTGGAGCTCCGACACACCCTTTGTGTTTCCTCACCACGGTGAGGCTTTAAGACGCAGGCTGGGGAGCAAGGAACCAAATGGACCATTTCTGCTCCTGCCTGATCCCGTTCCCCAGCCACTCACATGGTGTCACCTGTGGCGTCTGCCCATTTAAAAGGTTATTGTGCCTCCTGCTCGGCACGGGGTTATTGCTTTTGGTCTGGGTTCATCTCAGCTACTGCAGAGCCCTGCGGCATTGCTCAAGAGCAGGCTGCCTGGCAGGAGTTTGCAGTCCTCGCCAGGGCTTGCCTTGGTTTAGATGACAATATGGCCTAACGATCTGATCCAGTACGGCACATCCCCTCCCTGAGTGGTGGCTGAGGAGTCACTGCACGGCATTCCCAACCAGGAAGGCCATTCCTCTGGTGGTGCATGCAAGTAGGACAGGAGAAACCTCAATTTTTCCGTCAACATTGTTTTGAATACAGATCTCATCAAGCCTTTCCTTTAATTAACTTTTCTTGCATAGCTAATTCATTTTCACCAGCAGCCTATGCCACAGGATGCTTCTGACTGTGCACAGAGATAATATACGCTATTTCTGCCCGAAGTAGAATTAAAGTAGGAAGGGAAGTGTTTGGTGGCACTTTTATCCTTTGGAGGACTTTTTCTTGTGTGCATATGTGCAACATCTTCTGAGATCACAGCTCTCCTATTTCCTAAAGGAAGAGGAAGATAAACCAGGGCAGCCTTAGAGGAAAACAAAAAACCTTGGAAGAACATAAAAGTCTTGTGTTCATTACGGTTTGCCTTGAAGACTTCTTCTGACGTTTCTCTGAAACCGGAGTTATCAGAAGCAGAAATTTGCCCTGCATTACCTACTACCTCGATTCAAAGGAAGTACCAAAGAGGTGCCGTTCGGATTCCCGCAGGAAGCCGGGTCTCCAGGGAGATGCTCTGCCTCTCATGAAGGCAGCTGGTGCAGGGGGAAGAAAGCAGACAAGCTTCAGGGCTCAGGATCTCTCTGTTATTTATCTTGTGGCTGCCTGGGACAAATACATAAAGACTGTGCCTCGGTGTCAGGTCGTAAGTGCACAGATCAGACGGTGTAGCAGGAGCAGGCAGAGCCAGCGAGGAGATCCAGACGTTCCGATAAGGTAGGGAGGGGGAGTGATGGAGCTTGCTGCTTTGCCAGGGCTGAGCTTTCATCCACAGCAAGGCAGCGCTCCGTGTGCTGGCACTTTCCAGGTCCCACACGGCTCTTTTTCAAGCAGAGGCTGCAAAGGGGACCTTTTCATACTGGCTTTTTCAGACCACGTCAGGCTGCTTGAATAACCCGCTCCCTCGGTGCCAGCTCGCATCGCTGCTGTCAGACGGTACCCAGCGCTGAGCCGAGCTCTCCCCGCAAGCTGTCAGGGCATGGATGCAGGGTTTGCTGTGAGTGCTCAGCGATGCTCAGCCCGGAACAACCACAGCTTCAGCAACGTGGTTTTCCATCATGCCAAGGCAGCAACGCTTTTAAATTCCCCGTGCCCGTATTGCTTCTGACATCACACACACTGGCTGCAAACCTCCAGCCCATACGCCTGGAGGAAAAAAAATGGAAAGACACGGGCCAAAATGTTAGCAAAACATCCCTTTTTGAGCTGTAAACTTCCCCGTGCAAAGACCCTTCCCTCAAAGGTGATGGGATGCTTGGGTTCTTCCATGCTGCGTGTTATGGCATCTGTGAAACGAGCAGACCTACCTCCAAGAGGTGGGCAGGCAGGGCTTGCCAACATGTCTTGGCAAATATTAACTCACCTGTGTGCTGGTGGCAGCTAAAATTGGTGATTTTTAAATTACTATTATTAGGATGGTTGTCATGGGGTGGCATTGATCACTAAACAAAGGGGCAAAATGTATGTCGTGGAAAAGGAAAAAAAAGAAAACGGCCCAGCATCCTGTGCAGGATCAAACATTTCCATCCCAGATGGGCCGTTGTAAAACAAGGGATCCTTGGGAGAAATAAACCTTCAGCTTTTCTGCTGAACTCGAAGGTAAGCCCAGCACATGCAGAGAGCAGTGCGGGATGCCAGGAAAGGAAACTTGGGTCACGGGCAGCCGAATCACCTGGAGCCCGTCTCCATTTGATTTATTCATTCATTGTCCGTGAATTTATTATTCATTATTTCATGCTGCTGCCAACACTTGCTGCACCTCTTAAAATTGACTTGGCCCCACCTCAGCACCGGCACATCTGTACTGGGATGAATCACCACCGCCGTCTCCCTACGCAGCCTGCCAAATGCCTTCTCCTCTGCCCAGTTGCAAAATAGTAGCTATCCCCAGCAGCTGAGTATTAAATCTGATTAAATCTGATGGAAGCAGGTCCCCATTCTGTCCCAAAAGAGCCGATCCTACAGGCTCACGTATTTTCCTCCAACTGCCTGTCTCTGCTGCCTTCTCTTGCTTGGTGTCCTGCTTGGTGGAGGGGCTACCAAACAGGACAGCTTGCCAAAGAAATAAAGCTCCTTCTGAAGGATAGTCCCGATATAAAACTTCCAGTCCTTTTCAGGCGGTCCATGATGTGAACCTGCTGCTAATGCGGATGAAGCTCCTATTTTAAACATTGGAAACAGGGCTCAAATCCTCAGATACAGGCAAATTCCACATTGATTAAAATCCTCCTATAGACCTAGCTCCTACACCTACAGAAATCTGCATTAAAACGAGGAGCTTGGGCTCCGGAAATCATTATTTGCTTGCTACCCATGTTTTGCTGTGTGGTTTGAAAAGACAATCTGTAGAACTCAGCACAGCTACAGAAAATACCTGGTTCACTAGCTAATAAAAAATGATTAAGCATAATAATGACGAAGCAAGCATGAACGATAGCATCTTGACATTTGCAAAACTCGGGTGGACTGAATAATAATGGTCTGCTATTTGCCTTGCAACAGCAGCTGAAGTAGGTTCCCTGGTCCTGTTTATACCAAAGGACCGGGGCAGCACACAGACATGCTGCTGGGTAAATAATGAAGTCAACCTGCACCTGGTCCTGTAGCCATTAATGGTCCAAAGATGTTAAGAAACTAAAGAAAGATGGATTCATGCATTCCACAGGCTGAGATTTTTCTGGCTGCCTTTTTAGGTCAGCTCTCTACTCCCATTGCTCCTTCAAGGGTGTTTTTGGGCACTCGTGGGTGCTTAGCCGCCCACATGCCAAGTTCTCCTGACCCACCTTGCTGGAGACAGCAACAAAAGCCATCCTCCCATTTGAAATGCTTGTCGAACTGGACGTCCACCAGCTCATGAGGAGAGCTTTGCAAACGCAGCACCAAGTAACCAAAGCAAGTCCAAGTGGTGTGTTCAGCAGCACTTCAGCTCTGTGCACAACCTGCTTGCTGCACCAGGAGGGCAGAATTGCACGGTCTAGGAGTGTCTTGTTGGTTCCTTTATTACAGCTGCTGTCAGAGAGCTTATGCCTCCCAAAACTGGTATTTGTGCACATTGTGCGTGTGACAGGAACATACCAGAGGCTCCTTACATAAAGCTTTCTCGCTGGTTAGAACAGCAGGTTGTCCTTATAAGGCTTGCTCTCTATGGGGATCTTAAAGGTGGTGCTGGGATGTGCACAAAGACCAGAACTTAACCACGTTAGCGCCTCAGCTCCAACTTTTGAGTCTGTTTGGCCACACCTGAGCCAGCCCTGGGCTGAACAAGGTATTTCAGGGCACTTGAGGCGCTGAAACCAGGGTGGCTGGACCAGCCTGGCTGTTGTCCCATCCCCTGCCTGCTCAAGGGCAAGCCCTAATGCAAGGTGAACCTCAGCGCCATGTCTGCAGGTTCACTTCCCTCAAAGACAGAGCTTTACTGGGTTCAAGCTTTGTCCTGAACAATCCTGGGTATCATCATGGGGAGCAGAGGAGTCTGCAGGAAAGAATATACACCAAGATTAGCGATGGAGAGAGGAACTGGGTAGCAAGCTTGACTGCTAGCTTGCTTTTGAGGGGAAACAGCAACCCTTGATGTGCTGCTGCCTAAGGAGCAAGTGTTGCTACAGCGTTGACTACTAAATACCTTACATTACTGCACCAGGCAGGCCCTGAGGGCTGCTGAAGCCTTCTCCTGAGCCTGCTCCTCCCAAACACCGCTCAGCTCGGCAACTTGGGTCCTGAAACTACCATCAGAGCTGCTATGCTTCTGCGCTGGTTTTGCGAAGAGAAAAAGGAGCCAGGAAGTTTTGTTTCTACAAACGGGACT
Source organism: Eurystomus gularis (assembly GCA_013400335.1). NCBI lineage: Eukaryota > Metazoa > Chordata > Aves > Coraciiformes > Coraciidae > Eurystomus > Eurystomus gularis. Next base: position 103,799 of record VZZY01013310.1, on the reverse strand, counting down.
CAAGGTTGGCCAGAATTAGGATTCCAAACCTAGTTTGGGGTTTGGGTGTGCTTGTTTCAGTTGTGGGAGTTGGCTTATATCTTCACTGATGCCTTCAGGGACCAAGCAGCTTGGCTTATATTTTCATTAATGCCTTCAGGGACTAAGCCAAGTTGCAGTCACTCCCCCCCCCCTCAAGCTTGTTGTCAGAAAGCAAGATCAAGATACCAAAAGGTCTGTCTGAAATGTGGAAACCTATGATAAAAAACATTAACCAAGCAGCTTGCAACTGCTGTGACCACTGGTTAAGAAAATTAATCCACCGCATGAGGGGGCAGAAGAAAATGAATCCATTTCTGAATGGTCAGGACACTTCAGAAGCTTTGGTGGATCTGTCAGGGGAGGGTTTTTTTACACGGCAAGGAGAAATCTGATAATTAAAGAAGTGTCTGGAGAGCTGGCAGCTCCAGCACAACTGTTGAAATAGGAGCTCAGCAACGTTTGAAGGCACCTTTGGTAGACTTCAAATAGAACAAAAATAGATCATTGGGGTCTTCATTTCTGCTCCCACATAGGAAGTAAGTGAAGGAAGACTGGAGCTGCTCTGAGCACAGCGTAGACCTGACCTTAAGAAAACACTATTGGAATAAAAAGAAAAGCAAACCCCAGGCTGGAGCAGATGAAGATCTGCCACATCTGCACCAGGCCTCATTCCAGTTCATCTGTCACAAACTCCTTGTAAAAGATGACACAAAATTGTACATTCCTACCCTGCTCTTTGGAACATTTGGTTTCACATTAAAAGGAATTAGGTAAAAATGGTTCAGTTTCTTGCCTTTTACCTTAATTATTCTAAGATCTTCTCTCAATAACACAGCATGCCCTGCTATGTTTTGTTAGAATGTCGGCATCTTGTTTTCAGAGCATGCAGTGGTTTTGGCTAGAGGACAGGAACCAAACGTGATACATTCAGTCCAAATGGCACCTTAACTTCTCGTAATGTTCCAGACACACACAGAAGCGAGAAGTGTGAGCAAACACTTCCGGCTTAAAACAAATTCTTACAGTTCGAAAGTTTATTCCACTTCCGTGACCAATTTTCTGACATGAAGAGATCATTGTAACAAATTTTAAAATGGCTCAGGAAGCGACACATGGTATGTGCTCAATGGGTGCTGTGACAAAACTCAAGGTCATAAGTAAGTTGTACATTTGCAACTGTCTGTGCAAACCAAAATTACCCCAAAAAAAGCAGGCAAGAAAATACTGCAAATAGCCCATGAGGAGACAAGTCATTTTTGTCGGGTCTACCATTCATTTGGGCTAGTTCTGAATTAAGAAAAAAATAAAACTACAAAAAGGCATTAGCATTGCTGATCTGTGTTGTAGAAACACGTTTTCTTTGTTGCTGGCAAGGACCTTCATGAAGTGAAACGGTTGTAACTGAGCAAGTGAGTGACATCAGCTTGTCTCGTGGTTTCAGCAGACATGATAATGGTTTTAAACTAAAAGATGGAGATTTAGACTACATAGAAGGAATAAATTGTTTACAATGAGGGTGGTGAGAGCCTGGCGCAGGCTGCCCAGAGAGGTGGTGGCTGCCCCACCCCTGGCACCATTGCAGGTGAGGTTGGCCGGGGCTCTGAGCAACCTGCTCTAGGTGCAGGTGTCCCTGCTCCCTGAAAAGGGATTGTACCAGATGACCTTGGAGGTCTCTTCCAACCCAAACCATTCTATGATTCTCTGTTTTGGAAGCTCACCTTACATAACGTGTATTCTGTGCTCTGCTACGCTCATGTAGCAATTCCACCCACTTGCACATTTACTTTTGGTACTGCAAGTTTCAGGTGCAAAGATAACACCGAGAAAGTCATCCAACGTCATCCAGCGCCTGCGAGGGGCTTCACGGGGATCAAGTGCTGCAGGGCTAACAGTGAGTGTCACCGTAGCTGTAACCTTCTGCACAGAGTCACTGGATGAAGCAACACGATGGTGTATTGGTACAGCAACCCCAGTCCTGCATGGACCACACCACCGTGTTGAGAACGCTCATTAACTGCTCTACATTGTATTTGCAGTGATTAATTTCATGTGAAAACATCCTAATAATAGACGTTCAAACAAAGCTTCGCTATTACACAAGAGGGTAGTAAATTGGCCAGCAGGAGATTTGGGTCTTGCCGAGAGATAACGACAAATACCTGTCAGGACAGCAGTCGGTTGATTTCTACTTCCAAACAACCGAAAAAATGCGAATCCTGGTTGTGCTGCTCGCGTGGAGACATCCGGAATGTCTTCAGCATATCCAACGGCTAACCAGGCAACCAACCGTGGTTAAAGTCTCCTTTAGACGCTTCTGCCTGATGTACAGTAAAAAAAAAAAGCTAAAGGGAAGCCGGGTCTATAACCTTCCTTGGAAGAGTCTCTCTCCAGGTGTGCCCACTTTTTCAGTGAAATACCTAAGTATTTTTAAAAAAAAGTCCGTAATCACACAAATACCAAAGGTGTACAAATAAACCTTCCTCGCCAGTATTTCTGATGTATTTTGTGTTGCAGAACCTGTAACTGAAGGGGTATTGCAGTATCTGCTAAGGTCTCCAGCACTGACTACAACTCCTGAAACTCCTGTTTATGTGACTTCTGTCCTTTATTCCACCATTGTCTAAATTATTTTTCCTTTAACTTATTCCTCTGGGGCTTTGATCCTTCCACTCCTACTCAGGCACTAGGCAAGAAGAGCTTCTCAAGGGTTTACCTGCTGCTCAAACCCACTGAAAGTTCAGCAAAGTTTAGCCCCAACACAACACAAAACTTCACGAGCCTGTTCCAGTTGTCAATTTTATTTGAAAGGTGTCTTCTTTACGTTTTTTTTTAATATATAGAAATAAATACGAAAGGCCTATACAAATATGAACACTTAGAGAGTACCAATACTGCCCTTCATTTCTTATATTCATCTTTCAATACTTAAAGGGACAAAACTGCAGCAAACAGCCCACGCACTTGGTAAAATAAATTTTACAAGATCTCAGATCCCAAACGTCTGCTCAGGTCTAACAGAACCTTTTAGACTGAGTTTTCTTTCACACAGACGCAACCTCAACATCAAGTATGTTCAGCTGCCTTTGAGAATTCCATCAGACAGACTGATGGACAGAACCTAGACGGATTTTCCTCAATACAGACAGTAAGAACAAAGTCATACTTGAGTTATAGTCTGATGTAGGAATGTAGGAATTTGGCATTACTGCTCCTAATGACATTGTTAACGTAATTTTAAAAAAACAAACAAACATTCCAATTAATTAAACACCCAATCTTGCCTTCGAATAAACCCCAAGTCATTTAAAAAACTTCAGAATGGGCATTTGCTTTAATATAACATTATTCTTCCCAAGCTTTAAAACATTTAATTCCACTCCACATAAAAAGCCTTTGACATAAAAATAATATGACAAAATGAGTAAGCTTTTTGTAAACTCTGATTTATACTCTTCCCCGTAAAGTGACGCTTTCTAACACGGCCCCATCATCCACACGCGCTTCCAGAATCTCACTAATTTACACATTTAAAAGAGTATAAAGCAAAATGTGGGAACGGGAGGAACGGACGCTAAATGGAATAACACAATGATCTTTCAAACGTCGGGTGTTTGTTTTTAAGAAACGGTCAAACCCCAGTAATATTGAAAGGAGACCATGGAGCAGAGCAAAATCCTCTTTTGTCTTTCCTTAAGGAATTTGTCCTCATCCCAAAACTAAAGAGTTCCCAGATGTTCACTTAAGAACTGTAGATTAAACTTGCTGGCAATCAGAAGAAATATTTCAGATATTTCCTATTTGGACAATAAACGTGTAGGCTTTAGTTCAGAAAAAACAGAATAATATGAGTTACTGTAGGGGCACAAAAGCCCAATCCTGCAACTCTTTCCTGTTCATTCAATTGTTTTCACTCAAGGAAAGCATATAGGATTTCCCTCCCGGCCCTGATTTAATAACTTACATAAATAACAGCGTTTGAAGAATATGGATGTTTAACAGATTACAGACACTAGATTTAATGGCTATTTGGGAACGTCTATCCTCTTTTCCAAAAGAACTGTGATTTCTTTTCAATGGACTGTCGCACTGATTTTTTCTTTCCTTCAAAAACAAAGCTCTACGAGCTCATGTTACTAAGCAGTACTTTAATTTCCACTTCTTAAAGTTTCAATGCTTGGCTCAGTCCTTCGAAGGAGAATGTGCAGGTGCACTGAGAAGTACGCAGGGCAGCTCTCTGCTCAAGGACAGACACGACGTGGCTCAGCCTGGAGTAGCAGCTGTGCTGTCGGGTTCGCATTCACAACAGAGTCATTTCCATAAAACTCCCTTGGTTCACGGCAGTCCTCTAATCCCTTTTCACTCCTCCAGACTCCTTCTGAGCTCACCTGCTCCCCAGCGCAGGTTTTGCAGGCGTAGCTAGAGGTTCTGCAGGCCACAGAAGGCTGTTTTCCAGCTGCACAAGAGTACCAACCTAAAGAAAGTTCTTGTACATGCAACAGGGCATTAATCTGGCCTGCAAAACCTAGTTACAGTGAAGACTCTAGGTCTACAGCAGGTCTAACGTTCATCTGAAAGAGCAACCATGGTGGCAGAGGGAACAAAAATGAGACAAGAGACCATTTACATAAAGACTTGTAGGGTCATTTTTGAGAAAAACAAAACCAAAACCAAAGCGCTTTCAGGGTAGGAATGCATTTATCAAAAACTAAGCTTTGCCACATTGTGATTTGAAGTTTGGGTTCCTGAGCTTGATATTAGACAAGGGGAAGGGCAGGAGAAAGTGTCTTGTATCTTAAATTATACAGCAGTACCATGAGGACAGGATTTAAAACGTAGTATTAGAAGAATGAATAAGTTACAAATATGACTTTAAGAATATTATAACCAAATAGTTTACTCAGAAGACCTTAATCATCTTTCTTTTGTGTTTGAAATCGTTCCATTAAAGCTCTAAATATATTCCCCGGTATTTTCTGATGTTTTTCTATTAGAGCTTGGAGTGCTGCTTTTGTCTGTAGGGAAAGAGAAAAGCTTTTGGTCAGATGAAGTCATCTTTATATTGTTCATACATTAACACCATTGCCAGGCTCTTTTTTCATCCTTTCCACTGTCGCACAACTACTGCAAGTTCAAAATAACTATTTTTCCACGTTTAAGCTCACAGGACGTTTGCCAAGGAACAGACCAACAAACAGTAACTATCTTTTCTCTCTGGCAGCTGCGTTCACAAGCTCTGTAATAGTAAAATGACAACAGAGTAAATCAACGAAGAGACCTAGATCTTTAAGTCGGTGCCTGCGTGCCGTCCCACAACTCACAAGTTGCCCAGGTTTGCACCAGTGACGCTCTCCTGCAGGCAAGGACTTTGCTTCTGCACACGCTCAGAAGGTTGTGTCTCAGCACATCTGGCTTGGGTGACCATATGCAAAAGCTACGGTGAGGACATGGCGTAACCTCCCTGTTCTGCCTAGACAAGAACAAAATGCTGAAATCTTAAGGCCTGAGACAGAAGGAACTATTTGCCTTTCTAAACCATTGGTCAGCAAGGGGAGAACTGGTTCTCCATATAAGCTCCCACTGTATATATGAAGTATGTGATCAGCTGTCCTTGGAGAAGGTTCCTGCTCACATCTCTTTGTGGATCCGGGCCTAAGTGTCTCTACAAATCTAAAATCTCCACTAGGAAAAAAAATTGAGCTCCATTTTTTTAATATAACATGGGAAAATGCACACTGTGCCATAGCCTGAAACATGGGATACAACCTTAAAATCACTCTGACTAACCAGGGTTCTGGGGATCCACATGCCAGGGGTCTTACCGAGCAGAATTTGCATTTGAGTTAGAAGAAAGTGAGGGTTGGCACAAATATAAGATGCCAAATCACACTTGGAAGTAGTTTAAGCACACATTCTCTCCTGAAAGCCAACAGTTCTGAAGTCGTGTCAGACTGAACCTCCAAAAGAAACAATCAGTTTTCCATAACCAGGGCATAAGATCGCACAGATAAAGATTGTTAAGATGTCATTTTGCAGAGATCTAATCAGAGGGTAAACAGATGAGGAGAGACAACTGAACTGATGTCTGCATGCTCAAGAAGAAGCAAGTCCAAAGCTTACCATGATACCACCAACTCCTATAACTAACTCCAAGGTAGAATTCACTTGACAAGAATATTCCAGTGTTTTCCATCAGAACAGTCAATATATATATGTATCTATCTTACCTTTGCAGTCAGTTCGTCAGCAGTTATATTGGGTTCGTATGGAATGGGTTCTCCAATAAATGTACGAAGCTTGACCGGAAACCCGCCGTACAGAGGAACTATCGGCAATCGAATACGTTCATATAGTGACCTAAGTATTTCTAATGTGAAAAAATTCAAGGGGAAGGGGGAAAGGAGGAGAAGGAAAAGGGAGGATGGGGAAGGGAGAGAGAGGAAAAAAAAAAAAGAGAGACTGAGATTATTGTGTAAAGTTTTTTCCCCAGTATGTCTTAAAACTGAAACTGGCTTGTCAAGTAATCCAGCCCCTGACCCAGATTCTCAAGCAACAAGTCATCACAAGTGCTGTTCTACCCTTGACTTTCGTTTCCTAAAAGCTGCATTAATGCTGGCATCAGACTTGTTTCCACCCTAACCTGGTGTGAAATCTCTCCTCTTGAGAGTTTTCTGCAAAGAGAAGGAAGAGGAGGAGAAAAACTGCACTATCAGATCACACACACTGGTCACAGTGAGAGAGAGAAAAACCAGGTATTTGTATCAGCTCTAAAAAGACACATCATCTTCCCCACGTGCCACCTTCAAAGCATCTAACCCAAACGCAACCCGAACAGATTCCTTGCAGAATGGGCAATAATATTCTCTCTCTCAATTTTGGAGAAGAAATTTCTTTAACTGAGGTGGTGGCATAAGAAAATTCTCACTGACCAAGACGTGGAATTTTCTGTACGCAACCATAAGAACAAAGACTATTCCAAAACTACTTAAACTGGAGAAACGTCTCCAGTGATCAACAGAACTCAGCTCCTCTGGCAGTTCTGCTGTAGAATATAAGCAGATTTTGGCTTCAATTTCTGCTGGTTTGGGAAGATTCTCCTGAACACAGCAACAATTAATTGCTGTTTATTTTTGTATGACTTGATGAACGTGTGAATTATTCTGTATGTCTACATCAGATGCCTTGGCTTTTTCCATGCAATATATAGCTTTTAATTAGAGCAGAGGGGAACAGGATTGTTTTGCCTTGCAGTCCTCTGATGAAGATGGTTGAGGCATGGAGCAGACTGTTGAGGCCCCTTCTGCTAGAGAGTAAGTTGAGAATATAAAACCAGGGTGTTTAAATCTAGTAGATCAGCAGTGATATGGGCATCTGACCATCCCAGAGGTGAACCCTTCAGATATATTCACATCTATTAGTGTGCCAGCTGGAAGTCTCAGAGATGAGGAAAGAGAACAGGCAAATGCAAGGGTTTGTGAGGAGCCGCAGGTTTAGTGCTGAATAGTAAACCAACTACACATTAAATATACTTCAACAAACTATTCACAGTTTAAGTACAGGTAGAGGTGTAAGCACAGAGCTTTATGAGGACATTTAAAGAATCACAGATTGGTTTGGGTTGGAAGGGACCTTAAAGATCATCTAGTTCCAACCCCCCTCCCATGGGCAGGGACACCTCCCACTAGACCAGGTTGCTCCAAGCCCCATCCAACCTGGTCTTGAACACCTCCAGTGCTGGGGCATCTACAACCTCCCTGGGCAACCTGTGCCAGTGTCTCACCACCCTCAGAGTGAAGAACAACTTCTTTACATCTAATCTAAATCTCCCCTCTTCCAGTTTGAAGCCATTATCCCTTGCCCTATCACTCTAAGTCAGTCCCCAGCTTTCTTGTAGGCCACCATCAGATACTGCAAGGACGAAGAAACTGTGTGTGAGTTGCAAACTCCTGTTTGCTTTGCTTCTTAATAGAGAGCAGAAAACCTACGGCTGGCCTAGCAGACATAAGCAGAGAGAAAAAGTGCTCTACATCTATTTGTCTTTCTCTGGCTCCTTTTTCCTTTCTTCTGCCGCTTCTGTGAAGGCACACTGCTGTGTGGAGAATAACTTAGATAGGTCCACACTACATCTAAAGCTGATATTAAATCCTAATAACATTTCTGAATGCTATGGGAGAGCAAACCTCCAGAAACAAGGTTGTGTCAAATCTCAAATTTATATGGGGATAATTTCTACAGAGATAGGCTAAACACATATGGAGAATTAAACTACAAAAAAATAGAAAATATCTTACTTATTCCTCCTAATGTCCTAATGCCTTCTCGAACATTTTGTGTAAACATAGGAATGATGGGCTAGGAGGGAAAAAAAATAATTAAGAATTTAATGAAGATAGCACTATCTAAAAACTTCTACCTCACTTAAACCCAACAAGCAAATTAATATCAGAAGTGTTTCTCAGACGAGGACACAGAGAGAGCAAAACAAGTATTCTTAAGTTCTTCTACAACCTTCTCCTGTGAGGCTTCAAGCTGGACCATACCAGGAGATCTCAGTGAGTCCCTCTTTCAGCAAGTCCATTTTCTCGAAGGAGTCCAGGATTTCAGAACCTACGGAGCACTGAGGCCTTCTCTCATCTAGCACAGTTGCCACTTCAGTGGTTAAACCTCTTACCTAATTTGTAAGGGAAGAATTCACAGAATTGGGACCCTAAATTTGTCTGACTCGTCTCTGCTCTGGTTTTGCTTTGCCCATGATATACCACATTCAATACACATCCATGATTTACTTATGCTGACGAATCTTTGGAATGGTGTTGAATATTTCAGGTTTTGATTGCTATTTTCGAACTTGCAAACAGCGGTCGAGATTTACAAAAGCCAGGAGGGGGCTGCCTACAACATGAAGTTTTTAAATATCATTTTATAGTATGTACTCACTGTACATGGTATCACCTGAAATACAGAACTCTTGATGGGATTTTCAAACATTCAGATTCTTTCAAACTTTTCTTAAAAAAGCATGGAGATGAGCTAGTAAATGGAACTTCTTACACAGGTATCGAGTTGTTTTTTGCAGCTTTCCAGTGGGGAAGAGTCTGTAAATAACCCAATGTAACTATAAAGAATGTCTAAACTGAATGGTAAGAAGCTTCCTTTTTCTAGAACCACGTTATTTGAAACATCTTACTTTCGATTCAGAGGTAAAGATTTTTGTATGTGCCAAGTCGGTTGACATGACAGAAATTCTGGCCAACGAACTGCTGAAATGAGACAACTTCAAGAAGCTGAAGGTCTCTGTTGTAGCCACATTTTTCTGATGTTTTAGACACATTTTGCTTTCTGTGAAGAGTTTTGCTCACGATTAAAGGTGACTTAAAGTTCATCTTTAGTCTAAATAAAGATATTTTCCTCACTTTCAGCCTGCCTTTGACATTATTCGTGTTCTACTGCATCTCTCAGGTTTTGTTGTTGTTTTTTTTTTTTTTAGGAGGGAATGAAGCTGCAAGACCTTTGTGAGTCCATAAAGGGAACTGAAAACACACTCAATAAAATAAATATAACGAGTATAACCATACATGAAAGGCCATACTTGGGATTCATATGCTGTTACAACACATTAGCAAAATCTAAATCTGTTGAATATATCCTGCTTAAACAGTGCTATTTTCCTCCTGAGAAACGTGGCACGCACTCATTAAGTGTTCTATTTCTGTATAAAATCCAGAGATTTAACTAGTCTGTCTTTGATAGTACCTAAATAGAAAACTGCTGGTGTGAGACTTACTTTCAGATTAGGTCTATGCAGACCTATGGATGTCTGCACACATCTTTCAAGTACTAATACAGAAAGAGAGGGGCCCTGAAATTACTATTAAAATAGTTACAGTTCTATGTGCCTTTCACGGTTGGTCCCATATGAATAATTATTTGCCTGCTGACCAAGCACAACGCTGTATATTAGAATTGCAGAGACAGTTCACACCCGTGAGCAGCATCTCCTGCTGCTGTGTGCCCTAGACATCCCTTACTACCACAAAATGTCACAATTCCCATGAGTCTATACTGCGCTGGGTCACAGGATACTTCAGCAACAGGGGACACAGAAATGTTGATGTATGGTTGCTTCCCAACCATTCTGGCCAGGGGCTGAGCCACCACAGTCCTGACCAGGTGTGTGTAAAACAGCACAAGCTTGTAACATGGAAACCATCCTGGATTTCACCTCTCGTTCTTTTAAACGCTGCATCTCCTGACCACACTATTGTGAGGTGACTCCAAAGCCTTCTTATCAAAAGCAACAAAAAGAGGCTTGAATGTAGTTATGAGAGCAGAGCATACTCATGGCACTCAGCTAACTAACACTAAATATACGGTAATCAAAACAGCTTTCCCTGGAAGAAAGCCCCGATAATTCAGCGTTCTTTGCTTCTCTTCCTTGATCTGTCATACTCACCACTTTTGCATCAATGGCCACCTGAGCAAAGCCCTTCCGATTACCCCAGATGATAGTATACATCTCATCGCTGAAGAGTGCTTCCCGAACTCCTCCTGGGGCAATGGCTAACAGACAGCCCTTCTTCAGAGCACTGACACACTCTTCTTTTGGTCCATGCATAACTCCATGCGCATCAAGTAGTATTTTAAAACCTGTAGGGTAGGATAATATTCATTCAGAACACGTTAATTTGTACTACCATTGGGTATAAATTTCCATCACGTAACACAACGGCTTATTAGTTGTCTAAGGTGTAACCCCAAATCAAAGATGTCTCTAGAGGAACTGAAGCACTAAGTCCCGCTTATAAATGGTGGTCTAAAAAGTTGAAGATTTAGGGGTTTCAGTGTCTTTTTGTCACAGTAAAGTCAGGTGCTGTCTTGCCATCAGGATTAAACCAGAGAAAAGTGTCGAGCACTCTGTGACATCTTTCACAGGTCCCTCCAAAGCAGTTGTGAAGTCAGCTCCAGGGCGCTGGCTCCCTGCCCAAGCTCTACTTTTCAAACCTAGCACAGTCCTAATAAGGTGCAACAACAGAAATTACCAGTGAGTAGTTGCAGTTTGTTGTTTTGTTAACTTTGGCAAACAGAGCAGTCTCTGCACGAGAAGGAGAAGGATGAGGAAAATGCAGCATTCTCTGTGTTACAGATCACGGCAGGAATTGACTCCCTGGTTCAGTCTGTGGGTACCCAGGAGGCCTTTCACACAAAGAGGCACCTGGCTCGGCTGGATTAGGTATGTACACCTTAGGTTAAGATTTTTCATTTACTGAAGTTGTAGAGTTACATAAACTCCTCATATCAACTTGAATGTGAAATGTCGTCCTGATCCTACTCTTTAAGAAATAGCAGAACATCAAAAATTTGCTTACAAGCATCAAATGGACACATACCTGGTCAATTTAGACAACTAGTCTGTTGTGAAAGAACATAATCTGTGTGCAGGAAATCAATCATAGAATCATTTGGGCTGGAAAAGACCTTCAAGATCATCGAGTCCAACCATTAACCCAGCACTGCCAAGTCCACCGCTAAACCATGTCCCTCAGCACCACATCAACCTATTTTCAAGCCCAATGTTTTCATCATGTTCCCTTCCTTCAATAAATTTAAAATGTAGACACTATTTATGAGTACTGCATACCAAAATGGGAACTTCAGAAGACTGAGTAGTAGGGGAAAGATTACTTCTCTTTCCAGAAGCTTCCCATTGAGACAAATTTAGGAGCCACAGACAAGGACACAGAACTGATCTAGTCGAGTTTGCCCCACAACAACAGATCTAACCTCAAGTTAACGAACGAATAGCTGTTACCATGAACACGTTTGTTACATACACACACACACAGAAGAAGAGTCCAAGTATAGCTAAGATGACAAAGATCTGTCTTCTCTTGCAGCCTGAATAAACTAAGGCTTGGGAAGGAGAGCATGAGGCAGCCTGTCATTAGCTTATCCTTAACTAAACTCTGATCTCTAACTAGTCTTTGTAGCTGGTGCGAGTATAATTACTCCTGATTTATATCTGTACACAACCAGGATCCGTCTATAAACACAACAGAACACAAGCTGCATTACCCCTGTCTCATGCTGTGTGGTGCTGGCACACTGTTGATGACACCAGCAGTCTTCACCTAGTAGCATCTGCACAGAGAACACCTGAAATAAGAGTTTTAATGTCTCTGCCTTTTGCACCAGCACACTCCTCTCCTATTCTCCACACCAACGTGTCCACGCTGATGGCTGAAAACCTTTGAAGAGTACCCAGTAATGCATTTAAAGCTTATTGAGCTAAGTGGACTCTACAACTTAGCCCCCATGACTGTCAGCTTGCTGGTAGCAGAAGGCAAGGATGTCACTGGTTTTCCGTGGTTGACCTTCAGGACCATAGACACAGAAGAATCATTTAGACCACTGAATCCAACCTTCCACAGTTGCAGGTAACCACAAGTGTTTCTGCAGAACATCTAGTCCACGTGATGCTTTGTAACACCTTCTGTATGTAACAGACAGGAAACCACAGCTCCTTTCCTCTTGGATATTACAGGAGAGGAACTGTCTTAGATCCCTTTTAAAAAGGCCTCCCAGATGACTCCAGGAAGCAGACGTGGCCTGTACTATAGGAGAGAGTGATGGACAAGAACACAAGTGAAATCTCAGCCCTCAATGCACTCTTTAGGAAAATATTTTCTCTTAACTCCACCTTAAAGAAATCAATGTATTCCCAAGCATTACAGAGCTAAGAATCTAGAAGAACCAGAAACCACTGGAGCATTTGTTGGGGTTATTTTTCCTGTGACTAACCTCCAGTATACAAAAGGAAAAAAAGAAGCCACAAGATTATATTTCATATCCTTCTGCCCCAAAATGCAAGCAACAGAAGCATACGTAGCATTGATACAGTATGAATCGTGGCAAGGGAACAATTTCCTTTTGCATCGCTGTGAAAGAAAGACGCACTAGGTGACGTTCAATAGATACATGTTGTTCTAGATATCTGTCCCCCAGATATCCCAGTGCAGAGGATGAGGTGAGACTGCGCACTGGTAACTGGCATAGACTCGAGACTCCAATTCATGGGAGAAGACATTCCTCACAGCTATTCATAGTAGATTCAACAATCATAAAAGCAGAAGGATCATTAAATCATCTAATCTGTCTAACAGCCTACAGACTCCCCAAACCTACCACCTCATTTCCCCCCAGCTTCTCCTGCATTGAGCATAACAACTTTTGGGTAACTAAAACGTCTTCTGAAAAGGCATCAAATTTAATCTGAAGACTTAAATCAAGATCAGGCTGTCTTAGTACTAGAATAAAATTATGGTGATCTGTCTGATTTGATTCACAAGAGAAGCAGCATCTGTCTGGGTTGCCAGTCATAGATCATTGTGCAGATTTTGAAACACAAAACAGAACGTTATCTGGGCTCCCTGGGCTTGTCTTCCCTGAACAGAATAAAAGAATCACAGAATGGTTTGGGTTGGAAGGAACCTCAAGGATTATCTAGTTCCAACCCCCGTGCCGTGGCAAGGACACCTCCCACCAGACCAAGTTACTCCAAGCCCCATCCAACCTGCCCTTGAACACATCCAGTGCTGGTGCATCCACAACCTCCCTGGGCAACCTGTTCCAGTGTCTCACTGGAACCCTTATAATGAAGAACTTCTTTGTAATTTCTAATCTAAAACTACCCTCTTACAGTTTAAAGCCATTACCCCTCATCCTAACACTACAAGCCCTTGTGAAAAGCTCCCTTAATAACAGAACCAGAGAATTATATAGGTTGGAAGGGACCTCTGAAGGTCATCTAGTCCAACCTCCCACTCAAAGCGGGTCCAACTAGATCAGGCTGCTCAGGGCCTCACCCAGGGGAGTTTTGAAAGTCTGCAGGGATGGAGATTCCTCAACTTGTCTACGCAATCTGTTCAGGTGTGTGATCACCCTCATGGTACAATACCTTTCCACACATCTAATCAGCATTTCCTGTGTTGTGACTTGTCTCTGCTGCTTCTCGTTCTGTCGCTGTGCACCTGTGACAAGAGTCTGACTCTCTCTTCCTTGCACCCTCCTTGTCAGGTCACCAAGCACAACTATAATAATGTCCCCCACCCTTATCTAGTACAAATCAAGCAAATCCAGTTCTCTCAGCCTCTCCTCATAGTGTGCTCCAGCTTCCCCTCATCCACTGGACATGCTCTAGCGTGTCACTGTCTCTCTTGTACTGGGGAGTCCAAAACTGAATGCCATGTTGTGAGCTGTGCTTGCACAGCTGCCAAGCCAAGAGGGGAAAAAACCTCTTCACTCCATCTGCTGGTCATGAAAGAAAACTCAGCGTGCAGCTCATCTTTGCTGCAAGGGCACGCTGCTGACTCACGTTCAACTTGTCCACACTAGAACCCCACAGTCCTTTCCTGCAAAGCCACCTTCTACCCAAGGAGCTGTCACACCATAACTTCACATTTGCTTTTGCTGAACTTCATGAAGTTTCTGCTGGTTCACTTCTGTGAAGGCACTCTGCATACCAGCTCTAACCCCCGGAGTATCGACTGCTCCTTCAGTTTGGTACCATCAGTGAACTTCCTGCGAGCGCACTCCAACCCTCATCCGGGTGGGCAATAAAAACATTAAGCAGCATGGTCCCAGTATCAATCCCTGAGGAACACCCGCTATTAGGTAGATGCTGTACTGCTGAACTCAATTCTTTGAGACCAACCGTTCAGCCAGATGTCTCTGTGATGCTGCTAAATGATATTTGGGGAACTCCTAAGTATACTCACACTTAGAACCTTATTTTAAAGATGGAGAAAAACAAAATGATCTCCTATTTGATAAACAACTATGCGTAAGTATTAAGAGACATAATATGGAGCCAAATCTAAATTCCAAAAGAGGTTATATTAGTCAGCTGCAGGCAAAAGATTTGATAATCAACTGACAAACCCCAGTCTGTTGGCAAAAGCAGTGGTAGAGGCAAAGCCATGTTGTTATCAGCATGAAAAAGTTAGTTTTTCAGGGCTTCAGGCCAAAATAAAACTACGCTGGCAAAAGGAAAGTTTTCTGATATGAGTTGTTTCCACTAAAAGCATCGGTACATTACAGAACACTCCTGTAAATTCACAAAATTAATTAGGAGGTTTTTAGTCACAAAGAACTGGGTACTACTGTATTTCATACGCAGAAAACCCAAACCCCTTGAGTAATTAATTTCACCCATTGGCAGTGTTTTTCACTAGGCTGCCCAGCCAAAATCTCGCCCTAAACATATTTTTCATTTCTTAGTCAGGTTACACGATTCATTCTGCCTATATTTATAAAAAAAGAAAGACCTTACTGAAGTCTTTGCTACCGATTAGCAGCAGGCTGCCCAGAGAGGTTGTGGAGTCTCCATCTGTGGAGACATTCAAAACCCTCCTGGATGCCACCCTGTGCAACCTGTCCTAGGTGAACCTGCTCTGGTAGGGGGTTGGACGAGATGATTTCCAGAGGTCCCTTCCAACCACTATCATTCTATGATTAATACAGAGACAACTGTTTCTCCTGTGACTTCCTTCTCTTTTGTTTCTAAACACCTCAGAGCCGTTGGAAGGTGTTGCCCAGCCAGGAGTAGGGCCCATCCTTGCATGGGTCAGTCTTATAAACTCATCCTTGTTTGTAAAGAGCATGTTAGAGACAGCTGCACATCAACACACCCACTAAATCTGTCAGAGTGTCTCCTCTGAGAGCTGTGTTCCTGTGGCGTAATGTTTATTAATTACTTCATTAAAAAAAATAAATAGACTTCTCAACCTGATTGTTCATAATGAAGTCTGTTACCTGGCAATCTAAAGACGAAATGATCAGCTACCACGTGGCAGTTTCTCTTCCTTTGTATAAGAAGTCTAGCCATGAAATAGATATAGTCAGCAGGAGTAGCTCCATGATAAAACACCACAAGCCCTGGTCCTTCAGGAATGTTTTCAGCCCCGTGAAGCTCATAACCTGTTAGGAATTGAAGGCATAAGAGATGTCAAAGTTTGAGATGGTTCTACTGCACAGGAACTAACTTGCAGCAAGCTGGCAAACTGAAGCCGGTAGCTGTTGACAAGTGGGAAGAGCAAAGTGACTGCTACAAAGTTAAGAGGTGACTTGCAGCATTTACTAAGTTGCTTCCAGAGGAAACACAAGTTTCATTTAAAGCAGAAGAGCCACATGGAAAGAAAGAACAACAACAAAAAAACGAGAACAAAACACCCAGTCTCACTGTCTTGCAACTAATTTTTCCTTATGTGTTCAGTTCACTGTCTCCGAGGCTGCAGAATCCTCTGAATCAATCATTCCAGAGAAATCAAAAAAAGGATTTGATAGGAGCAGTGAAACACAATTATTTCAACCTATTATGTATTTAAAGTTCGCTGCCACCAGTAACTGTTTAAGAAGATTTGACCTGACAACATCTATTTACATGTCTCCTTTTACTCCAGGCTACGAAGCGTATCTTTGTTGTTTCTCTCAGAGTTACACTTGCTCCATTCTTCCATCACCAAGTAGTAAGAACTATTTGGGGCTTTAGATGCTTAATGGAAACAAATAAATACGCATAAATTTCTCACTGAACTTAAATTTCTAATTAACAGCGCAGAATATATTCAGTTAACATAAAAATACCCAAGCACAGCAGTATAGAACATACTCAGTTAATATTGAGCATTATTGTTACAGTATCTTGTAAAAAAAAAAAAAAAAAGATAAACCAAACCCCAAACTCTGTCACTTCTTCCAACATTAATCAGGTCTAAAATTCCTATTCCTTTTGTTTGTTTGTTTTTAAGTTATGACACTAGTTTTGCCTCTTCTCCTTCTGTTTTACTTTCTGTACCTGTAGAGCTGCAACATATCGGTAGCAAATGATCTGGACCATCCTGAGTGACCACTAACAGTGCTCCACGCCAGTCCGTCATAACCAGAGTAATATTTACACCCAATATTTCTATAATATATGTAAAGTTACAGGCATCATGCACCAGTTTTGGGCTTGGGGGGTTGGTTTTGGGGTGGTTTTAATTTTTTCCCCAATGCTGTGAGAGCCAGGATGAAAAGTTCTTATGATATATTGATTTATCAAGTGAGGGGAAAAAATAATCGCAAAACATTTCATTCTTTAGCGAGAGAAGTGCACGGAGAACGTGGAAGCAGGGCATAAAAAAGTCACAATGGCCAATGAAGGACTGGATAAGGATCTTTCCCGTGCAAATAAAAAGTTAGACCTTATCAAAAGGAAAAGTTACTAAGTATGAGAAGAACCAAGGCCTTAAAAAAAAAGCCCACATTTTCTTATAAAAAAAAGCAAATAGCTTTTTATTGTGGAATGAGCATTTTAAGCTCTTTGATGTAGCTGTTGATTTTGATCTAGTGTACTTTCCCAGATTTGAAAGTTACATCTCAGTCTTACAAAGCCTATCTGATACAGCCGCTGCACCATCTGGTTATCAATGCCTTGGAAACCCGCTCCCCTTTGACAGGAGAACAAATAGAGATGATTTTCAAGATGGATTTGTTCTTTATGTAAATTGCTCTTAAATATCTCTTTCTCCTTTAGCTGCATCTAGACTGAATGGTTCTGAAAGAGGCTTATGATTTCCTTCGAGAGGAAAGCCAAATCATTTATTAAGCCTGTCTTTATAAAAGAAATAATGGTAAGAGGACAAGGAACAGAGCCCTTAGTTTTGATATTCTAGTAGTTGTCAAAAATACATAGACAGAAAGGACATTTTTAAAAAGTAGGGTTCTGCAACAGTTTTGGGGCTCTAAAGTCAATTTGAAGTAGCAACTAGTGAGTGAACTGACACAAAGTGCTGCAAATGATGGCTAAAAGACTGGTTAAGTGCAATTAAACTATGCTGACATACCAGCTATTAGGGACCTGGCATTTCCCCTCCAGTGTTCAGATACTGACGCTGAAATAGTATCATTAATTGATTTAGTTTTTAACACAGCAATTATTTCAGGTCCTCCCGGAGTCAGCAAATCTAGGAGTAGTTATAAAAAGTTGCCGGTTGGGGTGACACCACGACACATCCAAAACAGGCTTTTTTCTCCCAAGCACCACTGGTAGTCATAGATAAAACAGGAAAAAAAAAAAATAGGCCTGAATTTTAGATTCTGTGCAACAGCAGCAGCAACAATCAGTTGATAAACCTGAAAGGTAAACCAGGAGTGAGAGCTTCAGGAGGTTTGAACGTCAGGTCTCACTCACCATGCCATATTCTTCCATGCGCATCCCATAGGGTAGCCAACATTTGTTTTCCGCCATCCCAAAAATCATTGGAATAAGCTTCCTTCAGTTCATTCTTCCTTTTATAAATATGAAGAAGAAGAATGGAAGTGTAGAAGAGGATGACGAGACCTCCTGGAAGTATAAAAACGATTGCGAGTGGCAAAAGCACCCATAAAAGGTAGACGGCATAACTCAGATAGTCTTCAATGTGCTCCACGCCAGTCCATTCTCCCAGAACGTAAGTCAGGCAGGTTAAGTAGGAAATAGGCATCGGTCCTGCAGTACAGGATTCATTTCCACCTATCATCTCCTGTTTAATTAAAAATAAATAAATAAATAAATAAAGGCAGATGACAAATCCTCAAAGAAAATAGACCCGCCTGTACTGTTTGATCATGCAAAAAACCTCTCTGATGCGTTTTATTCATATTTTATTCATACCCCCTTTACCCCATATCCCAGCAGCACCCACCAGAAACACAGTAATTCGTTCAGCAAAACTTTGACTCGATTTTTTCGGCCCTTTCCTTCTGTGTAGTGGGAATGCTGACAATCCTAATTGCGAAAGACAGCGCAATTGCTCAACCTCAGGCGAAGATTTGATCTCATTAAAAACTGTTCGACTCACGCACATCCAGAACATTTACACTGTCACCAACACCAATTTATTTTCCATTTTCAGAAAGATGTATCGATTAGCTTAATTTATTGTTCTACACAACACTCAACATCTTCTCCCAAGCGCTTACTACAGCCAGAGACAGCACAACCTCAAATCCAGCGCTATAAATGACCTCCTGCAGACTCCCACTACCCACAAGTATATGATGACTCAGGAAGAAGATGGTCTCAAATAAGTCTCACTCCTGTAGGGACCTTTGACTGGACCTGGAGATCAACAGATAGTGAAATGTCAAGTTCCAGTGCACGATGCAGAGAGGCAGCGGAAAGGACAAGACAAAAAGATCCTCTACAAGTCCTCTAAAAGTTTTAACAGCTCTGGCCTCACTGTGTATAAGAATCCATCTTCTCCAACGCCAGCTCCTAAGAAGTTTCAGGGCTAGACCTCCCTGTGCTGATATTTCAGGTTTTCTGTAATTCTGGAGCAACATTTTTTTTTTCTTAGCTTTGTAGGATTTAGGGGAAAACCTGTTTTTCACCTCATCTTACAAACATGAAACAACCTGTACGCTTAGGTATCTTAGCTACAGCTCTAGAACAATGGAAATAACACCCCGGAGGGAAAAAAATTATCCTAATCTAGAATAAAGTTTTGGTCAAGACTTGAAGTAACTGTTAGGCAGGACCAAGAAGAAAAACATATTGCAACAATAACATAGGCTTGTAGAGAGAAGGGGATTAAGAACAATAATGTCTGAAAGAATCTAAGCTTGGGGTTGTGTTTTTTTATTAAAATGTGACTTACAACACGTATGACTGCAGAGTTCCAATGCCTAGATAAACATGCCTATTAATCCTTTACTCCTGCTCTGTTTTTGCAAGCACCAAGTGACTGAAATCCAGGAGATATTTTTGCTAATACTATCAGAACCCCAATGGCAACAAAAATGACAAAGCAGACCAGTTTCACTCCATGTTTGCTATGAGGCGTTGAAACACGTACTAGAGCAGAACTCATCTCATTTACTTCCCAGTCTCAAATTTTCCTCCCATTCTACCAGAGCAAAGATGTTTCTTTTAACTTCTGTTTTGTAATCAGCCTCTACCCACATTGCTCAAGGTGACTCCTGTTAACAATAAAGCTGATCTTGTGACAAGGGCTTTGCTCCCATAACCCATGCCTGTTCCACTACTTCAGGCTTACCAACATTTTGCTCTTCATCCTGCTTTTGAGGACAACGCAACGAGCAGCTGATTGATCTTCAGCGATGGATCAGCGTGTAGCATTAGTGACACGCACCTCACTGATTCCACACACATGTGTTTGGGGGTGAAAAATAGGGGAAAAGGACCGGAGAGAGCGAGAGGACCAGGAGAGCAGGAGAAAGCTCTTTCTCATTCCAGTTGCCAGAGCTGAACTCCAGAACCCGTCAGGCAGCAAACACCCACAGCAAATACAAGGCAGGCAACTTTTGAGACCAAGCAGGATTTAGGAGCAGCGTTCAACACTCCGATATTTATCAGATTGTTCTATTTGGACTTCTTCAGCAGTTCCACCTACTAGCTAGAGAACAATGCGGAGCATGGGTTATGCCAGAGAAAGATGTTCAAAACTCAGAGGCGATTACATAGCTTTAAAAGATTACTTAAAATTATACTCTCCCACTTACTATATTTTTAATTGTTTATGGCCTTCTCTAAGCACAAAATCCTCATTGAGTAAATTTTAAGTCCTGCCTACACATGTCAGCCTTGCAAAATATTACTTGTCCTTTTGCCTGTAATGTTAAATGCAACACCTCAAATGCAATCGTTGCAGCTTTATAAGTTTACTTGCATATCTATGCACTAATCTGTAATAAAATTAAAATCCCACATCTTCTTTGCTGCCAAACACAGAGGCAACATCTAAAGCCCCGTCTCCTCCTACAGACAGGCAATTCTACTCTGAACAACATTGTTTCCTCATCTTGAAGAGAGCCATAGAATAATTGATATTGGACAGACTCATTGCACAGCATTGTCCAACCTCTTGCTAACTAAGATCAGGTTGCTCAGGGCCACGTCCAGCCCAGTCTGTAGTATCTCCATGGATGGAGATCCCACTGCTTCTCCGAAGCCCTAACCCACTGCTTGACCCCCCTCATGTTGAAAATGTTTTCCCTTATTCTAGTTAGAATTCCCCTAACTACGATTTGTGCCCATTTCCTCCTGTTCCTTTGTGGAGAAGAGTCAAATTCCCCCTCTCTAACCTCTCACTAAGATCAGCACTTTAAGCCGTCTCTTCTTCAGGCTAAACACACACATCTCCCTCAGCCTCTCCACAAACACCCCGTGCTCCAGTCACCTAACAACAACGAGGGCCCTTCTCTGCACCCCTTCCAGTTCATCAGCATCATTCTTGTATTATGGGGCTCTAAACTGGACTTGTGGTCTCAAACATGCTGAAAATAGGGTAATAAATACTTCCTCAATCTAATGCCTTGCTAACACAGCCCGAAATGTAGACAGTCATCCCCGCTCCTATTTCACCTACTGTCCACCAGATAAAGCCTCTTCCAGGCCTTTACCTCCTGTAATTTTGCTCGCCCCATAACAAGTCCAACATTTGTTCTGATCACCCACGGTGTGTCCCCAAAAACACTCCACATGGAAGCCCAAGTGTGGTTTGTGTTACCACCACACTGAACACCCCACCAAAGGCAGTGGCAGTGAAGAAGGGAAGACAGATTCTGCCTCCACCATCAAAAAATGCACGGGATGCTCCACGCTGAATAGAAGTCCAACATAGTTCATAGATGCTACTGACGGGTAAGATCATTTTGGTCTGTTCCAACTTCATAGCTGCATATGCTATAACTGCCCAGAGCAGTTAAAATTACAAGAACGTCTTCTAGAAACACCAGCAGTGTCCCTGACTAGGACCTCATTCAACCAGAGACTATCCTGTCCTCCTTGTCAAGGGTTTTCTGCCACCATCCAGACCTAAAAACTACAACGGCATGCGGTACTACTAAGTCTCACCCTTGGCCAGCTTACAGGCTGAATCCCTCTGGAATACGAGCACACCCTTAAAGGACCTATTCTAACCAACATCACTAACGTTTCCTGTTGTGCAGTTCAAACAAAATACTATTAAGTTCCAAGTCCCTCATAAACAGCTCGTGTATATTTTCACTAGATGAAAAAGATGCAGTTTCTCATCTGACTAATGACAGTGCACACACTGACTTACGCTTACGCTTGAGGCTTTATGCTGTGGAAACAAGGCTGACTTCTAGCACTTGACCCAGAAAAGTCCTTAACTAAACAACAGCCGTGGTCTTCAGCAGCCACTGGGTTAGCCGAGACCCTGCTGATCGTCCCAGATGAAGCAACCCTGGCCAGCAACACAGATGTCAGCTTGTAGATGAAAGGTGTAAGTGAAATCTCTGGAGAACATTCCAGTATCTCCAATCTAGAAAGATATTGCAAAGCAACAGCTACAGCCAACAGAAATAAACTGTCCTCCACTGCCTCAGGCAGTTACGGGGAGGATTTCTACCAGAATTACCAATGCCACCACGAACATAAAAAAGAACCAGAAGACCTGATAATCCTGCTGCTGCCATCTGCACCTGGAGCGATCCTGGGAGCCACAGGGTTGTGTCGTCCTTGTTTTGAACCAAGCCCTGGCCCGCCCCTTGCCCCTGTGACAGCCGGACAGCGGATCCTCTCAGGAAGCTGCAGAGGGGGGGGGCGAGTTTCTTTTTTCTGACGAGAAGGACACGACCCCAGCCCGGCCGCCCCGGTTAAGCACCCCCGGTGCGCTGCCCTCGCCCCGTCCCGCCGGTAACTAAAGCAAGGCCCCGAGCCCGGCGGTGGCCACAGCAAAGCCACCTCTCGCCAGGGGACCAGGCCCCGGACGCGGACCAGCTCCCGCTCACCTTCTCCTGGCGACGGCGGCTCCAGCTCCGGCCCCGCGGCCCTGCCGGGGCCTGGTTTTACTTCTCCGCCCGCCGCCCCCGCGGGAGGCCGGGTGCCCGCGGGGCGGCCCG